>OX104070.1:68333641-68364331 GCA_944474145.2 Dicrocoelium dendriticum | reverse complement strand
CAAAAAAACCTTGATGAAGGCAGAAAATTGGTGCACTCGTAGGCGGACGACTGTGCTGAAACACAGCCAAAATTGAAAACCGGCGTTTGACGTTGATCCGTTTATAGCACCCACAAGAAAGTTTGCACAATGGGTAGGCGTGATCGAGCCCGATTGAATGAGGGTATCCAGGCCGATGTGCGAAGAAATTTGAATCCGCAAACTTGAAAAGTCAGGATCAACGAAAAAATTGCGACCAGCAGGGCGATTGAGTGAGAGTCATTTATATATTTCCTAAGCCGTATTTCCAGCAAGGGTCACTAGACCTGCTTTTTCTGTGTTTCTATGGCATAACTAGCATTGTTACACTTCAACCTTTTTGTTCAAGTTCCGTTTATTCCATTCTTAACCATGGCTACTGAGAAAAGAAAGGCGGACCTCGTACCTCACGTTTTCTTCTTACTTCCAGAGTCTTCATTCGGACTTACAAGTATTGTACAGAATGATTATGTGGCCCGCGCTGCGCCTTTTTATCATTTATACAGCCCATTGTGAAAAATAGTTGGTGACCCCTGGTCTAGATTTTCGACGAACTTACTTCTGCCTCCGCGTCTGCCAACTCTGGAATGCCCTGCCAAACTCATTTGTCTCTGTCCCCACCTTAACCATGTACTAAAAGCGCTTGGATGTCGTGCTTTTCATCTTACACTTTGTCAGGTAAACCGATACTTTGGAGTGTATTCCAGCTCACTAGCTATTTGGAAATTAGCATCCACACTGAGATACATAAGTCAATGAAAGGGAGTGAGCGATCCGAATGTACTTAAAATAAGCACTAATCTTATTAACTCATTATTCCGTTTTATTTGGTATCGCACTGCTCCCACAACTACCCTGATTCTAATGTGCCGTTACCCTGTTGCTTTATCAAGGTACATTTCACTTCGTCCATTGGTGTATTCCTCACATTTGTAATTCCTTCGCTTACCAACCTATAGGACATGTTAAATCTATACATTTTTATCCGTTACAAAATATGTTCAATCCTACCCTGCCAGCATGTGAATATATTCACCTTTTTCTCTACTAATAGCCAAACATAAGGTGAACCGGTTTGGGTTTATAATGTTGCGTATTTATTTTCTCATCCCGGTTTATGTTTCACGCATCCGTCGGAGGGTACTTTGTGAATCACAGCCGTAAAATGAAAAAAGAAATCGAAAGCAGGACTAACTTCCTGCCTGTAACGCGAAGGATGACGGTAATTTCACAAATATGATGTAAATCTCCGCTTTTTCTGTACATACTATCCGGATAAGAATGGACACAGAACCTGAATAAGGCGCCGTTCAACATTAATAGACTTCGAAGCGGCAAGATTTGCGATGTTTACGCTGCTAACCATGACATTGCGTAACCAGCCATTTTCCTAAAGATTTACATGCACCGGCAACTTTATTGTTTACAAAGTGGTCTCTGCCAATTCTTGAGTGTGCTTTTGCTAAGTCGAAAAAGATGCACTTCATTCATTATTTTATTCGGCAATGTGTTTGCAACCGTACTTCAATTCAGTTAGCTGTCCCAGGGTAATTCAGCATCTTTTCTCTAGTTACAATGTCGGATGAAACGTGACATAGGCATATTTGTGGAAGATATGCACGGGATGGTATATTATGGTTGATGAGATGGTACACAATGGGTGCGATCACTCTGAGTTATCTTGACATCGGTGCACTTTCAACCGTCAGGGCTGACCTTGCTAAGCCCAGCGAAAATGCTGTGTAGCTCTCAGGTTAGCTCTCGCGTTAGCACGAAGAATTATCTGCTCATCTATGGTTGCTAGTTTGTTACGGTCAATGGTATCTGGATGCGTAAGATAACATAAGGATTTGCTAGTCAATTCCCGAACGGAGTCGCATAGAGGGGAGAGAAAGCTATCTGGTAACTGCAAGTGACGCCATCATACAATAGCATACTACTGGGCCTTAGACTGATAACTGGGAATTGAACCGATTAGACTGTAAGCATTTAGTTTCCGCGGCGCAAATTATGTATCCATCTTAAAACACCATATGCCATTTCTCGTCGTACGCCTTAAAATCGATTTAACCGCATTCTATCTCCAGATTTCGCTTGAGAAATCCGCGTCTCCGAAGACGGCACATGAGGATTCAGTACCATGAAGTGATAATAGTTGCATGAATTTTGCACCAGAAAAATCTCGAAAACTGTCACAGATGCTGCGTACCGGGAGTCCCCATCACTGTTGATACTGCCACCGTTATAACAGCATAATCTGTGCGAGACTTATGTGTCCATTGTTTTTGCAGCTTTAACTATTAAAACATGTTCTACACCAAAGAAAGTAAGCAAACCACTAACAGGCTACACACAGGTATATCATTTTTGTTGCTTAAAACGCGGCTAGAATCGCTCAAACTAACAGGACGACCTACACTGGAGTACTGCATCACCCTGTATAACCAGGTGAGCTGAACAGCTAGATTTGCTCCAGTAAATATCCAGCGCTTATCAACACGTAACCATGTGGAACGATAGCACCACTTGCAAGTTGATTTACTTTGGCTGTAACGGTTGAAAAACAACCACACCCTTCGCTGCCATATCATACATGTATCAGGCTTCATAACTAGCGGTGCCGTCATACTACGAAATGGATCGACATTTCCTCCTCCTACTAGAAGATATCTACCATCTATACAGAAAACCACGCAACACCCTCACGTAAGTTTGCTTCCAGTGAGGTATTCACTTCTGTGTAATAATCTATCACAGAAATTAAGGACGAGAGAGTAGTTGTCTACGTTTAGAATGTATCTACGCATCTGTCTTCCCATATGAAATCTGGTCAAAATATTCGAGCCTCAATTGTTTACAAATGCAGTCGTGGAACTCAGCTCAAACCGCGCATGACACAAATAGCTTTCTCATTTGTTCCTTTGATTAATTGAGCCATAACAACTTGATTTCATCTGGGAAATGCTAAGGCACCCGGCTGTGCATAAAGTAAGTTAGCACTTCTAGTAGCTGTCTGCCAGAAAAAATGCAAGTACATTCAGCTCTTCTATTAAACCGAAAACATTTTCGAATTCTGTCGGATTGGTGATATAATATTCTGTACAAATGATCGTGTCACAGTGGAACGCCGTCTTTTGTGGACAATATATCCATTTTATTTTGTAATTAGCTACACTACTATTAATAGTTTATCGACTTTTCACAAGATGCACCTGTAGAATTGCACTCAATGGTAGCAGCTCGACCACAATTCGATGGAACGGTTCCCAAGCTGCTGATTGTTGACCAACTGTATCTGTCGACCTCGACTCTTTATAAAGCCAATTACATCTGCACCTGAAGTAGGAGTGTGTTTGCGGGTAGGACGCAGTCTTCTGCATGTGCAGCGCCAAGGTCACTAGTGAAGGCAGTCTCCTGGAACACCAGTTACATATGCAGAGGTTGTTGCCTAGGTCAGCAGGTCAGGACAAACGATCACCTTACCTTGTAGAGAAACGAAAAAGGGATCCAACAATAGTGCCCGGACCGTTGTGTGCTCAAATGTCACGGAATCTACCGTCATCAAACTACACGGTAGGTTATCGAACGACCAAGACCAATGGAATGCATTGCGCATTTTGATGAACCTACTACGAGTTACTCATCACCCGAACTCTGCACACAATGGTGAACCCAGACTTATTGGAGTAACTCATCCTCCACTGGTGTGCAATGGACCAATGGTTTTATACGGCTAAAAAGGCTAAAGCTTAACAGGTCCTGTAGGATGTTCAAATTACGGAAAAACTTTTGGCAAAATTGGGTCTACACCGGCTAACTCACTGAGGTGTGTGTCGTATAAGCTGTAAATCCAAGGTAACTCCATAAGGCATAACGGCAAATGGGGTGTTGATAAAAATCGTGTCTCCTCCTGGTGTACACATACAGGAGGTAACAAAGTGCAACGAAATCTGGGATTTGATTGCCAGTGAAATCTCTTTCAGACACTTGTGTTTATCCAAGGGTAATAAGTCATGTAAGATGATACGGCGCAATAAATGCACCATCAACTCGGGCGTTGAACTCTGCCAGCGTAGGAGCACATATGACAGATTCCGGTACTGCATTCCATGTTCTGCAAACGCATACAGAAAAGAAATTCCGACGGCATTCCAACCGACTTTGCTGCTCTGCCAGTTTGAGAAGGTGGCCTCTCAGCTTGCTGTGATGACTGAGCTCTGGCAACTCGCGGCACGTGTAGTTCGGATCTCTCAAAATCTGGTAAGTAGAAAACGTTTTGCTCCGCAATGGCCTTACAACTCGCATCCTGTGGAATACGCATGTATTCTGATGTCTCTTGGAGCGTGTGAAAATTGAAAAGAAACAACCAAGGATATAGTAAACAAGATTTATCCATGACCTGACATAGCCTCCTTTCCAGGGTAGTCCTAAGGCCGGTAATCACTATTTGGAACAGTGGCGATTCATACGTGAAAATTCACTTGGAAAATGTTGTGACGCGATCGCTCAAAAAGTTACTTATCTCAGCAAATCATAGAGGATACGGCCCAAAGATTCTTAAACTGGTTGTTCAGTCGGAGAAAACGGCAACAGATGTATTGGATCAGTGGCAAAGAAAGCGGAAATGCCTTTCATATGAACTTCGATTAAAGGTTGCAGAAACCTTGAAAAGCCCAGAAATGATATCAAAGGAATTAAAAAACTTACGGACGATGACATGTGAGCTTCACTTGACTGCTCCTTTACACAATGTTGAAGTAGGTCTGAACAAGGATCGGGACGCGTATCGGCCGAATCGACTTCCAGACGGTGTACCAGAATTCCATTAAGAAAACGATTAGTGCATTCTTCTTCATTTTGCCCCTTTAGCCATTTGTGCTATCCTAGCCTGCTTGTATACGAATTCTCAATGCCTTTTCAATAAGCTGGCTGAGCTGAAAGACCGTCAAGTTTACAAGCCAAATGATAGGTATGATTTGGCGGCATCCGTATCCGGATGTGCATGTCACTGTGACGTCCATGGGGACAGTTACAGGACGCCTGCGCCTACAAAGGGGACCATGGGTGGCTTGCGCTGCACCACCCATAATTCCACCCACACACCCCATATCCGGTGTAAACCCGAAGGAATAAGACCGGGAGGCATGTGGATGGGAGCCACGTTTCATCAACGGAGCCGGCCCACACTCCTTCAACAAGCAGAACGGAAGCATTCCGGCCTTATTGGGAAATCATACATACCAGACGTACACGAGACGGTGGCTGGACCATAGCCCGTTCCGCACAGCATGGAACCACTCTTTAAGCTTAGCACCGTCATGAGGAGGGTGCACTCCGTCTCCTCCAGCGACGACCAACTGTCTCCTGGAGCCAGTATGGACGATGTAGTGGGTAATAGACAGGTAGGCACCTTGTCAACATTCACATCAAGTGCATCCACACCGAGGAGCTAAACAACATCTACTTCTGAAATGCATGATTACTCAGCACGCAAGCAAACGTACCATATACACCGCCTTTTGGGCCTGGATTAGTAAATCGAATGGGAGCGTACGTATCATGCTTCAATTCCGCGTGCAATAGTGCCTTCTCCTGCACCTGAGCATCCGCCCTTATGATCAGTCCACGGAGTTCGCATCCATCAAATTCGCCTTCGATTCACAACACCTGAAATCAAAATGAGTTTGTCATAAACTCACCTTCTTCATGTTCTGGTAATGTCATTTCCGGTTTGCTCGAGTACCGGTTCCCTACACTAAGTTAACCGTACAAAAACGGTATGAGTATCCTCGTGGAATTCATTCGGTATACATATATACATAGATTGGCGTCATCTTTGTCCAATGGCAGTTCGAATACAACATATGCACATGCGTTTCCACAGACTTCATTATTAACTGTCACAAACTGGACAGAGACACATTAGTCCTCATGAACAAGCATGTATGAACAAACATATATGGGTTTCATTTGGACGTCAGGCTAAGAGTTACTTGCATAGACATGAGAATAATTACCCAGTACGTGCTGTTGGTGTTCGCCTCTTACGGCATTTTTGGCACGACAACTACCATAGTACTACATCAACTAAGTCCCACTGGCCACTGTCAAACTTACGGTTTTCCAAACAATGTTCGCAATGTGTTGCAAATATCCAAGATGTAGCATGGTTGGCATCCAATACACATCCGTTTGTACATACCGTTGTGTATGTTGTTGCGGCCATAAACCATTTGGTTACGATCTACTTTAGTACGCCTGGGGTGCAGCTATTCGGTGCTCGTAAAGTGAACAAGTTTTCCCTATGCGCTGATTCCTTTCCGATGTAATTTACTAAGACACTTACGTACCATTTCCGTTGGCATTACGTTTTGCTTAGTCTACCCATAAGATTGACTCCGTCTAAGACGACTTCTAGTAGTTGCCTCTTAGACAGGTACAATAATGCTACTGCGCTACATCAAGTCCGTACTTCATCATTCCACATAGCAATTGTACCCAAGCTATACTTACATTAGCAATGGAATAAGGATGACACACAAAGATGACAGACCGTGAGTAAGCAACTTTGTAGTTTTGTAGGGCAAAGGTGAGCTGGAGTCAACTAATTTTCATAAGCTCAGCTAAGATAAGGTTGTCGGATGAAGAACGGGAATTACATCTCTAAGCATTTTAACAGATTTAATGTGAAACATAGCATGACACATCAACAGCAGCATGTTAATCGCTAGTCAATTACTTGCCGGGACTGTTCACTTTCCACGGATGTTCCGGAGCGATTGATATTTGAATACAAGATCCAACTTGAACATGTCCGTCAGATTGCCAATCTGCCACCAAATCGAGGGAGCATTGCTTTTCCATACTGTTTTAGCTAAAGTGTTTATAGGCTATGGTAATGGTAAGGTACGGTAAAATAAGGTAACATGAAGTAAGTAAGTAAGTCAGTGTAGCCCAACTGCGATGAAGAAGCATGGTGTATGCAACATCAAACCTCAGCAAAGGGGCACTCGTACAGAGGCATCTGTGTTCGGATTACCAGTATGGCAAATACAGTACGCGCCTGCGTCTTTGCAGAAACTATGCGTGGTTGTCACTGCACTGCAAAATTTGATGAATTAGTACAGTATCAGTGCAAAAGTCCTCCCGTCCGATTCCGTTCTGACTCACCTCGCTCTATAACGTTTGGCCGGTTTAACGTGTACCGTCCTTTCTCAATTGCGTACCATCAAGTGCCACATGTCAGTCCGTAGTGCTCGGACTAACAATCCACCTGTTCGGCATAGCCCCATCGTGACCTCGTCGATGACTGGCCAGACCAGTTGGGCTAAAGCACACACGGCCACATGCACTACAGCTCCATGTGGGAGTAGCCGAAGAATTATAGTCCGACGGCAGATGATGTTTACGTGTTGCACGTTTAATTTCTCGATGCACCATCTGCCTTTCTTGCGATTGAGCAACGGTACAGGTGATGAGATCACGCCAGCTGCGGTGATTTGTTGCCAACTCTTCCCAAATATTCAGGTCAATACTTAACCTGGACAAACTAACCTTGATATTATCTTGGTAACGCAACTTGGCTTTGCTAGCATTCCGGCCACCTGCGCTCAGTAGCCCATAGAGCAATTGCTTCGGGACTCTCGTTGCATCCATACGGCGCACATGTCCAAGCCACCGAAGAGGTCGCAGCAGTAGCATGTAGTCCATGGTGTACACTTCGCTCCGGCGGATCACATCAGTGTCTGGCACATTGTCCCACCATTGGATGTGCAGAATCCGGCGAAGGCACTGTTGATGGAATCGTTCCAAAAACCGGATATCTTTTCTGTACAGTGTCCAAGTTTCTGATCCATAGATAAGGACTGAGAGAACCATTGATTTGTACACCATCACCTTGGTTCTAACAGTGAGATGATGATTTTTCCACACGCTATGTTCCAGTTTCCCAAAAGCCGCACTTGCCTTCGCTACACAAGCGCTCAGTTCTTTGGTGATTCACAGGTCGCTTGACAATGTACTCCCAAGGTAGCAGAAGGCGGACGTGTTCTGTAGTACTTCGTGTACAATCCGCATTTCTGGCCCGAACACGGGTTGCACTCCCGGTGCCGGCTGAAATAGGCATACAGTCTTGACTGTGTTTATGCTGAGTCCAAACTTAGTCGCTGTGGAAGCTAATGTAGTCGTCATGCATTGCAATTCTTCCTCGGTATGTGCAACTAACGTACAGTCGTCTGCAAACAGCAGCAGAGAAGTATGGGTATGTGGTTACACACTGGAATGATGGACGGTGAATTTTCGCTACCTCGCATGTCGCTCAGCCGAAACGATAGGCACACCAAAGGAGTAGCTCAGTATTGCCTAAACGACTTACAGTGCGAAGCCATGGAGGATTCACGCAGTTCCCCAATTCTCTTTGGTGCTGCCTGCAGTTAAAATGCAGAGACACTAGCCCTATTGCCTTGTTGTACCGCCCACTAACTCTACCCACGAAACGGACTTCCACATTACGACTGCTTTAGGACGCGCCCTAAAGGGAAGGTACACTCACCTCCTTATCGTAGACGTGCTCAATGTACATTGTTTGAAAACCCCTGCTCCGATATAGGAACAGGACAAAGTCGATCTTCCATAGCTCGCAAGCGGGGTTCCACTTTGAAATCACGTCACTTTTCCCACTCAGTTCAGAAGAGTTAGCAGGCCATCTATGCTAGAACTCGTGCTTACCAACGAGGAGAATAGGAACAATGAATAATGATTTATCACGGGTAAAATGCATGCGCCTGACAAGTCCCGTAGGATGGTTGGAGTAAAAATTAAAATTAAAAGGGTCAACGAATAAGTAACTTGTCATTTTGATCAAGGTGTTAGATGTGGACTTCCCGTTAAGTCGCAGGGATCATGCAATATTGACTTCGTTTGTTATTCAGAATATCGGAAGGAGAACTATGAAACTGTGCGAACCATCACACGTTACGCTTGGTTAGTCCAGCTCGTCAGCGTTACAATCGGGTCGTTACTTACTGAAGAATCCCAGGAAGTATCCTGGCTTGTATTCGCCAACAAATTCAGTTGCCTGGTCGAAAATGCTTTAGAGACAAGACTTCGCAAGCGGACCGAAACAGTTTCTTTCTTAAGGAAACAAACTCGAGAATGGAGGTTAGTACAAAACACACCATGGCGAGCGTATAAATTAGTTCCGACGCCAGCAACTTGGGACAAACAAGTAGTCCAAGGTAACCACTGCACTTAACTTTTTAAGTGACAAAGGCAAACATCAGCAGCACATAGTAAAAGCCTTCAGCGGTAAATATAAACTGCTGTACAAGCACGTCAATGGTCTTCGTGAGGCCAGGCTGGACTTTCTTCCGCTCCGGATGACTGATGGCCAAAAAGAAGGGCTAAAGAATTAGAAAATGCGTTGCAAACGCAATATGTCATCAAAAGTTCTGCAGGTCATACCATCAAACGACCTGCCATCTTTTTCTCCCCGCTGCCAATACTCATCCACATCTCATTTACGGCTAAATCTCTATTGCAGTAACCTATGTCTTTGCGCAACTGCAGCGGTACCAGTGTCGATACCATTTGCTCAGAGGCATTGGGTGTAGCAGCACGACAACCAAGAAAATCATTGACTTAGTTCTTCCACCATTGCTTCGATCAGGATCAGGTTCTTGCCATGTGGAAGCGCTGCATAATAACTGACTTATAAAGGCAGCAGCAGGACTGAGTCCTCCAACTACTGCTCAGTATCTCTTCCACTTATACTGTCTAATGTCATAGAATCAAGCGTCGCCGAAATGCTGAGGTGTGTCTAAGAAACTGCCGCATCGTTACGCCCAAACAGCACGGTTTCCGTCGACAGCGATCGTGCACAACGAATGTACCAATCGCAAGGAGTAGCTGTACCGAATCGGCTGAGGCTGGAGAACACGTTGATGTGATCTAGCTAGATTTTTCGAAAACACTCGATCGTATAGATCTTTAGATGCCCCTTTTCAGGCTCCTCTTTACGGGAGCAGTAACCATTCTCAAGCTGGATTAAGAGCTTTCTCCCCCAATGGCACTTAGTGGTCAGAGTTTGGAGCTCTTTATCTGACACATGCAAATATAGTGTGGTGTGCCTCAGGGATCAGTTCTAGGTTCACGTGCATTGTTGGTGTTTATTAATGGCCTCGTACAAGCAATCTTTTCAAACTTCCTGCTCTTTGCCGGCGATCACAAGAGTTGGTGCAGGGTTTAAGTGAAGGCCAACCAGCACTTGCTTCAGAGCGACATAGACTCGGTATATCGGTAGTCGATCCAAAATTTAGTGCATTTCAACGTGACTAAATGTAAGGTGTCCTCCATACTACATCAGATCACTTACTCATCCAGGCTGGGAACGTATGTACTGCAGCGACCTTTCGTCCAACCTGATCTGGGCCTGTTGGTTCAAGATGACTTAGGTTGTTCCCGGTAATCCGGAAAGGTCCCGTAAGCTGGTAACCAACAGGTCGCGCTGTTGCGACAGGCGTTCGGATAAATAGCCATCTCCATTTTCCGAGAGATGTTCAGTGAGTATGTTCGCCCCCATGTCGAACACGCAATTCAAACCTGATATCCATGGTTGAAACACTACCTTAATACTCTGGAGCAGCTTCAACGTCGGGCATGGAAGTACCTTATTGGAATGCGTAATCTCCCATGCAAGCAGCGACTGAAACAATTGGGGTATACAGCGGACGATATTCCAGATTACGTGGTGAGCTTATAATGGTCTACTTGATTCTGCAGGATCCACATCACGCGTGTCCCTCCTTACTGCAACTCAGCAGCCATCTAAACATGCGAGGTCACTCATTGAAACTCACAGAACAGTATAGCCGTCTGGAGTGCCGCATGAATTGACTTTCTATTCGCATGTTCCACCCGGGGAAAGCTCTCCTGCAGATCGGTTATCTTTGCACCAACATTAGCCATATTTAAGTCAGTTGCATGACACACTCATCCACTTAAATTTCTTTACTTGCTACTACTCTGCATCCTGGGCAATAACTTGGATTTATTTGCTGTTACCTGTTGGTGCTGTGAAATTATGCGGATTGCAGGAATACGCACAAAAAACAATAAGCCCTTTTCATACTTAAATTACTAACTGTTTTTCAGTGACCCAGTGAGATGATATAGATTGCGAAATGTAAATATTTCGATTGTTCTCTTCGGTCGCAACGCAATGCAATCTCGAGACAAGCGGAGTACTATAGGGTGGCAATCTAGTAACACAGACTAAACGAAATTGTCGTGTATTGCGCAATCGGGTCCATGGCAACGTAATTGATTACCTCATTTATTGTTGAGCATATAATGTTGGACGATTCATCCTTATCAGTATCGCCTCACTGATAGCCAACAGTTAATCATTCTTGTTGCACAATAACACCTTGACGGAGCTCATTGGGATGTTGAGTCGTTATGAGGTGCCTAGCACTAGATGAGACGGGTTTCCTGTTCATCACTTGGTTCACTCCGCCTTCAGTTCAGTTCAGTTCAGATGGGGACTGGAACCATAGGAGAATCCCGTGAGTGTTCCATCTTGAGTGGATCGTTGAGCCAGGAATTGATGAAGTGCTCAGTTATTGATGGATCTAAAACGGAAACACCCGTATCGCACCCTGGCCAACCAGTTAATGCCCACGTTTCCTGCCCTAGCAGTCCCTGCTGTGGCAGTCACGTGAAGTAAGCAAAGGATAGGAAGAGAAATCGAAGGTACAGAATAGGGAAGTGCACTTAAATAAGAAAATAATACCAATACGTGAAGAAAAGTAGAGAAAAGAAAATCGAAGTACGAAGATGCGAGTTACTCAGGAAAATGGAAAGGTTTCGTGTTGCCACCCAAGAGCGTCAAGTTGCCGCTCAAACCCCTTAACCGTAGATTCCCTGATAACACTTTCCGGAAGCATGTTCCAGCGGTCGATGTCTCTGCGTGACAGCCGGATTTCCGCCCTAATCCGATCGGACCGCGGTTTGTCCAGCTTCAACGAATGACCGCGTAGAACAGACAATCTAGCGGGACTGAATAGCCAAGATAAATCTGGACCAACCTTCCCAGTCAAGATACGGTAGGTTAGGATTAGGTCTCCTCTAAGCCTTCGGTAGTGCATAGAATGCATTCCCAAACTAAGTAGACGCTCGGGGTACGTCCGTCCCCGTAAGCCCTCGACTAACCTAGTACCCACTCGTAAAACCCTCTCCAGCTCCATTTTGTCCCGGACGAGGCAGGGCGGACAAGCCTGGACGCAGTATTCCAGATGAGGGCGAACGAAAGCGAAGAACAGCCTCGTAAAGATGCCGCCCGTCAAGAATCCGAAAGAACGTCGGATTAACCACAACATGCGGAAACCTCTGCTTGCGGCCTTCTTCCAGTTGTCGCCGGAGTGTAAAGCCGAAGAGTGTACGACGCCTAGGTCAACCTGGCTAGATACACGGGGGAGTTCGACCCCACCGACCAAGTACTTCGCAGGAGGACAACCTCCTCCAATTCGAAGAACGGAGCACTTTGCCTGATTTATGGGCAGTAACCATAAAGTAGACCAGTCCCAAAGCTTATCCAATGCTCGCTGAATAGCTTCGGAACCCCCAGGAACATCAACAATGTTCCACAGCTTCAGGTCATCAACAAATAGCAGCGATGGTACCTCAAGCTCCGTGCGTAGGTCATTCACATAGATAGAGAACAACAGCGGTCCAAGGACCGAGCCCTGCGGCACGCCGCTGAGGACAGATTGCCTAAATGATAGACCCCGGCCTACCCGTACACACTGTTCTCTACCCTCCAAGAAGGCAGTCACCCAATGAAGGGCGCGGCCAGATACCCCGTAGGAGGACAGCTTTTGCGCGAGCCTCAAATGGGGTGCCTTGTCAAATGCCTTCGAAAAGTCGACGAAAAGCACGTCCAGTGTGTGGCCGTTATCCACTGCATCCGCCCAATTTTCGCGAGCTACCAACAGATTCGTCAGACACGAAAATCCCTTCCGGAATCCGTGTTGCCTCAATGCTTGCTTTGGCTACATTGGGAAATATTCAGCTACCCGGTAAGATAGTTGTTGCTCAGTCTTACTTAGGTAAGTGTCAGCACAACTTCAAGTGAACTAGTAAATGAGGTAAGAGGCCGAACTGTCCGACAATCTGCTCTCATGGTTGTCGAGAACGATCCTCCGTATGGTATGCTTGAGCCGCAGTTAGGCGGTCGCGTAGGTACTTGTCAGAGCGGATCGGAGCCTGTGCCTAATATGATTTGCTAAATGATCGCCATTGAACGATAGAAACAAATAAACGTCCTATTTTTTTGTGCCAATTGCACTGATGACCTATCCTTCGAAGGTCTAATGTGGACTGTGAAAATTTCCGGGCACCCATTGGTGAGTAGGATCTAAAGTAAAAACTCTTCTCTGGTCCTTAGCATTTCCGGAATGCATATTCGTCTGGCCCTGTAGAATAGCTTCCTCAAAAGACGGTAGTTAATGAAATCGGGGCGAATCCGGAAAAATGAAGGTATTGTCCACCCAAGTCGCTTTGCTGCGGACTGGTGTGTCAGCGCCAAGTGTTCATGCCGCACGACGGCAAGAAGAACAAGAAGATGAACCAGGGACGAAATTTTGCACGAGTATTCTGCTTATTTACATAGCGTACGGCAGTAGTTGAAGCCAGACTAGTATAATACGTTGGAACCAACCATCAAGGTAGATGTTACCGAATAATGCAGGCTAATAAAGTGGTATAAAGAGAACCAATCAAGCATGTTCGAGGAAACGGTTTTAACGGAAATAGACCCCTGAGATGACATTCATTTCGAACGGCGTAGGCCGGTCAAGCAACTTAAGGAGATGCTGCGTTTAAACAATTGTCGAGAAATAACCGGTAGCGAAACGCAAGTAGGCAACAACGACTGGTAACAAAAAATATCTGTCCACTTCTCAACTTCCTAACCTGGACAGCGCGCCAAGGTGTGCTATCAGCTCTTCGCCTAATGAGCACGTCCATGAACGGTAGGCTATTCTGCTGTTTCACCTCATGGGACACAGGGAGGTATGGATGAATTTATTTCAGTGGGGCACAAAGGTGGTTGAAATGTTCCCCGTTGAGTAAGCACTTCGCTTACCGAGCCTTCAGTATTTTGGTCTCCGGTCTCTTCGCCCAAAGACTCTTCCTATGTGACTAGTGCATCCAAGCAACCAGCCACCCAGTTACAGGCTCCTGAGATTGTGGCGCCTAAGTAGGCACCCCCCCGCCGCAGTGACTTTTGCACTGATAGTAGTGTCATTTTCAGGAATGTCACGGAGTGCGATGCTGCCCTTCCAAAGAGCCGAATGGTTGATGACCTTCAATGGTTTAAGACTTGCGGTTCTAAATTGCTACAGCCCGGGTTTCCTGCTGTAATGGTATGGAAACTCAATGTGGCGGACGTCAAACTCCGTTTACTGAGAGTCGTTCTTTCAATACGTTTTCGCCAACCAGGGTTTCGAAATGGTCATCTGGTTGCACGAAGGTCATGATCTTGAACGAACTAGTATGCTAATCGCTCACTTGTGCACTCGTGATTTTTTCACCGTTACTCAGCGATATTTTGTCGCACACATGTGGATCTATACTTGTTCGTCAGGCTTTTAAAAACTCCAACGTGTGGTACCATTTTCTCGAGTAAACTTTAGTGCATTCTACATTTAGTTTGAATTCTACATTCCGGACAGTGTTTCGCCGTTATGCAAGCGCAAAACTTGCGCACTTCCAAGCACCGGAGACATTATTTGGTCTCCCTGAATAGACCTTTTCAACGGTTTTCGAGCGACCCTTCACTCTTTCCAATCCAACATCACTTAAAGTAGCTACAGGTTTCACAGCAAATTCACCTGGCACAATCCATAGGCCTAACCATGAAAATTCGAAATCACCCATTCGTGTAATCTGCCCCACGTTCACGCAGACACATCTACCGACACGCTAGAGATAACAGTTTGCAAGCACACAACTCCAACGTGAACACTGTGCCGTCAATGTCAGTAACAGACCGACATTTTACCATAGATAGTGACTCATTTAAATGATTCGTAACATTTTCTCAACAAGAGTGATGTCCAATGTGCCACAGCCTAAAGACCTATGTGTGTCATGTTCCAAACTTGGTAAAGGGGGACATTCTTTTCCGCAACTGTTACAAGCTATTCCATGCGAGATGTCTCCGAGCTAAATCTGGTCAGGCCAAGTTATTAAACAAACCAGCTTCTCTATGCTTCTGCG
Source organism: Dicrocoelium dendriticum (assembly GCA_944474145.2). NCBI lineage: Eukaryota > Metazoa > Platyhelminthes > Trematoda > Plagiorchiida > Dicrocoeliidae > Dicrocoelium > Dicrocoelium dendriticum. The sequence goes on along the minus strand of OX104070.1, from coordinate 68,349,034 downwards.
TGGAATACACATCTATCCCACTGAGAAAAAAAGTGACCCTATGATCTCAGAAGTGCGACCAGCTACTAACCAAGTTTGAGGAAATGGTGACCACTAAAACCACCACGGTTGGGGTAAGTAAAGTGGACTATGCAACCCAAGCCTTCCCTGAGAGTCCTGCTCCTATTCTGAGGAGAACGGCTAGTAACACCGTAGGCAAAACGACACCAATAGCCCAGAAAATCAACTACTGTTCCAATACCACAGGTGGCACACATTTGATTAATGCAATTCACAGTTCGATCGGAGTAACTACACGTAAGGCTACTTCCAATCTCTCGACGAAGTGCATAGCAAAAAGCAAGCCAGTACTAGTGAAAGTTGGATTACGCTCGCTTCCAATAAGAGCCGTCATTTAAACTAACCACACGCCCAACTGGGTCGAAAACTGAGGCGCGAAGCAGAGTTCTGTTGCAAGCAGCACAGGTTTCCTGCGGTACATATCTGAGTATTTCAATCACTAACCGCGATATGTCAAAAGATGTAAGGAAACAAGTAGCTGTATTGGGCGTACTATGCTCTAATCTCCAAGGATCGAAGTCAACATCAAGTAGAGGCAGGCGGTTGGATGACCTCAGCCAGTGGGACATTAGTAGTAACCTACTCCATGTTATGCTGAAACCTGTACACTTAGTGCGTATTAAACGGCACCCCAAGTCTAAGCATTACGCAGAGCCGCGACTTCTGCATGTTGTGATGAACTTCATCCTTGAAGTAGAAACAGTTTTACTGTCGACAGGTATATTCAGAAATGAACACTGCTCAATCCGTATCTTGCCAGACATCACATGGGGCGAGCGTTACCGAATTAACCGAACCTTAACGGACTACCAGAAGGAAACGTTAACCAGAACCATCCTTCTTCTTCACGCAGTTCCTGAAACGGAAACGCGCGATGAGCATGAAAGAACAACCCGTGATAAAGAACCATGGTGTCATATACGGGAAAATCTCTGCTGCGTGACCTGCTGGCGATATCGTTGTCACGGCGAAGTACCTCACCGAACTACGTAGGATGTGGCCCAAAAGTGTTGAAGATGGTCCTTGAGTCAAAACTTATGATTGCATGGCTGCTAAAATGCTGGTCCTTGTTCCGTTGCAGGTTACCATCCAAGGTTCGGCTGAAGACAGTCAGCGATATGTCTCCTAGACATGATATGTCACTCAACAAACCGAACGCGAAGAAACCTATAAAAGCACAATTCACCAGTAGTGCGTCTAATGAGTCCATAAAACCTGTGGAATATGATAATGACCAGGGAGCTTACACTGAACTAGTAGATTAGACACGGGACTAACTACCCAGAAGATGAATAAGACGTTAAACTCTTCTCCAAGTACACACCGAAAAAACGATTAGTCACCGGTCACTCACTGATCGGCGAAACTTCACGTATGGGTTGCACAATCTCCGAAACATTGCTTCCATCTGAGAAACTTTCATGTAAGTACACCAACGCCCAAGGGCTGTTCAGTAAACATACCGAACTTCGCCTACGTCAGGTTGCGAATGCTTGGGATCTAATTTCTCTTACCGAAAATTGATTACACCAAGAGGTGACCGATGCTGAGATTGAGATAGCCGGAATGTCACTCATGCGGAACGACCGCCCCAGCAGATGTGGCGTTCTACTTCACTACCGCAGCGACCTGCAATGTACAATAGTTGATGATCTGGAAACTCACGTTACCGACTCACTCTGTTGCCATCTCCGACTAAGACACAACGACGCATGTCTCGTAGCTGTCGTCTACCGCGCTCTAACGTCCAGTCTGAAAATGGACTCCCGCTTGATACGTGTCCTGAACAGAGTAACACGCACTAGGTCCAGCCACATTCTCATCTCTGTGGACTTCAGTCTACACACAATCTGGAAGTATCGGCATCACCCAATGAGCAACATTTTTGTTTCTGATGTTGCTTGGAGAAATTTCCTCTGCACCGCAGCGTCAAGATGCTTTTCCACTGAACTTGACTTTCCCTTACAGGCATCCCGTCATCAGTTTGTACAACGACCAACAAAGTTCATGGAGAGAAAAAGCCTTCTCTTTTAACCTTATCTTTGAAAAATCGATGGAATTTATACGGGATGTAGTTTACGATTCCCCTTGGGCTTTAGGGAGCATGTCTGCCTACTATACAATTGCGCCTTAAGTCGAGGCAGTGAAGAATGTATGACCAGGAGCTTAAATATCTGACGCGCTGATTTGCAAGTCATCGGGGACAAGGCTGTAAATCGTCCCTGCATCATTTCGAAGGATGATACCGTCTAGTGAGGAATAAAGTGGAGACGAAACCGCATTCGTTTTACTCTGAGGCGCACAGGATGATCAGTAGGCCATCCAGAGGTTGGAGGAATTACGTAGCAGCTCCTTCAGAAAGTACCTAGCATCGCTACCGAGGTGCGTGGAATGCAGGTAATCAGCACATATGGGCCACATGTTTGAAGCATGAACTAGCGCTTGCTCGATCCGCATCAACGAACCCGAAACGGCTTTTTGGATACGCCAAACGGCGATGCAATACAAATTCGCCTATTCCTGTGCTGTTTGGACCTAACGACACTGAGGTATAAACTGATCAGGACTCTGCCTGCTTATTTATTGAACAGTAGGTAAGGTCGTTTGTTTACGAATCTCCGTTTCCGAATATCGACAGAGGCAAAGATCCCAGTGGATTCCTTACTGACGGACTTTTCCATCTCAGTAGCTCAGGCACTCGAGCCCCTGCGTGACCTGAATCCCCCTAAATTTTCCTGGATAAATGCCATCCACACCAAGCTTTTGTACGGACTGGATGAGTTGCTGGGTAAACCGATCACATGTCTCTTTGAGAAGACTCTTCCTAGCTACTTCCTGCGTGCCGACTGGAAAGATGGTATCGTGTGCACTATTTTCAAAAAGGCCGATAAGCACCGACCTTAAAATTACAGACCGGTTGGCCTAACAAGTGAACTAATGAAAGTATTAGAGAAGCTGGTAAGAGATGCTCTGGAGAAGCACCTGGCTAAGTTCAGCTTGCTCAGCCAGTCTCAACATGAGTTACACTCTTGTTTAACTAACTTGTTGGTAGCTCGAGAGTACTGGGCTGATGCTGTGGATCTAAAACATGCGGTGGACGTTCTGTTCATTGACTTTTCTAAAGCTTTTGACAACGTCCCACATCGTCCTTTTGTTTAAACTGAAAATCCCACGGCATTTCAAGCCAAGTATTTAAATGCATTTTGTCTTTCTTAAGATGTAGGCAGAGGAGCCTTTGAGTGGGTTCCGGATAGTCTTTCAGACAAGTCGTCTTGAGTGGCATTCCTCAGGTGTCGCTTCTCAGACCTCTACTTTTTGCATTGTACGTTAATGACCTCACTGATAAGGTACCATCTTCTATGTTTGCGGAGGACTTAAAATTTTGGAATCCAATGTGCGATTCCGATTTTGCCGTGGCTTTTCAGACAGCTATTGACAATCTTTGGGTGTGAGCAAGTTTGTGGCAGCTGCCAATGAATCTTGCCAACTTATTACGTACTTGGCGGAAATGTAATGCCTCAACTGACTCAACAGATCGACTTACGTATCTCGATATTCTCTGACTTCAAAGCCAGGAGCAAGTGGACGACTGCAACTCGCAGGGTTTCCGAATGCTGTAGGTGATCCGCAGGTCGTTCGGCATCACAATAAATGAAAGCATTGGTCCATTGTGTTCAGCTTTGTCAGGCCATAAGTATGGTCTCCGTACTTGGTCCGCGACAAGATGGCAGTGGAACGCGTCCTGGGGACTAGTACGTAAATCATGGAAGGATTGTGGCAACTCTGGTATCCTGATAGCCTGCTGGGATCTCAGATGTTTCCGTTGTACTATAGGCGCCTTTGAAGCAACCTGATCCTTACTTACCGTATATTGACGGGCAAGGTTGGGCCTGAGCTAACTAGACTGTTCCATCCGACTCAGACGCAATCACTTCGTGGTCACTCTCTGAAACTGCACAAGCCCCAACGTGATCGCCGTAGAGCTGATTTTAGTTTATCACGCAGGGTCGTCGACTCATGGAACGCGCTAACCAACGAAGACTTATTAGTACCAATGAGGAAGGAGTTTGAACATCGACTCGACACCATTAGGATGCAGTTTCAGACCTTTCGGTTTGGTCCTTAAGTTGCACATCGATTTCTTTGGCTTCTCACCCCTATCACTATTATTGCCTTACCAATACTTTCTCTCTTGTACTGCAATTATAAGTATTCTGTTCTGACTGAAAAATAGCACTGTTTTGTTGATATCCTTCTCTTGGCCTTTATTCTTATTCACTTGGTCGGTACAGTGGGGACTGCTAGTGCAGGCCGCGTAGGCATTGGTTGATTAAACATGATGTACTTCGTGCGTACTGACTTGAGTCTGCTCGGTTTCAAATCGATCCCACGAACTCTATCCTGGTGACGTCTTCACGTGTGACGTGTGACACGCGTGACACGCACTCCTGGATAATTGTATTACTTCTCTCTATTCGCCTTCCATTTTGTGCCACATCTTCGGAAGTACACTCAATCGACTCGGATCGTCGAGACCTATCAAACGGATTCAATCTTTTTGCAATACTACTAAGGACACACTGGTAAATCCTGAACACCGTCTTTGACAGTTCATTCGGTAAGATCTGCTTGTGAAACTGCGTTGTTTTTTATTTTCCCCACTACATTGGGATACCATTCGATGGAGCTTTTTTAAGGCTACTAGACAACACATTACTTATTTCAGTGCACCTCTAGATACCACAAATAGAGGCTATGTTATGATCACGCAATTATCGCTGTAACTCCCTTAGCGCATTTTGCCACGCAAAGCTTTTGTGATAATTCACTGCCCACTGTTCACCGTGCGCACATGATGGACCTACGCAGTGTCTCAGCTACGCAAATGCACAACAAATCCAAGGTCAATAGTGGTCTAAACACGTCGAGCACCGCATGCTCGCTTTGTTCCAATTCCTTTGATGGGGCTACGAAACACTGTATGTCGATCGACGGCTTGTGTGTGTGTGTGACGCATGTTCAACCAAACCGTTGGCTGGGAGCATTCAAGCGCTCATGGCGAAATGTGAAAGTTTAGCCCTAACGGTCACAGAACAAAAGGAATTGACCTCTAGCTTGGTAAGAAAAACCACTGAACTTGAGTCGCAGGTTAGTGTATTAAGTAGCTCGAATCCAAGACCTATCAAAGGGCGAGAGCCATTTAGTAAAGAAGCCACACAGTACGGTGAAAATAGCACACCATTGTTGATGGACGCCAGCGAAGACAAGCCTGTCGAACGACCTCCCAAGTTTTGTGAAGTGTCTCAAGGCTTAAACAGCTATGCACAAACTGCACGCGCTACCCTGTCACGGGTTGGACAGCAACATTTAACCCCCACAAACAGCACAACAAACGACGTTCCGCGTATGCAGCCATGTAGCAGCGCAGGCTCTCCCTGCACAAGGGACAAGATGAGTACTCAAACTAGACAAATGTCCACCAGTAACAACTCTCAGGATAAGCAGTTAGTGTACAACAAAAAAGCTCTGACAATTATGTGTTCAAATGTACCAGAGCCCACGAGCGAGTCGTTAAAAGGTAGGCAAGTGGAAGAACAAAACCGCTGGGCAGAGATACGCTGTGCTCTACAACTTAACGTTCCTCCATCTAGTCTTACACGCATTTCCCGAAATTCATCCTCGCCGCATTTAGGACAACCTCGGTTATTACGAGTAACATTTGGTAACACACCCGACCTGGAGGATGTGCTCCTGACAGGCCACAAGCTAACGAATTCCTCTCTCAGCGCCCGCATTTTTCCAGATAAACCATGGATAGAAAGGTAAAAATGGAAATCCGACCCAGTCGTGTCACGACATGATGCGACGAAGAAAGTTGTGCTGGTCCACGGTGTTCCAGAACTTAACCATGGCCATATAAATGAACATCAGAAGCACTCTATAGAAGAGTGGAGGTACATAACGGAGGTCTACAACATACAAAATATCGTGACTTTCGATGTCACCCGTCTAGCGGCCTCCTTAAACCATCAGGGTAACGGGCCAAAAATTTTGAAAGTCACCGTGTCTACACCTGAGATGGTATCAACGGCCGTCCAGGCGTGGCAGGACAACAGAAAACTTGGGCCACCTGAAGTACGTTTAAGACCGTTGCTAAACAAAGTACGGGCCACAGATACAGGCGAACCGGACTCGGTTGTTCCTAACTCAGGTCAGACAAATGTGCAAACGCCTCTGACAAAAGACGTACGCAGACCGGCACAATCCGTGCCGGTCAACCACAACGAACCGAGCTCCTAATGTGTCAACAGATACAGTGCTGCTACACAAACGCTCAGGGGCTCAACTCTAAGCTACCTGAATTGCGCCATCGACATAACACAATCAATTGGGATATCATAGCTGTAACTGAAACCTGGCTCTCCAATGATATGCTCGACACGGAAATCGAAATCAGTGATATGTCAGTTATTCGCAATCATCGTCCATCTCGCGGTGGCGGCGTTGCTCTGTAATATCGGAATTGTCTGAGATGTGAGGCTATTAACGAACGTCACCTTGCTGTCTCCGACGCTTTGTTTTGCCGAATGCAGCTAAATGGCTGAGCTGGTGAATCTTCGAAGAAGACGTGTGCTGCTTGTCTGTTGGCAGTTGTCTACAGGCCACCGAACTCCATCACAGACAGAGATGACATTCTGTTAAACGCGCTTCATTATGCAGTTTCTCAAAAGTACTCACATTGTCTAATCATGGGCGATTCTAATGTACCCTCAATTGTCTCAGCGACTTCTAGTGGTCCTTACTTCAAATCAAAGATTCTCGAGTTTATGGATACAGCAGCTCTGTACAACCACGTGCACCGACCAACTAGACACCGCGGTTCAAATAAGCCATCGCTTCTAGATTTCATCCTAACCAACGAAGAGTTGATGATTGAGACAATTTCATACGATCCACCATTAGGCAACAGTGACCACTCAGTGTTAAATTTTGCCTATGATTGTTACACCATTATTACTTAAATCAGACATGAAAACCGAGGAACTATAACCAACTATTCCGTGCTTCACAGCCTAGCAACAACCGTCCACTGGGACCTCAATCTGCAGAGCACGGCAGACGACGCGTGGAACGAACTAAAAGACAAAATTAGCTGTGTCACGCAAGCAGCCTCTAAAGTCATACCATTACGAGTGCCGCGCCGGACCAACATCTGGATCCGAAACAGAACGCGTAAGTGGATTAGCACCAGAGACGAGATCTGGAGACAATACGCGCTGAACAATTGCGACGCCACCTGGGAGAATTACAAAATAGTGAGGAACTATTGCACATCACTGATTAGAGCCGATAATTACGAATGGCAAAAAAACATGGTACTTAAATTCACGAACAATACAAAACTGCTGTACAGGTATGTGAACAGCAGAAGGAAAGTTAAAACAGGATTACCACCACTCAAGACGGATGGTGGCCTAACGACTACTGCTGTGAATGCTGCGAACGTATTACTTCTGCAGTTTGGCACAGTGACTGCAAACGCCAAAGAACCTTTGCCAAGCCAGCATTCACCCAACGTGCTCGGCATATCAACTGTCACTTTTACCTCAGCAGCTGTCGCTAGCAAATTACGGTCTCTAAGAGAAAATAGCGCTCCGGGAGTCGACAAGATCAGACCCAAAGTTCTTAAAACTCTTGCTCCCACCATTGCAGCACACCTCGCAAGCTTTTTCCAAAGTCTACTCAATTCCCAAACACTTCCGTCTGAGTGGAAAAGCGGGATAGTCACTCCGATATACAAAGGAGGTAAGCGATCGGATCCTGCCAACTACCGACCCATTACTCCCCTCCCTGTTTTATCAAAAGTAATGGAATCGTTAGTCGCAGATGAAATTGCACGATATTTTGTGAGTCTGAAGCCAATTTCTCACCTCCAACACGGCTTTAGGCGCAAACGATCTTGCCTCACAAATCTGCTTCTTGCTCGGGATTCATGGACCAAAGCGCTTGATGAAGGATCCCCCTTGATGTGATTTACCTAGACTTTTCGAAGGCATTCGACCGAGTCAATCACTTAGCTCTGCTTCATAAACTTCGTGCCTACGGTATCCATGATTCCCTACTCACCTGGCTAGCAGCATATTTGCATGACAGAACGATCAAGGTCAGAGTCGCCGATGCCCTCTCGGAAAACCTCTGCATCTCCAGCGGTGTTCCTCAAGGATCCGTCCTTGGCCCCCTCCTTTTTCTGGTCTACATTAACGACCTCCCGGATAATATTCAATCCTCAATGCAAATTGTTGCAGATGACGCAAAAATCTGGCGAGTTATTCGCTCAACATCAGACTGTGCCCTCCTCCAGAATGATTTGGATAGAATCAACAAATGGGCAGATATAAACCACCTCCCCCTAAATGCTGCCAAGTGTCACCTACTGTCATTGCGCAGCAAACTTACCAACACGTACCTCTTGGGGCAGTACGTTTTACGGCGCGTGACCACAGAAAGAGACTTAGGTGTCATCGTGCAGGAAAGTCTGGGGTATTCGCTCCAATGTTCGAAAGCAGCAAATGTGGCGAACATGAATCTGAGACTTTTGAGGCGAGCTTTTGGTGTTATTGAACGACGGCTGGTACCCATGCTTGTCAACTCCTATATCCGTCCCCACGTCGAATATGCCGTCCAGGCTTGGTGCACATGGTTAAAACGGGACATTCATCTATCAGAGCAGCCCCAACGAAGAGCTACGAAGGCAACACGCGGATTATCTGGTCTCAATTATGAAGTGCGTCTCAGTTTAATCGGCATGTTTTCCTCCGAGTACCGACGACTACGCGGAGATCTCATTCTCTCATACCGGATATTAACGGAAAGCGATCACCCGTGCAAATCGCTGCTCACTCTAGCCTCATATAAGCGATCGAGAGGTCATAACCTCAAGCTGATAATCCAACACTCCCGATTAGACTGTAGAAAATATTTTTACTCTCTTAGAATCTGTTCACAATGGAATGAGTTGCCAACGCATGTGGTAAACGCTCCGAACATTACAGCCTTCAAACAATTGTTAGACATTCATCTGAGTGACAAACAACACATTGTGGTATGATGTACTAGGTTTAGCCTATTGGCATTTCAGCTCCGTGTCGGAATCTAATGATTTTTATTTATTTTGCAGTTACCATCATATGGGTCTTGTAAAGTCAATGCTTTTTATCCCATCATACCCTAGTGAACTATTATTGAAAGGCGGATTAAAGTAGGAACACCCATGGGAATTTCCTACCGTCCCTGACCGAATTGAATTTGAAATTGCTAGTGAAGAATAGAATGTTGTCCACAAAACTCTTATATGGCTTCGCTCCAGCAATACTGGCTGCAACTTTCCGTTCAATTACCCCCAAGAACAGATCCGTCAATATCGGTCCTAGAAGACTACCCATGGCGAAGCAGTCTATCTGCTTTCAAGCCATCCTTACAAACAGAAATTACCCGATCTCAGTGCACAACCGGACCAAGTCTCTCAGGAATTCCGGGGGAAGACCCATATACAGGTTCTGTATTTCTTTAACTCCTTTCGATAACCCCCAACCAAGCTACCTAACGGTAATTGTAAAACAATGCTCCTTAACCCGTAGAAATTCAGTGTCCAATGTTCATTTCAGGCAGCCTGTTTGTATTGTGAACTCCATTGACGTCTGTTAGCTCCACTACCTGCTGTGTTGTTTCCCAGTATATGTGATAATCGCCCCTTTTCCAAGCGGGTTCTGTAGTAATAGAAATGAAGAAAAACACATTAAAACCTTGCCGTGTGAGGTTATTGTTTCATGTCGTTGGTAGAATGTCTTATTTGGCGTTCCACGCTTCACCGTGCTAAAAGACTTGGCTACAAGCATACATGAGTCATCCAAGCTGGATAGTGACGTGAAAAACAGCCATACCTTCCTCACATACTTCGCCTAACCTCCCATCCATCACCTATTTGACGCAATACAACAAGCCCGGGTTATCGGCTAACGGAGGCAGCAGCGTGGACTTGGACACCTAGCTACTCACTTCTTAGCCAACAGCTGCTACCACGAGATACATGTATTCCTTCATGGAATGAGGGCCATTGTGACAGTGAAATGAGACATAGTAAGTAAACTGACTGTTCTCAAAGTAGGCCGTATTTGCAGCAGAGATGGAAAGTTTGTAGCGGCTTGACGAATGCTACACAAGAAAACCGTAGCCCGGTGAGACAGAAGACGGTGGGATATAAAGATTGTCTTGAGAAAATAGCTATGTACAATAGCTATGTGAATATAGCTTGAGGAAAATGGGAGAGAGTGGTGAAGCAACGAGTAACACCACGTAGGAGCACAACAGCCGGCAGCGCGCGGGCAAGATGGCGAACACCGTTCAAAATTGCAGTCCAGTATATATAGGCTTGGGATGGGTGCAAAGTAAAACAAAATGTGCACAAGTCTGAATGTGATGTTTGATGGGGTAAAATGTCATGGTCACTACACAGGCCTCCCCCTAGAAGGCCGAGGGACGAGGACTTCGATCGCTGTTGGCTTGCAAATGTATAAAGGCAGAATCACAGGAGTTCGGTTGTATTTGGATTATTTAATCTTCTTGTGGATTGGAATGCATCATCGGTGGACCGTCCCAGCGGGCACACCGGACTACAAAAAAACTGGATAATCCAGAAAAGGGCCGGTAGGACCTTTCACCGCTGCTGAAAGACGGTGCGCTTGGGAGAGGTCACTCCCTCCACCGCATTCCAATCCACTGCCACAACGAAGCTGAAATCCTGTTCGTACTGGCGAGCCGTGGGGGGACCAAAAACAACGAGCCAGGCACACGAGCAGCCAAAGCCAGAAAGGCAAGCCAGACAAACGACCAAGGCGAGCCAAATTGAGCCAAGCAGACCACGATCCAAAGGCCAACGTGGGCGGGCGAGACGACAAAGCGTTGGGGGTAGCCAAAGCATCCAAACGACCAAACAATTGAGAAACAGCCAAGCATTGAACGGACGGACCCAAACGTGCCAGCCTCATGACTTTACCTGATAGATGGGGGGAAAAAACTCGGGGAGACAGATTCAGATATTTACGGAAAAGCATAATACAAACAACGAGAGAAAATGAAAAAGATTCATGAGGTGTGGATGAATTCGACAAAATCGGAGAAACGAGCAGGTTTACGAACTCTTCTACCGTGACTAATATTAGTTTGAGGCGAATCTGGTGACTGGGATTGTGGTGGAGCTGAAAAGCTGGGCGTCGTTACAGGTGGCCCTGTAGATTGCGTTAAGGTCGATGACGAGTCGAGGGCATAAACTAAAGGTTTGTGGTCAGTAAAAACGGTAAAACTTCTGCCCTCTAGAAAAGGACGAAAATGACGGATGATACCAAGTTCGAGCATGTGCTCGAATTCCGCCTTAGCGGCTTTTAGCTTATCAGGGGCGAGACGTCGTGGCCATGCAGAAACCGGTGGGCCACGGGTTCGTATATGGTGCGTAACGCTAGATGCGACCGGAAGAGTAGCGTCAGCTGAGCGGACGAGCTGCGGAAACTGTCTGAACAGATCTAAAAATTCCTTATCAGCTTCAGGCTGGATGTAAATGGGAGTGACAGAAACACAAGGTGTGCGAACTCCACATGTGAAAAGCTGGGTCTTTTGGTCAACGAGTTTGCGATGACGCGCATCGACGAGAAGATCAAAGTGTTGGAGGAAGTCAATACCCAATATAGCAAATGGAACGGCAGCGATGGTGAAAATCCATCGAAAGGGACGTCGTAGTCCGAGGTCAATGGTAAGAGAGCGTTGACCGAAGACTCGAATAGCAGTGCCGTTAGCGGCACTCAAGTTAGTTGTCTGTGGCTTAGTCGTGTCGCCTGGAACCGGTGGGATCACGCTAACTTCCGCCCCGGTATCAACCAGGAACATGATCCCGGTGTTCCTATCAACGATATTGAAGAGGCGACTTGGACGACTTCGGCCGACGGCGTTCATCGCCAATACGTGTCGGCCTGTCCTTTTTCTCCTTACGGGAAATGAGCATGGTTTTATACAATTTCTAGCGGAACTTCCAAAACGTGCGTGATAACGGCAAATTGGGAGTCGTGTTCGGCTTCGAGATGGGCTAGGAGAACGGGATGGAGAATCCCGTGGGTACCGATGTAACTTTAAGCTTTGAACTTCTTGCCGTAGCGCGGCTATCTCTGTTAAGAGCTCACCAGTGGAAGGTGGAGTAGTGGTGTCGATGGTCTGGACCGAAGGGTCAACAGTGAAATCTACGTCAGGTGAGCGAAGAGAACTAGACGACGGACACGGTGGTCCGGTGAAGCGATCCATCATATCATCAGCAATATCTGCAACTTCTGACAAAGGCTGGGATTTAGCAAGCGATAGCATAGCTTGTACGTTTTCAGGCAAACGCTGCAGCCATAACTCTCGAAGCAGCGACTCGTCCATATGCAATCCGTGAAGAAGACCACGCATCTCTAGCAATAGCGCGGATGGCTTACTAGAACCTAATTGTAGACCAGTAAAAAGTTTATGCAAGCGGGACTTCTCGGAGGGAGTAACACGCTTTATTACAGCGTTCTTGAGCAAAGTATAACGGTCGGGAGAACGACATGTAATAATAAGATCGCGTAGTGCTAAAGTAATATCAGTTGGCAGGCGTGTGAGCAAGTGGTTAAACTTTGCAGAATCGCTAGTGACATGCTTAGAAGTAAACTCAGCTTCTAAAATCATGAACCATAAAACGGGATCTTTTTCAATAAATGGTGGAACTACCAGAGATACCGCTTGCACAGACTGTGAGTCCTCACACTTTTTAGAAACTGAGGCCATGATTTGCGTGGAAAAAAACCAAAAAAATGGAACGAACTCACCGGAATGCAACTGGGGTCACCAATTATGTAGCGGCTTGACGAATGCTACACAAGAAAACCGTAGCCCGGTGAGACAGAAGACGGTGGGATATAAAGATTGTCTTGAGAAAATAGCTATGTACAATAGCTATGTGAATATAGCTTGAGGAAAATGGGAGAGAGTGGTGAAGCAACGAGTAACACCACGTAGGAGCACAACAGCCGGCAGCGCGCGGGCAAGATGGCGAACACCGTTCAAAATTGCAGTCCAGTATATATAGGCTTGGGATGGGTGCAAAGTAAAACAAAATGTGCACAAGTCTGAATGTGATGTTTGATGGGGTAAATGTCATGGTCACTACAAGTTCTTGTCAGCTTCTCAGAAGCACACTACTGCTCTGAATTCTGATCAACCGGTTCCGAGGAATCAACAAAGATGCCCTTTGGCGCAAACTAAGCAAGTAAACACGAGCAGGGAAGACTCATTTGATACCATTTACGCCTGCACCCTGAGCACACACTGAGTCACCTCGTCCATGTGCTCAGAATTGAGAGGCCTTCACAGTGCTCGTTAGCACACAGCATGTCCCTGGATTCCCCTCATCTGTCATTTGTCTAGGTGGAACTAATGCGGTGAGCTAAATGTAGTGCATTTTGCCGTTATTATTGCAAAGCTTTCTCATTCAACTTTCAGCGTTATATCCATTCATCCGTTTAATGCCACTTAATTTTTGCGATCCCCTACCTGCCATTGGCGAAAGTTTGCACTCCGTAACCATCTGAACACTCGGAATTGGACTCTCCAAATAGTGAGTTAGAATGCTCTTCTACATGCACAGTAGCTTCTTATTTTTTAGTTGACAAATGCCATTTGCGTCACGGTAATTGAATACGGCAATATAATAGGGGAAACAAAACCGTGTGGCAATGCTTGTCAAAAATAGTGTTATTAATACCGGCGATAGAGGATAACTCGGCTCAGTTTTAATGAGTCTTGGTTCAACTCTCTTTTTAATGCGGAGGATGACGAGATGGGATTCAGCATTCTGTAAAGTCAGAGAATGTGCAACGATAATCAATGTCGAGATGCATCTATGTATCTAGTTAACACGACGATACGGATCGTTCGCTTCTAATAGATCTAGATGCAGTCTATTACCCTCATTGGCTATATGCTGAGCAATCTATTTTAATCTAGTTCACCAAGGGGTTTTGCTGGATGATTTCGGTGAGCTGAGCCCATTGACAAAATACCTTCATATTAGTATCGGCAGTGGTCGCACTTGTTTTGTCACGCGTGGGACTGTACTCACAAGTGGTACGGTTCATTTATTACATTATACTAAGCTACAGCATGTACAGCCGATTAACTGAGGCGAAACATGTTCCTTTTACTGTAAGACTTTCATAAAAATGCAATAGACGACGTACGAAATAACAATGTCCAAATTATAGTATTATGAGCGATTATCGAGACATCTGTACGCATGTGGCGATTCTACAATTCCGCCTCTGGCATTTGGTGCGTTGGCAAATATATTAAAATACTTACTCACAATGTACCTAAGAGATAAACAAAATTCGACTGCCGTTGTATTTTTTTACTGCGTAACCTGGTACTAATTGTACCGTTACGGTGGCCAGCCTTGAAGTAACTGGCAGACTACAAAGAGCGATTGTGCAGCTGAACCACTAGTCCAATCAGTGGCGCTTGCCAGCAACTCGCGAGTAGTACATTCCTAATCCAATCGGAGGTACTGATTCGTGCGGCGCAGATAATGTTGATGGATTGATTTTCAGGAACGCCCCTCAATAGAATAATTTTAGCGTCATCGTCTTCCATGCCTTTAGGACATCTCAGAGCCCACCGAATGTCACTTCAACGACGGAGCTGATAGGTGCGCATTAAGGTCCCTCGCACAGATGACTCATTAGATCTTCTACCACTTTTCACCTGAAGTTCGTCCAACTCTAAAACGTGATGTACCAGTTATCTATCTCATCCTAAAACTTACGTGTTCTAATCAACAATGTTCAGAAAGTTGTCTCGAAACCTGTCTTGAAACTGTAGTGTACCGGAACACAAGCTCTTTCAGTATTCTGTAACATTGGATTTTACGGTTGCTTTAACCTTCGAAACGTCCACTTGTTTTACTGACTGCACGTCCGTTGACACAAACCGTTTTAGTGAGTACCTCGCTGTATGTTTCTCGCTCTGTCTGGTTCGTTTCCTATTCTTGTAGCCTGCACAATACACGTTGAGTTCAGTCGCCTCCGACTTCTATACTGTCGTATTGGTTACATCTTACGTGTCATTGCTTACCGACTAGTATCCCATGCTCCGCCCAACAATTGGTGACCCCCTGTCAGGAACACGCCACCCACCATTTTGCATTTTCATTTTGGTGAGCTCTTTCCAGTGATTTTGTGATTCATTACTTGTGATCATATTGTTTTCTCACAA
>OX104070.1:68310342-68333144 GCA_944474145.2 Dicrocoelium dendriticum | reverse complement strand
TGTACCCGCAACCGATCGGTTGATTCACGCCTGTGTGTGAGGATGCTCGCTTATTTCTTGCGAGCATTAATTTCCGACACAGCACCCGCCGGAGGGTGACTTGGCGCCCACCAGCCTCGAACCAGCTATGGACGCAAATCGATCACATTGCTATCAGTTACCGCTGGAGAGGCTGCGTCCAGAACAGTCGCTCTATTTGGAGCACAGGTGTGGACACCGATCATGCACTTGTATGTGCTTGACCTGCGGATGCGCTTTGGCGGACGCCCGCGACGACGTTGTGAGCGCATTGACACCGGCAGACTGGTGAAGCCAGCTGTTGTTAACGCCTATCAAATTACGCTGTCATGCGAGTTGGATAAACGCTCACTGGATGCAACTGAAGCTCACTGGTCTCATATGCAACAGGCTTTACTTGCAGAAGGCAAATCCTCATGTGGTATGTCTAATCGCCAACATGAACATTGGGTCTCTTCACAGTCTTTGGAACTTATAGATGCTCGCCGGCATATTCCGGCTGGAAGCGAACACAATGAAACTCGCAAAGAGCTCCGGGCAAAACTCCGTGCTAGCCTGATGAGAGACCGCGAATCTTGGTGGTCTCATCGTGAGTCAGAGATGGAAGTGGCCGCTGCTCTTGGCAACCATCGTAAGTTATTCCGTCTGATACGGGAAACGGGCAGCAGGAGACCTGATGATAGTAAAACAATTCGTGAGGAGAATGGACGGCCTATCCACAATTTGTCAAAACGTTTGGAGTGTTGGGCTGAGCATTTTGAAAAGCAATTTAATCGGCTAGAATTGTTCGATTCGCCGGTCACTGATCTCCCTGCACCCTGGGCTGTTCCTTTGGATCCACCCTCTTGCTCAGAAGTCGAACGTGAGATCGGACTGTTGAAGTTGAACAAAGCCGCGGGACCAGATGACCTTCCTACAGCCCTCTTCAAATTCGGAGGCTCTGCTCTTGTTGATGCTTTACATGAATTACTAGTGAAACTGTGGGAGCAGGAGACTGTCCCAACCGACTGGAGCCACTCCGTTATTGTTCCCATCTTCAAACGCGGCTCGCTCTCGGAATACAGCAACCATAGAGGAATCAGTCTGATCTCCATCGCCTCCAAATTGCTTGCCTCTGTCATCCTTCACAGACTGACTGGCACTCGTGAAAGCCATATTCGTGAAGAGCAAGCTGGATTTCGTCGAGGTAGTGGCTGCATTGACCACATCTTTACCTTGCGTCGGTTGTTGGAGCACCGTCACACATATTGGCGGCCCACCGTTGTCGTGTTCCTCGATATCAAAGGTACATTCGATTCGGTGGATAGACTTGCACTTTGGGACTGTCTACTCAGGAAAGGTGTACCTGAGAAATATGTGAATATTATCCGATCATTATACGCGCGTAGCTCGGGCAGAGTGAGGGCTTACGGCAAGTTGTCGTCGCCCTTTAATATCTCCTGCGGCGTGAGACAAGGATGCCCGCTGTCACCTTTCCTCTTCAACTTCGCTGTTGACGAAGTCATGCAAACCGTGTTTACAGGACACGACTTAGAAGGTGTGGAGCTACTACCAGGAGAACGACTTCTTGACTTAGAGTATGCTGATGATATTGCCCTCATCTGTGACAGCGCACAAACGTGCCAAGCGGCACTGGACAGATTAGCACTAGCTGTCCGTCACTTCGGGCTTTGCTTCGCACCCTCGAAGTGCAAAGCGTTTCTCCAAGATTGGTCTGGACCGCCTCCTACGCTGACCCTTGGTGGGGATCAGCTAGAAGTCGTTCAGAAACTCAACTACCTGGGAAATTGTATCAGCGCCCGTGGGATTGAAGATAAAATCACGAATCGTATGGCAAAAGCTCGAGACGCTTTTGCTAACCTTCGCCACTTATGACGCCGGCGCGACATCACTCTTGCCCTGAAGGATAGAGTGTACAATGCAGCTGTACGTTCGACCCTATTGTACGGTTGTGAAACCTGACCGCTTAAAGCAGCGGACCTGAAGAGGCTAGTTACGTTCGACCACCGGTGCCTTCGCAATTTAGCACACATCTGGTGGGAACACCGCGTGAGCAACGAGCGTGTTCGACGCCTTGTTTATGGCACAGGAAAAGGAAATGAACCGCTCAGCACCGTTATTTCACGCATCAGGCTCCGATGGCTCGGCCACGTGTTACGCATGCCAGCCCACCGACTCCTGCGACGTGTGTTGTTTGCGCGCCGAAGGTGTGGATGGAAGCAGAGGAGGGCTGGCCAAGCGATGACTTGGTCGAGAGGAATGAAGGCCCTCACTTTTGAGCTGGCCTCGGTTGGAGCGTCTCGGCTGCCTGGTTGGGGTCCGAAAGACGATGAACACTTTTGATTGGACACACTTGCTGATATGGCTAGGAGCCGACCTTAGTGGCGTTCGTGCTGTGAGTTTCTTTGTCCCACCCCATCCCTCTTAGCCTCCCCCTCCAACCACGATCTCATTATTTAGCCTTATGTAATCTTGCATATTTTTTTTCTTTTTTGATGCACAGCAGCCGGCTGGTGGCTTACCGGAACGATGCCCATCCGTTACCGGTAGCTCAGCCAGCTTTCACCAGTTGTTTTTTTCTCCTTCTTTCTTTGTATTGTGGCACAGTAGCTGAAGTGTTCCCCACCTCTAGCTAACGTGCATGATGATGATGATGATTCACGCCTGCCGGTAAATCTGTGCCCTTACACCTGCTGGGTTTGATGCATTGACAAGCCCGACAGAAAGAAGACAGAAGGAGGCTCAGAAGACCAGTTGTAATAGGACCGAAAACGCTCGTCTTTATATGTCGATCTCACCAATCTTCTAAACATCACCTGGCGGATTTGGCTGTAAGCCCACGCTCCAAACTTGCTTATCCACTCCGTCTGGCCAGTTCACCGACTTGCTCGGGCCTGCCAGTCTTCGTCCGCCTACCCAGTGCATGGTAACGAACATGATGCCTGATGCGCGATTTCATCAGCTTCCGGTCAGCCCTTGGCAATACGCCAGCTGTCTGCTGCGCGATTTCGTCAGCTTTCGGCTTGGCCCTGGCAAGACGCTCGCAGGGTCTTTCCCAAGCATAATTTGTGGCAAATACGCGCGCGTTGGCATTCCTCTTTCTCGCCCAGCTGTCACCTCCCTTTCCGAATTCAGTCAGCTTGCACACCCTTCGAACCTGATTGTGTTCGTAGCTTTTTGCCCGGGGATCAATTTGTAGCCATTGTTGTCTTCTCCGCTTCCGAGCCGGCGTGCGTAATGCATCTGATTTCTGCGGCGTTTGTTTTGTCCCATCGGCTTGCTGACTCTGAAATTCCAGCCCGAACTTGTCTAGTAGAATGTCCCAATGCAAAGCTGGTGGCTCGTGGGGACCTTGGTTTTTGCCATGGTTCGGTCGCAACTGTTTGATGCACCTAATACTCCTCTCACGTGCAACCATCACCTGGTAGATAACTCTGCCCTTCCTGACGATAACAGTTCTGCTCAACCACCCCTTCGGCCTTCGAAAATCCCGGGCGTAAACCGTGTCACCAACATTGAAGTTACGGAGCCTGATTATGCGATCTTCCTCCAGGTGACTACTGCCGTGTTTTTCTATTCTCCTTGGTAAAAGATTATCAAACAACGTCCGGATCTTTCTTCCAAATAGTACTTCTGTGGGGGATTTCCCATCTGGGGAGTTTGGATTCGGAGCGTTCCAATACATGCATAGGAAAGATTGCATTGCATCCTGGGAAGCCCTTCTTTGTCCTGCTTTACACAGTGCACGTTTGAACGTATCCACGAAGCTTTCCGCCTGTCCGTTTGATTGTGCATGATATGGTGGTGAGAACATCTGCTGAAGTCCATTTTCCTTGCACCACTCGCGGAAAGAAGTTGAGGTGAATTGCGTTCCATTGTCTGTCACTAACATCTCTGGCAGGCCGAAATATCGGAACAGCTTCTCCAGCTCGTTGACAGTGTGCTGTGCAGTCGGATTGTGTACCGGAATCACATCAGGCCACTTGGTGAATTAGTCGACCAAAACGAGATAGTATTGGCCATCGATTGGTCCTGCATAGTCTAAGTGTATTTTTTGCCACGGTTTCTCTGCTTAGGCCAAGACTGCCATTGACACTTGAGAGGAGCCTTCGCTGCATGTTGACAAGATTCACACTGATGGCAAAAATTTTCAAGTTCCGAATTCATTTCTGACCAGTAAACAAAACTGCCTGCCAAGGATTTCATGCGGTTGGTACCAGGGTGCCCCGTGTTTAACTGCTGCAATATTTGTCTACGTAATTCCTTGGGTACCACCACTCGATCTCCAAACATCAGGCAATTGTCCACGATTGACAGGGATTTACCTCGACTGTATGACGGCCGCAAC
The DNA here is from genome assembly GCA_944474145.2 of Dicrocoelium dendriticum. Classification (NCBI taxonomy): domain Eukaryota; kingdom Metazoa; phylum Platyhelminthes; class Trematoda; order Plagiorchiida; family Dicrocoeliidae; genus Dicrocoelium; species Dicrocoelium dendriticum. Next base: position 68,328,778 of record OX104070.1, on the reverse strand, counting down.
TCCATAGGTATGCCTCCATTTGGCCAACATGTTCGCACGCACTGCATCACTTTCTCCAAGATTCTCTCCCGTGATGTCACCATACGAATGGTGTCGGCTGTTACCGGTAGTCTTCTCATGTTCTCAGCCAGGATTCGTTGCTTCTGATTAGAAACTGATAGCTGAAATCATACAATCATCGTTCTCCTTTGGGTGTGAATTGAGGAGACGAGACAGGGCATCCGCTTAACCGATTAGTTGCATAGGTTTACACCGGATACTGAAGTCGTAGGCCAGTAGTATGGTCACCCATTGTTGCAATCGGTTTGCCGTAAAAACTGGAATTCTTTTCTTTGCCCCGAATACCGAAAGAAGTGTTTTGTGGTCAGTAAGGAGCTTGAAATGTCTGCCATACAGCATCTTATGGAACCGTTTCATTGCGAAATCGATCGCGAGCTCTTCCTTCTCTATCTGGCTATAGTTCTTTTCAGCTGCCGTTAGTGACCGTGCTGCGTGCGTCATAGTGTTCTGTTCTCCATGCGGAAAAACGTGAGAGGTAACTGCACCGACAACATAATTGGAACCATGTGTAGCAACGGCAATTTCGAAATTCGGGTTGAAGGGAGTCAAAAGTCGATCAGAAGTGAGAGCTGCTTTGACTGCATCAAAAGACTGCTGGCACTCCTTCGTCCATTTTCAACCCTTGTTTTTTGTCAGTAGCTGGTTCAGCGGACCTCTGGTTTGGTGAAGGCTTGGTAAGAAAGCGCTTAATGGCTGACAAGCCAAGCGGAGTTCCGCAATGTCTTCTGGTGGCTTCAACTTTTGACGGTTTCAATATTGTCGCGATCCGGGCGCCGGCCAATTTTGTCGATGATAAACCCAAGAAACTTGACACTTTCTAATAGGAACTCACATTTTTCAGCCCGTACTCAGAATCCAGCTTCTTGGAGACGCGAAAGCACTCTCCCTAGTGTCTGTATAAATTTGTGCGCATCTGAACCCATAATCAACGCATTGTCCAGGTATACTGCGGTATTTGGAATATCGCTCATCAGGGTATCCATTATTTGTTGAAAAATGGCCGGTGCGGTTTTCACTCCGAACGGCAGCCCGTTGTACTGAAAAAGTCCGAGGTGGGTACTTACTGTCAGCAATGTTCTGCACTAATGGCAACTGGGATTTGCAGATACGCATCAGCTAGGTCGCTCTGCTAACTATTTCCCCCCTTGCGTTTGCTGAACAAGTCTTCGGGTACCGGTAGGGTATGCTGATGATCTCCCAACACAGAATTCAAACCTGTCGAAGAATCAGCACAAATGTGGACTTTACCGTTTACTATCTTTACCACCACGATTGGTGCTGCCCATTCTGCTTAGTGAACTCGTTCGATTATCCGATCAGATTGTAGTGGGTTTAACTCGGCTTCCACTAAGGACTGGGTTGCGTAGGGCACCGGGAGCCTTGGTCTAAAGACTGGCTTGGCGTCTGGTTTAAGGTTCAATGCTGCAGTAGCTACGTTGCAGCATTCGAGATCAGGTTGGAACAATGAAACATGACGTCCTTTTATGTCGGCAATCTGACTTTGAAACATCGGGCTTGAAGGCGACGGCAGCGACAGCAGATTGAGTTGCGGTGGCTGACGTATACTTCTCACTGATTTATCAAGCAGTTTCAGTTCACCCATCCAGTCGAGCCCCAACAAATCTTACCCCGGCTGGTCTGTCACAAAACGTCTTCTGGATTTGTTTATCGCAGAAGTTTACATGACAATTCAGTTCACTAAGCGATTTTAACGTACTTCCTGAAGCATTCCGTGACGTGTGGCCCGTTTGTATGAGTGTCGGTCACCCCAGCATGCACTAAGTGCCACGAGATATCAGGGTGATATATGAAGCTGTGTCGATTTGTAACTTGACTTGGAAGCCGTTGATTTGCACAATTGTGTATTTCTGCTTGCTGGCCCCGTCAACCTTGAAAGTTGCGGTGATAGATCTGGTCAAATTGGGACACCGGAACGATCTGCCATTGTTACGTACCTTCTTGGTCAAAATTGGACGAGTGTCCAGGCAACATGACTCCTTATGTCCTTTTCTGTCACAGCAGTTGCAAGTAGAATTTTTGAATGGGCAGTCGAGGACAAAATGCCACTTTCTACAAAACCAACATGCAGTGGGAGGTTTAGAATGCGGTGAACTCACGTGGGGAGACTCTTTTCGGGGAGTACGGCTGACTACATAGACAACATCTTGATCGTTCTGATTGGACAACTGCTAAATCATTGTGGTATTGTGCTTCAGATTCGTCATGTGTTGGCACTCAGCGGTCACTTGCTGCAATGTGACATCCAGATCCTGCTCAATTCTGTTCAGCATTCTTGTTCGAATGTCGGCGTTATTGGATGCTTGTAGGCCACATACCTATATATGAGAGATTTAAACTGGTCACTTGTCATCTTGTGTGGTTGTGACGGTTCGCACAGTCGATTCACACAGCTGAAATAGTAGACCAAGTCTTCGTCTTCTTTGATTTTATTATCAGACAATTGTACCGGATGTTGAACAAAGATGTCTGCACTCCGAAAATCTGCGACAGGACTGCAACCACTTAATCAAGCGACAAATCGGTACTCTACTTACGTAAGATAAAACTGGTGCACTTCTCGTGTTTGGTAAGACCGAGCTTCCGGAGCATTAGTTGAATCTTCTTTTCCGCTAGAAGTTTGGGGAAATCAACCCGAAACATGTCTTTATACTTGTGGAACCAAGAAACAAACGTTATACCGACATCAGCATAATAATGAAACTCACTGATCTGCTGAGTCAAGGTTTCTGGTGAGGGTGCACTTTCACTTGTCCCTAATCCTCGGCTTGACTACACTGTCAGCTTCTGAGATAGCATCTCGATAAGCTTGGCCTGGAATGCTTCAAACTGTTCCTGTTGTTGCTGCACTAGCATCTGCAATTGTTCAAAACTGATTGCCATTTCTGGGTTCGGTTGTTCTCGCGTCGCCACTGTTATAACGCAACGACTTGCTCGGGCACGCCAGTCTTCGTCAACCTACCCAGTGCATAGCTACGAACATGATGCCTGATGCGCGATTTCATCAGCTTCCGGTCAACCCTTGGCAAAACACCTGCTGTCTGCTGTGCGATTTCGTCAGCTTTCGGCTTGGCTCTGGCAACACGCTCGCAGGGTCTTTTCCAAGCACGATCTGTGGCAAACACGCACGCGTAGGCAGTCAGCTTTCTCGCTTAGCTGTCAAACTCATCTCGGGGTATCTTAGCCAGTTGTAAGAAGCCAACGTCGTAAGTACTCCAAGAAGCAAGGACTTGTGCACTGATTGTCCAATGAACAATGAACAATGATTTATCACGGGATACGTCCCGTAGGATGGTAGCTGTGAATATGAAGAAATCAAATTATGTCTGGGTCATCTATCGAACGTCTGCCGAGACGAATACTTTGATAATTAACATCAGTGTAAAATGAGAAAATAAATTATCGCGCTAAAACGTTCAGAAAGACATTGGGGTGCAGTGATAATTGAGGTAATGAGTGCGAAACGTAAAATATTGTCGCTCACTTAGGTCCATTTGATACATACATCCTGATGAAAACATGCTTGGCGTAATCCACAATAGAGGAGCTTAGGTAACAAAATGTTGGGAGCTAAGAGCAACATCTAGTCGTTGTTTGAAAACATCCAAGGTGGGAGAGGATACAACTGAGTCTGGGAGTGCGTTCCAGTGTTGGCAAACCCGAAGGGAAAAGTAATTCCGTCGACACTCTAGACGGCTATATTGTTCCTTCAATTTTAAGCAGCTACCTCTGAGCTGCGTGTTGTGGCTAAGCTTCAGCAAATGGCGGCATACGTGGTTGGGGTCACTCAGTATCTGATACGCTAATATGAGATCACCGCGCAGTCTTCGATAACGTCCGCTGAAAATTCCTAGCAACTTCAGCCTTCGGTGGTAAGAGTGATAACGCAGGCCCTTTACATTCTTTGTTGCTCTTTGTTGTGGTGCCTCTATCGCTTCTAGATCGCGCTTCAACCAAGGTTGCCAAGCTTGGATTGCGTACTCAACATGCGTGCGGACGTAGGAATTGAGCATCATTGGGAAGATTGATGGGTCAAATCTCCCGAATGCCCTTCGCAGCATCCCGACATGCTGGTTGCCTCTTTTTGCAACTACCTCAGCCTGTTTTGAACAGTTGAGTTCGCTCTGTACGACCACACCAAGACCACGTTTCTGGGAGCTATTCTGCAATCCGTTTGTCCCAAGTATATAGGTATAGTTATGTCTATGGCGTAATTGTACAACGCGACATTTGTCTACGTTGAACGGTAGGGCGTTTTGAACAGACCAGTTCGACACTGTGTTAAGATCGCAATGGAGCCGTTCATGGTCGTCCGGTCCTCTAATCCTTCGCCATATCTTAATATCATCAGCGAAAAATAGGAAATCGGAAGTAATTGATCTCGCCAAATCGTTAATGAACACCAAGAATAGACGAGGTCCAAGAACCGAGCCTTGTGGTACTCCACACGTCACATCGATTGCATGAGAAAATGATTCTCGGACTCTCACCACTAGCCGTCGTTCTTGTAGAAAATTGCTAATTGAACTCAGGATCGGATCGCCAATGCCGTAGTTTTGAAGCTTCTGAAGGAGAATTCGATGGTCTAAACGATCAAACGCTTTTGGAAAGTCCAGGTAGATGACATCGACTCCCAATCCATCATCAACAGATTCAGTCCAGCTATTACGTGCAATTAATAGGTTAGTATTACACGAATGCTTTTGACGAAAGCCATGTTGCTCCGGGGCTATTAAATTGTGGCTTTCTCTCGCGTCAGGCTTCAAAGAAGATTTGATCCCTGCTATTTGCGTGCTTCTTGGCTAGACGCTGGATAACAGCCGTGGAAGGTTTCCGTGCTAAAAATATACCGATATGCTTGAGTAAATTTTAACTTGACTACTGTCAAGCTGGTAACTGAAAGGCAGGCTGAAAGATGGTGTTATAGCTGGTCCATACAAAGCAATAGGACTATACTAGAAAGGTACCGAATGCATGGGCCAGGATCTTTTCCATAGTTATTGGCGTCCGGTTCCGGATTTGACAGTCACTGTGAACTCCTTATGATAGTCACAGGAAGCATGTGCCTACAGAGGGACCATGAGTGACTTAAGCTGCACCACCCCAGCTCCATCCACACGCCATATATCCAGGGTAAAACCGATGGCATATGAACCGGAGGCACTTGAATGGGAGCCACTTTCTATCAACGGAGCCCGCTCACACCCCTTCACAGGCAAACACAAGCACGCTGTATTTGGGAATCAACCGCACACAAGGCGGTGGCTGGACCGTAGTCCGCTCCACATTGAGTGCATGGAACCACTCTTTGATCCTAACACGGCCACAAGAACCGTGCACCCCGTCCCGTCCAGCAACGGCCAACTGTCTCCTGGAGCCAGTATGGACGAGGTAGTGAGTAATAGACAGGTAGGCACCTTGTCAAAGTGCACATCAAGCGCAGCCAGACCTGGGATGTCAAACAACAGCCAAGCATTCGAAATGCCAATATTAACTAAAAGATATCGAATAAAGTAAACGTATAGGACGATATAAATACTCGCTAAATGAACATATGGCTATGAGTTAATCTGAGAGATGTACAAAATGTCCGAAAGTTAGTTAAAAAATACTGCGTAGTAAAGTTACGCAAATTTACCACAATTGACACGAGCGACGTGTGCAAGTTTGGAGAAGATTATCAAGTACGCAGAACAAACGAAATATAGTGGAATGAATTTTATCCACATTATTTGTAGAAAGTAGAACTCACGATTAAAATTCACGCACAATAATGTGCCTCGACGGGGAATCGAACCCCGGCCCACGAATTTCCGGTCCGCTGCTCTACCACTCAACTACCGATGGCTGACGATTAGGTGCGGTAATTTTAATCGTGACTTCTGCTTGGTGCGCGACGTATTGCCAATGAGCTCCCAGTACCTGTCCTGTTGTTGTAGGTTGGCTCACTCACCCGTCACTTCCAAATGGACCGAAGAACCTGTCCTTCGGATGTCCAATGGGCGACGGTAGATTAATTTTGGGATGTTTGTGAGACGTGTAAATTTTGTAGAAATTAGAAGTCACAAGGACCGGGGTTCGATTCCCCGTCGAGGCACATTATTGTGCGTGAATTTTAATCGTGACTTCTACTTTCTACCAACTTTACACGACTCACAAACATCAAAAATTTATCCACATTAAAAAGACCTAGTTTAAGTGCGAGTTGATTCGTAGTCATTTCCTAAGAAAGGGTGATGCAAGATTGAACTACACCACATGGCATAAATTCGAAAGCGAATGCTGTGGCCACAGGAACTTTGGAAACTTGTCTCAAGGGAATGTTCCGCCGCAGTTGACACTGTCATTTGGGTACATGCAGGTGACTTTTAACTACACAGAACTGGCATTCATGCATTCGTGCACCTATGGTGCATAGACCCAAGAATTCCGAAGAACAGTGAGATGAACAAGAGTTGGCGCAGAAGAGGACATCAGAAATTGGGTTTACAACCGGGCGATGATGTCTAATCACGTAAAAAGCAAACATTCGATGTTCTACGATAAAAGGCATTAATGCGAAATCGTGCGAAATTAGGTGAACTCAGAACCTACTTTCCAGTGAAAATATTGCATTTGTGACTTTGTTTTGTCGTTGCTTTATCGCGTCGTCATCGAACTACGATATACATGTTGTCGTAAATTCGCCGGCTACACAGGTAAAACAAAGCTTTAGCAGTACAACGGTATGCATTAACGACGCTTCGCTACGGTGCAGCCACCACCAGTGGCGCGTGGGCTAATTATACTGCATGAGTAAAACGGTCCCCTAGGTAAACTCGAACCCTCGACCTCAGGTTACAAGGCAGCCTTGTGATCTTCATGGTCAAGTGCCGGTCGCTACCCAAATGATACGTTACGACGACCACTGCAACCGTATTGAGCTTACGCTTGTATCGATTCTCACTCCTTCGCTACCTATTTTACTACTGGCCAATGAGAAAACTATAAAAGGGATGCATACACTTTTGTATCTTAATCAATACAGGTGTTTAAACCGTTCGTTTGATTAGGTACATTCGCAAAACACACTAATGTTCCTTTTACTTCAAAACTAGTATCCAAATCCTCATCCAAAATGCGATATACATATATATGTACAGTGGCCTGCATTTTTTCAACTAATATTTCCTCACGTACTTATGGAACAGCACTTGATGCAAATTGTCAACAGTTTAGGAGATAACCCTTTTTCCTCTCTCCTGTTGTCTACTTTACAGGAAATTCTTTTGGTTCGGGTCTGGGCGTGAATATTCCTGTGAGTTTTGGTCTTCTAACGATACCAACCATTGGGGGCTAATTTGGACGTTGGACAACGAACGCCGTCTTGTAACGACTTCCTATTCACAATGTAGCAACCCAAACTATATTTTGTGTTACAAGCTTATGCCCAGATCGGTAGTCTGAAGAAGGATGAAGCAAGCTTGCATTGGAGATGTCCCTTCGTCCACACCACTTTTTGCGTAAACATTATCGTCAAAGTTGGGATTTACAGTTAATCATTTTGTCCATAACATTACTCTCTTTTTCTTATGATGTTACCTACTGAAAAAGAACACAAACACTCGTTTTTTTTGCATATTTCATTATGCAGAACTAGTTGTGGTTTCCACGGGAACAGCTTTGACGCATTTCACTCGACCACCAATTTTTCCACACGCGTAGGAAGCGCTTGCCACAGTTTCACGAATTCATCACGCCTTCGATCTCGTGTGACGCTCCTGTGAATTCAGGAAAACAAGCCAAGTCTGTATAAACGGAAGCGGTTCATTTGCTAGAACAAAGGACTTCACTAAAGATCGCTGTTGTAAAATTGGTGATACCATATCCACATCTTCAGTAAAACTTAAAGAAATTCTGTGTACAAAAGTCACTGCATGTGGAATCATATTTGAACGAATCACCGATATCAACTGCACTATGAAGGATTTCCTGATTAAGCATGTACCAGCTCAACAAAATATAAGTGGATGGTTTGCAGAAATTTTGTAAACAGCTTGTTGGATATACATAGCCTAGGCACTAACTTCTCCGGCCTGCTGCTTCGTTCACTGTCAACTGATAACCTTGATTTACACTAACTAATTAGTGACTCTACGCTTGACTCCATTTCCCTGATCTGATTTCCAAGACCAGTACTAGCCGAGTGGTAGAAACTGCTTTTGTAAGCATTAGACCTTGAAATCTAACTCAACCGCTTGTCTACTGAATGCTAAAAGCGGCGTACCAACTGTCTCATTTAGTTCAGTTTGAGTTACAGCTTATTCAAAGGCCACGGGAAGCATTTAAAAACTCCTAATGCTAGCGTCTACGGCGATTTGATAACAGCTGCCGTTTTCCAAATTGGAAATAAACAATATGATCAATGAAGAGCTCCCATACTGCTGCGGTTCCCTACCAAGTATCGTTCAGTTATCGAGCAGCTTTGGCGAAGGCAGTGTCAGTAAATATACATGTGTCAGTGTCTACCATGAATATTCTTTCTTGACTAAGTAAACGGTCGTGGCTACGTCAAGACAATACATTCATGACGAATGAGTCTGTATTACCTAAGGCAGCTCTTCCACAAGTGTACACAGAACTGAGACAGCGTGTTGACCAGTTTGCAACTCAACAACCGCAGGCGCGTCAAGAAAGTTAGAGTCAACCAGAAATGAGTAAACTTAGAGGGCCTCTTCGCTTATGACAACGTAGGTAGTCATGGAATTTTGCTGTGCTAATATCCCATGGGCTTTACCAGCAGAAGTGGGTTAGTCGGCTAATCCCCAGTTGATTACCGTAAAATATAATTGTACTACTACAAAAATACCTTTCTCAGAAGGAATGTCGCGGTTTGCGTGTTTTTATAATCCATTGAATTACTCTGAACGACTACTTCTAGGAGCCTTGAGGGAACTAGTGATTACAGATCAGACAGCGAGAAATTCAATGTACTACTTATAAAATATTTGGAGGATATAGCTGTCATGCTTTTGAACAAACCCCACCGTTGAACACATATTTTACAGCTTATAGCTCAAGTTGTATTAGCGCCGCGTAAGAACGCTACGAACTAGTACTATTCTCCTCAAATTGTGTAGCTCCCTTCCGATAAGTTGGAAACCCACGAAATCGCATCTGCGATTGAACTGAACTCATAGAAAAACTAAGCGTAATGTTCTGGATCATGTACAGCCTCACGTGACCGAGTCCTTAATGGTTCTCTTTGTGACCTTTATTCACATCCAAGAGTTACACTTGTTCACTACAACCTGTGTATTCCACCGTTGTACAAACTACTATTAATGAGCAGTCTGGAACAAAACAGCCTCTAGGGCTAAACAGCCGCAGACCACCACTCATTCGCAAGTTCTCTGTGCGAAGCTGTATCCTGTGCTTCCTTTAGGTCTTCATTTTCGTGTATCCTCACTTCAATTACCAGCCAGTAAGTGAATGTCGCCGATATTAGTCCAGGTATCAGCTGTGTATTCAACTGATCTTTGGAGCCAGCGACTACATTGATTATCAGGGCCCACAGTAGGTAATGTCAACAAGTAGTACTGACTCGCGCCCTACTCTAACTGCTGCCATTGATGCCCATGAACCATGCACACTGATTTGTAGTGCATTGATGAATCTTCTACCACCCTGTTCGGAATACAGTAATGGTGAGTGTATTCTTCGTGTCTGTGACCGCAGTCATCAGGTTTACATTCACTGGAAGCGGGAAATACAGCCCGCACGTGTGATTTGATGTACACCATCTATCAGAGACAGTAATGGAGGATAAGATAGGAGGTATGGTTTTGTTTCCAGGCCCCCACCCGATTAGCCTGTAATCCAGTGGAAGTCAAAGACGAGTTCTGACCTTAAGCCTCATCCTTCATTGGTAGGAGTAGGAATAGGTAAATGAAGTGAAAGTTCATGAGAGACATTTGTCGGAAACCCAGCAGCACCAGGAAGGCTATGTTATAGTCAACATCTAACAAACACTTGATGACCGTCAGTCATTCTAATGACTTACCGACAACCTTTGTTCACACTGGAAGCCTCACTTCCTAGTCAAAACGTTCGTATCGCCTTATTTAGTTTCCACCAAACAAAACAAAGCCCCAGACCAAAATTGCTCATTTTGCTATTAGCGCATCGATTCATTATGTTTTCCGCTGTTAGTAGGTATTGTTCATGCCAGTGATTCGCTTGCCCTCCCCACGTCCCTTCAGTAAACAGTCATTAGACGAAGCAAAGCGGCTTGGATACTAATAGTGCGTTTTTTCATCCTTCTACTCATATTTTTGACCAAAGGGATCATAGCTACTTCTATGGTTTCCGCTTCAATGGAGCCAACGTTTGTACCATATAATCGATATTCCGTGAGTCTGACTCAGTTGGTACCAAACTTTTTCTGACAGACTAGTGATGGGCCTTACACTATCTGACATGCGCTTCACAGCCTTAAAAATATAATATCACTGCAGGACTAAGCTATCGTTGCACCTGTCCCAGGAATCAGAAAGCATCCAATATATGGTTCAATAGTTCATCCAATTTAGTAATTGCGTTACCCCTGGAGACTGGATCGCTCGATAGCCTCCTCCGTAGATCGGTGAGATTCATCTGGCTCTTCACAGTATCCGTCATTTTATGAATCGGCATAACATTAGGTGTTTAATAGTGGGCAGATCGCAAAACATGCTAAGGAGTACTCATCGGCCGGCTACCACGCAGTCAGGTGTTTACCTTGACCGTGCCTCTGCTGGTGTAACCTTGTCATGGTCACCAAAATGAGCAACGAAAATGTACAGTGAGAAGCCGGTTGAAGGGCTTAGTTGGTATGACGTTTGTTACCATCCCGGATCGGTTCACAATTATTGATGCAGCGGTTTCTTGAAACACCTTGTTGAGTAAACAAAAGAAACAGTAGCATAGTTGTTGTGCGCCTGCTGTGTCTTGGGCTCAATCCTCTACATCGTCACCCACCGCAGCTATCACACACACATGTGAAAAGGATTAAGTTACGGCACTTGTCGGATATTTTTGATGAAATTACGACCCATGGATCAGGATTTCCGTAACCCAAGTTGTTTTTGCACACTTTGTGCACGTACCATCAATGTCTACACACAGCAGCTCAGGTGCGTTTGATACAGGAGCTTGTCGGCCATTCTACGGTTTCAAATCTACTCCCTTGTGACAGTGACATGAAACCTAAGGTTTAAGTTATGATTTCTCAACAAATTTACCCAGCGCTGACATACAGCCGCTGATATTTGCCAAATACAAACCAGCTAGAAGGCTCAACCCCAGACGAATCCGTCGATCGAGCAAGCGACCAAACCTCGCGCGTTTGTGTGGCCTTGGTGGCTAACCCGCCTACAATAACCGAAGGATATGTGCGCAACTCGAACACGATCGTGCTGATCACGCACCGTCGACGTCAGGTGATCGGTCAAGGGCAGTGTCCAATTACAATTATGTTCACCAAATATGATTCAGCTTGGCGGTATCTTTGGGGTATTGAGTGGCGAGCAGGTGGTCAAGGGAGGATTAGCTTGCGGTCACTGTGCCACTGCATTTCAACAAAAAACGCCTTGGTGCAACCCAAGTAGAAATCAAGAAGCACGACAACGCGACTGGTACCCTCTGGTTTTGTTCAGTATACAAGGTCACCCTAATTTTCATCTGTGCCGTTGTGTTGAATAATTGAGATGAGGTCGAGTTTCAGAGCTCCGGCCTGCTTGTGAAACACAACAGCATTTTTCACCAACAACCCCTGAGCTCTGCCTATATGTCGAGTAGAAATGTTTACTGTGTTATCTGCACCAAATATCTCCCACTTTTTCTGCTACGATCTAACTCCTTAGGTGAATAAGTCACATTTGTTGCGGCTGCTTTCACCCTAGCAACTTACAAACTGCACCAGTAGTTCAGAGCAGGACACCTGCCAGTAAAGATAACACTAAGCAACCTAGACATCCAGTACCTCGATAAAAACACTAAAAGGCCATCCTTGTGTCTAAATTATTTTTACTGTGCACTAGCCGTGCAACATAGCTTTCACAGTCATCTTCATTACGGCTTATTGAACAGTCCCGAACACCAGCAACAACCTTGAAACCGGCATTCGTTAGACGGAACCACAATGCGTTAACTCTCTTATGTTCTAACGCTCCTGAATCCCGATCAAGTATAATGAAAACTAAGTAGCTGTACGATAACAACTATTGAAATGTCCTTTATTAGGGATGTCGGTATTCAAGTTGAACTCGCCACAGTACGACAAGAAAAACCTCGCCCGAATTCGGTGCACCACACTGAGCTGACTCTACTTCGGATAACACTGAGACAGAGACCGTCATCCTATTGTCTTCGCAGCTAACTGTGGGTTTTGCATAATACCTGTCCTCCGTTGCAATGTGAGTCCGAACAAAGCGGACAACCAAGACGACCCTCGAAAAAATACAACACTAAAACCACAATGGTTCGTGGTGATTCTGAGCTTTAGCGCCCTCCTGCTCGCAACCACATAGCCGGAAGCAGCGGTATCGTGTTTGCAAAACACTCTCTCGAAACATTACCATCGCCATATAGCTGATACGAGGTCCTTCACCAACCAGTTACAGGGAATTTGGTTCCATATTAATGAATCTGATGTTATATAGGGAAGGGATGGCAGAGCTTTTGTCGGAGAATTGGCCAAAGTTACGGATCAGGCTGCCAGGTACAATTTAGTTCAAGGCAGTAGGTGCACTTCCAGGACTGAAGTGACCCCTTGGAAATCGAAGCTTCAATCAAAGGACTGTTTCTGCAGTCGTGAGGAGAAACCGAAACAATATCATTTGCGGCGTCCTACAAGGTACGTCTGAGTACGGGCAAACATCGAGATCCGAAACGCTCTGAGCGATCAGTCAGTCTAACTGAAATTCAGAAGCCAAGGACTTCCCAAAACGATTTACTGTTGACCGTCAAACGGTCGGCCTAAAGCCTAATCCAAAGTATACACCACCATAATTCCCACACCCTAATCTCTATCCTACCAGCACGCTAATGCACACGGCTTTTTTAGGAAGTTGGCCAAACCGAAAGATCTCATCATGATTACAGAGCCCTGACAAGGCTGTGTTAATTGATTCAGCGATCAATTTATCTAGTACGTTGCTGCTTCGTAACAATAAAGTTCTAAGGGGATGCAGTAAATGTTTACTACAAAAGTGACCTTCATCGTGAACTAATTGATCCCCCGAAATCAAGCCCTTGCTTCGCGCTGGTACAAGTGATGAGTGCGGAACAAAGACAGTGTGTAGTAGTTGTAATTTGAAGCTGAATACAAACTGAACCACTTTTTGAATATTGCGCTAAACAACTCATATAGTCACATTGTTATCGTTAGCGACTCTAATGTGCTTGATATGGAAATGCTAGTGCATAATTGCAATCCTGTTTGTAAGAGCTACTTTCCAGTTACATTCTGTACAATCAGATCACTTCTGGCACCAGATACTGAACTGGTAACAAACCATCGTTACTTTATCTTTTGCCCACCAACGTACAAATTATGATCGACGGAGTAGTTACAAGCACATCATTGGATCCCGGTGATCGTCTTCCACCCCGGTTTGACGATCCATGTTATGCGGCAGATCCAGAAGAAGAGGATGATAAAGTATATACTGTCACGCAATTTGCATATTATCCGTGCTTGTTAATGAGAGATCTGAGACCATCTTAAGTGAATACCCATCAGAAGTCCCATGGGAAAAATTCACAATGATGTCAAGCACACTGGTAACGCATGCATCAGAGAAGAAATTCTTTCCGCGGCAAAGCAGTACTAAGACCTGTCTGGAGAGCAAAACAGGAAAATTTGGATTCTAAAGTTATCTGGCTTTTTACGATTTCACAGGGACACCCAGATTGAACGTTGAACTTCATATGTGGTACAGCGTAAATGTGTGCGAAAGTGATCTGAGAGGACAAGGCGACACATCGGCAAGAAGTAATGAAGCGACTCTACACGAGCCGCAAACTCGCGTATGCACGCGTCAATGGCTTTCGTACGGTGGAATCCCACCACGCGTTACAATGAGCAGGCACATGCGATCATCACAGGAAACTCAATGGTTGGCCAATCCTCTACTCCCATACGCTCCGAATGGTAACGCACTTGGGTCTCTTTTTCTGCTATCCCATCGTTAAGCTCATTCAATATCAACTTCACTGAGGAATCTGAATTGAAGAATCTGTTATATTTGCATGTTATTAATCCTCCAGGAGTCGTTACCATTCAGCCGAAGGGTCTGCAGTGAACAGTCAGTAATCTAGCACTGTCTAGAAGCGAAGGAAATTCCATCAACATGTGAACGAGAGGTTTTCACTCCTAATCACAAGAGTTAGTCAAACAGACCCTGTCCATTGCCGTCCGAGATAGATGCTACCTGTTCTCTCAAAAGCTAGGAAATCAATCGTCGTAGATGTACCGATGCAGAGTTGGAAAACCATAAGATAATCGTCCCAGAGCAACATAGCTTCCTCCAAGACCGCTCACGTACTATTAACCTGTTAATTGCACACCGTAGCTGTACCAAAAAAACTTGGTGGTAGAGTTGGAATTATTATCATTTCACTGGACTTCTCAAAAGCGTTTAATCGTTATACCATCGAATTTTCTCCCTCAACCTTTGCAACTATGCAGTGGCGACCCAATCCTGGGGTAGATAAACAATTTAATGTAAAGACATCGGTTGAAGGCAAGTGTCTGGGAATCCTTGTCCCATGCAATCTAGCTAAAGTGCGGCGTACCACAAGACTCGATTTCAGCGTATTGCCTATTTTTACTCCTCATCAACTATCTAGCGAGGTCAATTGCTTCTGATTATCTGTTCTTCGCAACAAACCTCAAGAAGTGGTAGGGGACCGGACAACTAACAATGGTCCCACTGCAAGCTCGACGCGAATTTAAAAGAACCATTTCAGAATACCTTGCTATTCAACATACAGAATGACGGGTTGTTTATATAGACAATATGTGCGCCTAATTTACAGGTTCAGAGCACCCAGGTTGTATACCAGTCTCCAAGATCGGAACATTAGTATGCTTAGCACAGAATGACCTCAGGTGTTGTGAGCAGTTCAAGTTAACTGCAAAATAATGCAACTAGTACAACGGTCTGTGGTGGAAGGTGTTCGGAAGTTTTGACTCCAGTCTTGCAATTGTGCAAAACCCTTACATGCGTCCTTATGCTGTATTTGCCACCCACGCTCGACAACCTTGGTTGCAGCGCGAGCTCATATTGATAGAGAAGCCGCAGAGCAAGATAACGAAGAAAGTTAATGGTTTACACAACCACCCCTGTCAATAGAGACTGGTTATTGGGAGCATTTAGAGGACATTACCGAAGGCAACGCGGAGATCTCATATTGGCGGATCCAATATTACATACCCAACTCACGTAAGCCACTAGTTGCTGAAACGCAGAGGTAAACATTTGAAGCTGAGTGAAAAATACAACCGCTTAGAATGCCGACGGAGTTACTATTCTCTCCAGGTTTATCAACTTTGGAACTCTCACTCAAACTCAGTTGTTTGTTTTCCTAATTTGCATAGTTTAAAAAACGAGTGGATGTTGCTGCTAGCTCCCAGCACTTGGTTACATAGACGTGCTACCATGGAATAGCTCTCACATAGTTTCATGTTGGATGTACATACCAAGTAGATGTTAGGAAATGAGGCAAGAGTGAATGGTCTATTTCTTTTGCAAAATTAACTACAGCTGTTCTGCACATTGTTGTATAGAGTAACGTTCTAATTCCCACTGCATAACATCTGCATGCAGCCGTGTTTAAAGCTGTAGGTGTTTGAGCTGATGCCACATATCACCGTAACCATTCTACGGGAATTGTTAATCACGCAAATTTCATCTATGCTAACTTATTGATCATTGTTCTTTTTGGCGTCGAGCAAAAGCAAAGCTTATGACACTGCGGTACTCGGTCGATTTCGTAGGCTTGATAAGCTTCTCTTACAGCAGTCCTAAATTCGTACTCTGCTTGCTTCTAGTTTTGCTCTGTTTCTGCATTGACTTTCGTCTAGTAATGCCTATTATGTATTTAATGGTAACTGGACGCATTGCATTTCGGTACTCGGATCCTAGTTAACTAGCCGTGTCGGGTTAAGCCCCATTTCCTACCGTCCTACCGAGTTCCGAGATTCTTCCAAATGGCCTTACAGTATGGAGCGATTGATTTCCGACTAATCCGTTACCCGAAGAGTAATTTTTTGACCAATTGCTGGTTCTCCAGCTAAGTTTCAGTGATCCCGAGATATTAATACGTTTTAGTGCTTCCGAGCTCTCCTCGTTCTACGCTTTTTAGTGTGCAATGCTGATATCGAACGGTGGGATGCAAAGCTTATGTTTTAGCTCGGTGCCGCAAAAGTGGTTTATAAAACTTATCCTAACCGATTCCATGCCAATTTCCGGAGGTCGAACGCAGTGCAACTTGGTGCCAATGCAGATCTCCACACTCGATGATCGAGCTATGCAGAGTAATAACTACAGGACCCAGTTACCGGAGCCGTATTGCCATGATCGCATACATCTCACTAGGCCAAAACCGCTCTTAATGACACCTCGTTGCATACGTACCTTTGTCGTAAGATTGTTTCGGCCCAGTCCATGAGTGAAGCTGAGTTCATCCTTTTCGTGACACACGTTTCGCTGAGTTCCCCGCTTTCGTAGGCAGCTACTCCTGCATTTTCGGTTTCAGCGTCTTTCCAAGGGAAAGGACTGTAGAAGAAAGGTACACATTTTTTAGGGAAAATAACCGACAGACACCAAGAGTACTGATTGATTCCCCTAGACCATGCAAGAAATGCTTCGAATAGAAAACTTCTGTAACAAGTGGTGTTAAAGAACCCTTTTTATTTGTTCTACAGTCAAACATATATACACATGTCTTGGATGCTCCTTGGTACATCATTTAAACACCACCTATCATTGAATTAGACGTCCTAACGGACACTCCATGGGAATATCGGGTGTTGTTATAGCCGAACGGATTCATAGTCTCCCCTAGGAACCGCAATTGTGTTGATTCACCTCAAGTACTGAATAATAAATGCAACACATCACTGGCTATGCTGTTTGGTTACACCTACAATTAGTTTCTATGAGGTAAGGACCTTGTCTCGTAGTCTTGCGGCGCGGGTTCGAATCCGTGTAGGGCTCGGCTTCCTCGCGGTATAAGCCCGTGTGCGACTAGTGGTGGTCACACAGCAGTGAAGCGCCATTACGGCGCAGAGCTGACAAATTAGTATTATTGCTACTGAATAATCCCCGTCACCTCGTATAGAGAATGGGTCATTTCAAATTTAACAAGCTACCGTCCGCTCTCTGCCAAGCGGGTGCACTTCTAGATACACCCTAATGGCTACAAAGCCGCATAGTCAGAAAAACATCTACCAGAGATGTCCGATACTTTGGCATGTCTGATTGTTAACGCTGGATTGATTGGAAGCATGGGTGGCTTTCGCTGCACGACACATAGTTATACCCACACACCACATATCCAGTTTAAACCCCAGGGAACAAGACGGGGAAGCATGTGGATGGAAGTCGCGTTTCATCAGCTGAGCCGACCCCCTTTCCTTCAATTGTGGGAGCAGTAGCATTCATGCCTAATTAGGAAATCATGCGTACCTGGCATAAACAAGTCGGCCTCCAGACCATTTTCCGCTCCATACTGGTTGTACGGAGCCAATCTTTGAGCCTAGCACCGTCAATAGGACCGTGCACTCCGCTCCCCAACAATGACTAATGTCTCCTGGAGTTAGTTTAAATGATATGGAGGGTAATATACTGACAGACATCTTTAAAGTTGAATTTAGCGAACACGCTGTGTGGTTGGGTTGGGACTCGCAACCTCTATTGAGACCACGCTTCACTTTGAGGTAGACCACGGTAATTCCGATCGCGAAGGTTGTATCCGGAATGAAAATATCTGGGTGTTGCTCCTCGCTACACTGGCACACCACGACCGCGGTTTCGTCCTGGTTTGTAATCATCAGGTGGAGATAGCCTGAGATCGGGTGAAACTCAAACCCTAGTAGTTTACGGCTGTGATGCTCTGCGCACTATGCTATTGAGATCTGCGGGCAGTGCTTGGCACAGCGGAAAGCGATTCAAAGTTGAATTTAACTACCGCGCTGTGTAAACATGTTGTCAATAATCACATCAAGCGCAGCCCCACCGGGGATATCAAACAACCAATACTGAATTTGAATGAAATGAAACACACAAAATTGACAACCAATATGCAGGAGAGTCGCAGAACTGAGCAAAGC
>OX104070.1:68222546-68309880 GCA_944474145.2 Dicrocoelium dendriticum | reverse complement strand
CTTGCAGATCCAAGTGATTATTGATCACTTGATTCGAACGTCAGGAGTCTATTGGTCCACGTGAGTTGACTGTGTAGTCAACGCTTGCGCAGTATTAGCTATAGTCCGCCTCAATGATGTTCCTTTGTCTCTTTGATCTGGGGCTGAGTATTGTTTTAACCCCGCATACCCTCATCCGCATCCCGAGCTAAAGATTTCACGGATTTTTAATGAATTCGGGCTCGACGCGCTCACATTTGCTTGTCATTGGGAGATCTATGCCAGCCGGCTATCTTCCACTCAGGAGCAACTCTACTTCCTTCATGAATGCTTGAGAAGACAAGTTCTGCCTCCAAGTTTACAGCACCGTCCACCAATAAACAATCCTTTAGTCTGGAAACTCACCGAAGAACACGGACGACGCATGTTACGTATGCTGATCACCGACGCACATAACCGAAGGCGAAAGTATCTCCGAACGATTGACTTCAAAAAGGAGTTACGCTTATCCAACCGCGGCACAGAAATGACTAAAGAGCTTGAAAAGGCGATATCCATCAAAACGCATAACACCAAACTCTACACAAAGCAGAAACTGGAAAAGAAACTAGGGAGAATTTCGAAACCTAAAGCAGTGAATCAAGATGATGCGTGGATTAAAAATTTATCCAGAAGAACCCTGTCGGATGTAGAAAAAGCAGTAATTGTTCGTGGCATGCAATTCAACTACAAAGACTCCAATCCCATCAATTCCCTCGCAGAGCTTGAGACAACACTGAGCTCATGCAAGATCACAGCTGACGCCCAACACACGATCAGACACAGTATCATTCTAGACCTGAGGCACAAGAGTGAAACCAACATGTTCAACACAACTGAACAGAAAGCTTTGCGAAACCTTAGGAAAGCTAAAGATATCGTTCTCTTATCGGCTGATAAAGGACGTCTTACTGTTGTAATGGACAATGTTGATTATACGAAGAAAGCGCAAGAACTCCTTCAAGATATGAACACCTAACAACCATTAAACGAAGATCCCACAAAACGACTGGAAAGCAAAATCAAACGCACCCTACAAAATCTGGAACAAATGTGACAAATTACAAAATTAGAACAAAGCAAGATGAAACCGGAGGATTCGGTGCTACCGCGATTCTATGGCCTGCCAAAAGTTCACAAAAGTGGAGTCCCCCTCCGCCCTATCGTGTCGTTACCTGGAGGTCCGAATTACAAACTTTCCAAGGAACTCTGGAAAAGATTGAAGCACCTGATCTCTGGCTCGGGACATTCTATACAATCTGCAGAACAATTCCTGGCTAAGATCAGGGAAACAGTAATAGAAGAGGACGAAATCATGGTTTCCTTTGACGTAACAGATTTGTTCACTTCAATCAACACCAAGCTGGCGAAGCAAACGATGGCAACACTACTACACCAACGCGGATCCTCAGACACGAACCATAAAATAGACGCCATACACAAGATGGGGTTGTTGGATTTATGCCTCACGACACACTTCAGTTCCAACGGCCAAACCTACGAACAAATAACGGGCACGCCAATGGGTTCACCGATATCTGGACTAGTGGCCGAAGCGGTGATGCAAGCATTGGAGGAAACCGCACTCCCGGTCGCAAAACCTAAACTCTGGCTACGCTACGTGGACGATACTTTTGTCATCCTAAAGTGCTCGAAACTGGAAGAAACACATCAGTTAATAAACAACACGTTTACTGGTATCCGTTTCACTAAAGAAGAGGAGAACAATGGTTAGCTACCATTCTCGAATGTGTTAGTAAAAAGACATGCTGCTGGACAACTGGAGACAACGGTTTATCGGAAAGCGACGCATACAGACCAAATCCTGAATTATCGCAGCAATCATCCAACAGTCTACAAGCGCAGCTGCCTAACAACTCTATTTGAAAGAGCGCAGACACATTGCAGCACCCGGCAGCTGAGAAAAACGGAGGAAGATCATCAATTCAAAATGTTTACACGGAAGGGGTATCCTAGGAATTTCATTCTACGTTGTTAAACAACAATAAAGCATGAACAAACATCAGAAACAGATAAAAAGACAATCATTCTACCATACATAATTGGTGTCTCTGAGATGGCGGCGAGACGGCTACCACCTTTCGGAATCAGAGTTGCTCACAAGCTGACGGAAACCATCCGAGACAAGCACTTCAATGGTAAGGACAGGCTTGGCAAAGAAGAAACAAGTGGTGTGATTTACAAAATCCACTGCAAAAATTGCAACAAATACTATGTGGGCCAGACAGGAAGAAAGCTCGGCACTAGGCTAAATAAGCATATCAGAACGACAAGTTAGCGAACAAGCTCGTTTTCGGTGGCTCTCATCAGGCTAAAACACCACAAATGATAGGGATAAGATTAACATAAAACAGCAGATAATGGTAGAGTTCAAACTTCAAGGTCATTGGAAAACAGATCAGAAGTGATCGATGGACTATCGCCGGCATGTCCCTCAACGAGTCGTTGTGATAGAGGGCCAGGGCAAATACGGAATCTGAACGAATCGTTTTTGAGCACATCAGTCTGGGTTCTGGTGGCGGATAGCAATTGCCTCAGCTGCTGCTAGTAGGCGACCTTTTACCGCGCGTGAAAGACGTCCAGGTACGCGGTAAATGGGTTGGAAAGATTGGTGGGTGTCGATTTGGTGATTAGAATCAACCAAATGTGCCAACACGGCGCTCATCACAGTTTTTCTCGAACCATTGCGTAGGTTAGCTGGACAATGCTCGCGTATTCTCTCAGACAGCCTCCTTGTAGTTCTTCCCATGTATCTTGCTCGACATGAACAAGAGAAGGAATATACACAATAAGAAGTACATGACCAAGGAAGTCTGTCTTTGAGTTGGGGCCTCACGATTGGTGTTGAAGTAAAACTTAGCCGCAAGCTCGCTGCGTAGTACGTATGGCACATAGCGTCGGATAATCTCCTTGCTGTTGCCTGCGCTATACCGTCCCCCTTGAATGGTAACGACGAATAAACCGGTTTCTTTTCTACCGAAGCTGGTTTAGCTCTCGTTTCTCTGCATTCAATATATTTCCGAACAAATTTTTCTGGATAGCCGTTTCTCCCGAAGACGCCACTTACGAAACGGAGCTCGTCCGCAAGTGTGTCCTCACTACAAATCCTTCTGGCCCTTTCGGTTAGACATCTAATCAAGTTGCGTTTCTGATTTATTGGGACAAAACTGGCAAAATGTACATATTGTCCGTTCCACGTTGCTTTTCTATGTACCCTCCGTTGGACTGATCCATTTGGTCTCCTACTAAGATGAACGTCTAGGAAGGACATCGTGTCATTGCTTTCAGTTTCTAGAGTGAACTTGGCATTTGGGTGCGCTGAGTTAAAATAGGATAAAATTGTCTCTGAGCAACAATGTCTGGCTGTCACGCAAAATATATCATCCACATATCGTCCGTAGTATGGTAGGCTAGTAATGACTCCGCTCAGATAAGTATTCTCTAATTTGCTCATGAACACATCAGCCAGTAGTGGTCCAAGCGGTTATTGGGACAAGAGAGCGATAGTTCGATAACCCCGTAGAACACCATAACTTTTACTGTGAACCACTATGAATTTCAGTCGCGGATGGTATGGCAGATACAACAAGGGGGACCCAATAAAGAACCCAAATGCTGGAACAATCAATCAAGCAAAAGTACAGACAAGTTGTTAACATCTTGCAAGCACAAACAACCATCTTGTGAAGTAAAGACAGTTTTCATCTGTCAGCTTCCTCGATACTCCCATCGTTACCCAATATTAGTCAACTTCATCGCATAAATGGTAGACTATATCAGGCTTAATGGTCGATGAGCGCCTGCCTATGAGTTCTTCGTCATTCAAAGTTTGGCTAACCAATCAACCTTCTACTGAGTAAGTGGCAACTGAGCGCAGGTAGCACGTGACGAATTGACACAAATTGCAAACTCCCAGTCTCTTATAGAGGCGTATATGGGGTAGTCATTCGAAGGTACCAAATACACTTCTTCCTACAGATGCGATCATGCATGCATGTAGGTACCGAGACTCACGTAACGCTTTGTCTGAGAGTCTGCTAAGACGGCTGTGATTGTTTGGATCAAAAAGAAATGGAAATTGGGTGTTACCCGTCCGAAAACACTGCACCGCCATGACGCGCTCGGTGTTAGTTCATCACTTCAGATAGAGTTAGCAGACATCGAACCCGGGATCATTGGGATTTTATTTGTGACAGCTAGCCTTAAGCCACCGGGCAACACCCAATTGCTATTTGCATAAGCTACGGTCCGCGTGATCGAAGACCAAGGTTCAGTTTAACGGGAATCGCGGTCAACATTGAGACTGCGTGTCGCAATCCTCACAAGGTGTACTTCAACATGACCCTCAACATCGAATATTTATCGGCGATTTTATAGATATTGCTGAAGCTGATCAATAGCAACGAATGCAATTTAACTGGAGGAGATCCTCAAGCATTAACAAAGAACTAAGTTCGATGTTGTCCTTTTACTTTGGTAGTGACCGCTCAGGTAGTTATGACCTCAATTACTCAAATCAACTAGACAGTTAAAAATCAGCGTATTTGCTCCGTATGAAAAACTGTTGTAGAAGTTTAACGGTCAATTAATCTTGGTGATAGACTAGTGTGTTAGGCTACAGATGCAAGAATTATTATAGTCCGAAGTAAACAGTATACTGGCGTTCTTGGCTTACATGTAATGCGTGTGTCACTTGCTAGACTAAACAAGAATGCACTTAACCTGGGGCAGATATTGCTCTGTGAATTAATTACAGCCGAGTTGGATAACTCATCCATGGACGACAGCGGATGGAGTAGTCATAGCGATGTAACGCACAGCCAATGTTTAAGTACCACTATCCGTATTCGGCCATATAACCCTCTGGAGTAGTATGTACAGGCGTCCTATGAATAATTAACGCCCCCGAAAGTTATGAAGCGCGACCCGATGCAATATTGTTGCTATTGTGGTCCCCGTGTAGACTACCTATGAAAACCAAGCTTTTTCTTGCCATGTGAGTTAGTTGACCAGGTTACTAGCATAACTAGCCTGTTAAGGCAGAGAGTTAACCACTTCGCGCCTGTGTTCTTGTCTTCACTAGACATCCAGCCAATATGTGGTCATTCTTCAACGACACGGAAAAATTTTCCCATCAATGTTGACCATTCCTTTCGAAAACTCCTGCTTCTAGCATATAGATAAGTTATGAGCCAATATTTCTCAGTCTCATCTGACTAAGTTTGCCCGTACATAACACCCTGCGGCGGTTGTGATTACATAAGCCTTCACAGATTCTCTACGGCGTATGCCGTCAGCCAATCTGTGTCATTGTTGGCATACAATTACAAGTAAACGGTAACCCCGATGTTGTTACCGGATGCAACTAAATCCTTAAGCTGCACGGAGCCGTGAGATTAATCTAGGCAGTTCCACCAAACACCTATATATTCTGGTAATGGCTTACATGGCTACCTGTTTGGTCATGACTCAGCTGTTTGGTGATGAATTACTGGAAGTTCTTTCAAGTACATCAAAGGTAACTATTTCAGAGAGTGTATTCAGATGATAAAACAGCTTTATGGGTCTGTTCAATATGCAACTTCAGATAGGGTCGTTAGTTATTATCGATAGTACCAGTAGCAGCTGAAACGACCAAACAATGGTGATTTCGTTACAGTCCATCTGAGCTATTATTTTAAGATATTATCACCCATACTTTATCTATTTCAGAGCCCAGGAGAAGAAACCCCGAGCTCGACTCAAGATTCGTATCCGCTACCACAACTTAGTCAACCGCAATTGCATTGTCGCGTCAAAGTTGTACCGAAGACAGTACGTAAGTCACAATGTTTCAAGTTCCACTACAGAACACTTAGAACCGTACACAAAGAGTAGATTTAAGGCGGTTAACACAAGACCCTCTAACCCATCCCTGCTAGCCATAGGAGCATGTGCAAGATCTGTATGTACGTTTACATTTTCATGCTTGAAAAATCAGTTGGCGCCGATTCCCTTTCTTAGCCTTCAAGGTAGACACTAGTTGCAGTTATCTAAAACTACAGGTTTGTGCTGAACACTCGATCCAGCGGAAACACTCTATGCTCTAGGTTGCATCGACTGACCGAATTGTTCCGGCATTCTTCCTCCAACTACTCCAAAGTGGATAGTGGTTTGGAGAGAGAGAGTGTTTCCATCCTGTTAACAATCCTAGTAGCTCAGCTAGAAATGTGGAATACACTAGGGGTAAGGTATATATATATATATATATATATATAAATGTATATATATATATATATATATATATATATATATATATATATATATATATAACTGGGGCGTTTGTCGTTTCTGGTAGCAGTGAAGGCATGAATAGGTTGTAATTAGTGGGGATAATTAGAATTTACCTGGGTCACGAGATAAGCCAAGGCAGTGACCAGTACTCCGACTCCGCACCATATAGGGTGAAACAGAGTTACGAGGCCAGATATTGGCACAACAGATAAAGGTAAGACGGACATCTGCCAGTTTGTTTAGACATCCTGGTGTTATGCACTGCCTTTCCGGTGTCCAGCGTAGCCGACTGAAAGAACGATGTGGCTATATCTCATGGTTGCAGTACGGGTGACCTCCGAGACCCGGCTAAGAGGTGTTGTTTTAAGGGCCAATAGAAGCTACTTTAATCCAGACATCTGGTGGGTGCCCGAGTGATGGTGTTATTGTTTTTGATTCAGTCATGTGGGAAAAATAAATCCATACGAACATTTAGTGTTTTTGGATCAGTAGCTCATTATTCTATTTCCTACCAATGGTGAAATTCCATGGAACCCCGTTGCACGACAAGGAATCATCAGCATAGGGTTTTGGCATGAGGCTGTTGTCAGGTTAAAGATTTGGTGGCGGCTCCATAGCGGATCGTGTTTGAGTAAATGACAATGTGTCAATGATACGAAAGAGCATATCAATGCGCGTATATGTGAGAAGGGGGGCGATACACATTTGGTCTGTAATGACAGTCATTTGATGGATAAGTATGGCAAAGTAACGACGAGATTACGTTAAGTGCCTACTTACGCAAGGCTGAGGCAGCTTATTTGATGAGGCATAGAGCACTTGTTATCAAGATATCTCATCCACATGACCTTGCCTTAGTAGACCACTTCCATTGAGCGACTCAGCCGTAGAGATTTTGTAATTGCCGTCCTTAACATATATGTATAGTAGACCTCTTAAAGCTAGAAGCCCTGAATACTACTGTTGATTTGCACCTATCCCTATACAGCCTCCACATTCAAATCGTTATCGGTTGCACTACGTCAGGTTGTCGACAAACAAACAACTCTGTTTCCAGTGAAGTCAACACTTGACGGTCTACATCTCTTTACTGCTGAAATACTGGAGTTAAGGCGCCGCGAATTTGTGACCAAGCGTGGTTATCCGGAGTGTTTGTTAGACCAGCCAGCAGGGGACAACTCATTTAGCTCGCAAAACGTGAATGGCACGCCAGGTGAGTGAGTTTATATTGTTACCGGGTTTCTGCTCAAGAGATAAAGTTTGTTCTAGTTGCTTGAATGATCAGAAACCACTATTTTTAAGATGATATTTTACCGACTGTTGGTTAAGTTCCGTCTACTCATTCAAAAAATATCAGTTAAATGCATTACCAGAAATAGGTCCCCGTAAAATGTCATAGTTATTTGTAATTTGCAAAGATTGTGTTGACATTTTCAACAGGTGGAACTGTTAGTTAGACGATTTTATTGTTAAGGCGAACCGAACCTTATTATTTTCAAGCTTACAGAATGCTTATACTTGTCTCTTGCTTCATCCCGTATGGCTAAAAAGGTCATTGTGGGAGCAGAATATTTTTGTAAAGCACTTACTTGTCCTCCGTCTGCTCAAGTATAGCATTTAGTATACGAGAAGCATAGAAACCAAGCGTTTCTATCTGCATCTGTTTGGCAGCTAGCCTGTATTTTAGTTGGGCGCTGAACTTCTTTAATTATGAGTGTTCCTTTAATAGGCCTAAACCAGTACACGAAAATGGCTTCAGGTTACTTCGTAATCTCAGTAGAATACTTTGTAATTATCAGACGTTAGTCAGTACCTTGTAGTTAGATGATTACTTGACAGTGGTTTCATCTTTTAGAACCAAACAATACTGAGCCGCATTTGGATCCGGTGAAAGGAGTGTAATTAATGCCCAACATTTACGAGCAACAACGTACATGTTTACGCTAAAGCGTTAGCTATATATTTAAGTCAGCAGGTGACTGGCTATGATATAACACGGTAGAACGTTTCCCCAACTTTCCAACCAATTTAGTGCAGGGGGCCACCGTGGTATTTTAGTTAAGTAATAACTTCAGAAACTTTAGCTCCACCTAACCTAATTAATTATAAAATGTGAGCATCCTATTATTTACCGTGAGATATTAAGGGAAGTTAAACTGCCTAAACGTGACGCAAACAGCTGGACACAACCGAGCATTATATGACTGTGTCTAGTTGTTGAGTTCCGTCCAATGTCCCCAAATGACGACCAATAAAGGGTGGTAACAAACATAGGTCTTGGTAAGGCGGCGAATCTGGTTGAAATTTCAAGACGCTGTATTAGTATTTGCTACAAGTGAAGTTAGCTTTCGACTTGACGTATATGCTCGATGTCGTCAGCTCAGAAGTTTCGACCCATCCATTTTTCCCAAGATGCGCAATTCTTACATGCGCTTTCACGAGTATGCCATCCAAGCTTGGCAACTTTGGATGAAGCTCAACTCAGAAGTGCTAGAGAAACCACAACACTGGAACAAAAGGAACTTCAAGGTCCTACGAAATCAGTCCTACAATCAGAGGCTGAACTCATTGGGAGTTTTCAGTGGCCGTTACCGAAGGCTGCGCGGTGATCTCATATTAGTCTACCAAATATTGAGTGGCCTTAATCACCTATGCGGTCACTTGCCGAAACTCAGCCACAACACAAATCTCAGAGGTAACCCTCTGAAATTGTGTGCACAGTATGGGCGCCTGGAATTCCGGCGGAATTATCTTTTCCTTCGGGTTTGACAACCCTGGAACTCTCTCTCCTAAACTTCATTGTTTTTTCCGCCAAAATGAATATTTTCAAAAAAACGATTGGGTCTTGCCCTTGTCCACCGTCACTTCGTTATCTAAACTGTGCTACTTTGGAATCTAGTACTTATCCCTTGAGACCACATGAATATGTCACATAGACTTGCGCAGGCGGTACAGAAGTGAGTATTCTTGCTTGTACTATTCTCACGGAGTACATCAACTATTACAGCCCCCATATTGCCTCGTCGTTCGCATTCAATTACCAGTTACACTACTGTTATTCGGCGGAGTATGTGCTAGATAAACGCCCAAACAGACAACTCACCTATCTTTTGCTAATTGTACTTGTACCCCCACTATCCTGCGGGACTTGTCAAGCAGCTGCTTTTTTACCCGGCATAAATCATTGTCCATTGTTCCTCACTGGATCCCCTGAACTGACAAGATTGAGGAAATTCCTCTATCTTCTCTTCAACATTATAAATATGTGGGTTTTAATAGGTAGTACGACGGTTGGACAGCGGGAAACCCTTATTCTTTGCGGACTCATGACTGTTTTTTGTCCTCATATTCAAGTTTTAAAATCCAGTCGAACTTTTTCATAGTGAGATTTGCCAATTGGTGGAATCAACTACCATTATAGATAGGCTCGAGTGCAAACCCAGCAAGTTTCCCAACCTTTGAGACTTCCCCTAACATATCGAATGTGTTAAAGCAATCTCCAGAAACATCCACGAAATCTGGCTGAAACAGCAATATTAACAGTTATAAACTTACAACCAACTTAATTTTTCGTTATAATTATTCATACACTGAACCTTGTACCTCTGTTCCCTACTGTCCCTCGCCCTAACACTGACTGTACTCGAGTTTCGCTACGAAACTAATGTAAATACAGTGGTACAGACATGTATACTGAACTAATACATTGTGAGTTATCGGGTCGCTGAGGTGCGCGAAAATGCATGATTTGAATTCGCTGTCTTTTATTATTGTCTTTTAAAACACGAAAGCCATAGGATCCCTGCTGTGTACAATTGATCGCCCTCAGCTAGGTGTAGTATACAGCCTATAAATAAGTATACAAATATATTTAGTTACTAAGTTAGCTGTGACAATCTCATTCTACACTTTAGTGAATTCTAGTAACAGAAAAATTCCTATTTAATTATTAAGAGACATCAAAACAATTCTTTACCTTCGGTTTTTTGTTAGTGAATTCCATCATATACTACTTCAGCTGCCTTAAGTAAGGCTCAGTGGAGGAAAGCATATCTGGTGGTATACTTTTGCTTTGTCTGAGCCACGGGCAAGGAATTTCGAAAGTTGCAGTTAAAACGGCTTAGACTGCACTCGCCGTAGTCTATAAGATCCTATTTGAATGATCAAATCAAAATCAAATGAGTGTTTGGTTAATAATTCTTTCCGTATAAACTCTTATCGGATGCAAACGTTTACATGGTAGAGATTAGGTGTTGTTAGAGTCCAATGGGGCTGAAAATTGATTGCTGGGTTGTTCGGACAGACTATCGGTAGCTCAAGGTTGGGCTGTAGATGGTTAGCAAGACAAAAAAAGGTAAAACATCGCATCTCGCATGACAATCAAATGGTTATTTAACAATGGCCAAGGAAGTGGTAAATTACGCATGTACCGCTTTTACATCCACAGTTCGGAGTTTAGACAGCGGACGTAAATAGCCTCAGCAATGGCTAGGAACTGCTTGCGGAAGCCTTGTGTGAAACGTTCGGGTAGTGAGTACATGACCTTGAAGTCATCCCCATAGGCTATGTGACCAAAATCAAGGTGTGGCATAGTAGAGCTGTTTAAAGATCTCATCTCGCCTTTATAGAACCAGGCCGAAATGTACTCACAAATCCTCTGCGATAGGCGCCTCGCTGTACGACGCACATATCGTGAACCACAGGAGCACGAGTACCGATAAACGAGCAATGAAGGGGTCAACGAGAGCAATTCATCCTCCAAGGGTTTTGTAAGCAATGGCTTGTTATAGTAAACAATTCTCAATCGGGCCGCGAAATAATTCTTCTCAACAGCATCTTACAAGCGTCATGATAGGGTAACAACAGCGGAATCTCCCTTAGATATCAAGTGCATGAACAGAATGTTTTTTTTGGGAGCAATACTTCTAGGTAGCTTGCGTCTGCGTGGCTTCAGGTGCTTGGAGATAAATTTATCCGGATAGCCATTTTCTCTCAGCGCATCGCTGATTCTCTGCGATTCTTTGTTCACGATCTACGGCGTGCAAATACTATACAGCTTTAAGGCGAGAGATGGGGCCAAACTTTTCTTGCGTTTTAGCGGTACAGCACTATGAAACTTCGTGTATTGCCCAGTCCATGTGTGCTTTCTGTGCACTTTACTGCTGACGGATCCATCGGAATTACGGAGCACATCCACATCTTAACCAGTTGCGCTGAATGGGGGAGCTTATCGTTTTGTTACACCAATAGTTCGTCCACTAGTGATCTTGTTTCAGAATAGCAGTTGGAGTCATGATTGCTCATGCACAAAAAAGCAATAGTTTAAATGGTTGGTCTATCTAACAACCCGGGTGACAGTAGTGTGAAGGTAACGGAATAGACTAGCTGGACCCGAAGGATCCATCCACTTGTCGATTTGCTGTAAAGGAACACGCATTCAAACTAGATGAAATACATATGACTCATAAATTTCAGATTAAGAGACATGCTGGGAACTCGATTGCGTTCTATGAATTTACTTCGGACCACAGTTCCGATGCTCACTGCAAACACCCTCTCAGTAGTGACACCTGAAATGTATTCAAATATGCTAGATAGATGTTTATTGGTTTGTGATAAGTGGATCCAGTATCGAACATCGATGATGATGGAAAAATGAAGTGCTACGGGTAGAATACTGAATGTTTTACGATTACTGTAGAATAGTTAGACAGAGCATCAGAAAAGTGATGAAAAGTAAACATGGCGAGAAATTGCAAAGCGTTTTGATGGACTCAGTACAGTGTTCACCCAGAGGCATGCAGAAATGAGCCAACCTCGATTGTGTAACTTAATGCTGGCTGTGTAACATTGTCCCATTATATCGTCTGGCACTGTGCGCAGGCCAATTCTCGTAATGTAGGTAGGTGGGTTAGGGGAACATCAAGAGGTTTTTTAAGAACAGATAACAGAAACAATGCAATTTTGGAGGGCATTGCATGGCTGACAGACACGAAAAAAGTAAAAGTTCTGCCGACATTCTAGCCGACTGTATTGCATGGCCAACTTGAGACGGCGGCCCCACAAATTGGTAGTATGGTTGAGTTTCACTAGATAATGACAGATCTGGTTGGATTCCTCAAAATCTAGTAAGACATTATTAGGTTGCTAGGTGCGCATCGATAATGACCACTGTATACTATCAACGCCATCGGCCTAAGTTAATATGGAGGTTGAAATAGCCCTTGGACGTGCTCTGTGGCTGTTCGCTGAGGAGCCTTGAGTGTTGTGTGGTCTTTGTTTTACCAAGGCTGCAAGGCCTAGATTGCGTATTCCACATAATGCCACACATTTGCGTTGAGCAACTGCGAACAGCTAGTGGGATCCAATCGCTCGAATGCCCTCCGCAGCATGCCAACCTGTTGGTTCCCAATCTTTGACCCATTCTCAGAATTTCCAAAGTACCTCGAGTTCACAATACTGGATGACTGCTTGCAGGACATGGTCTCTAAGCTTGTATTTGATGTTCGGTTGGTGACGAATGTGGACCACTTTATAGATGAATTAAATTGGAACAGATTGTGCAGTGATCATTCATACGCTATGTTCACTTCTCGCTGAAGTGCATCGTGCTCGCCTTGGTCTGTGATCACCGGCCACATCTTAACGTCATCTGAGAAAAACAAGGTATCCGAGGCAATCAGACTCGTAAGCTCGTTAATGAACATGACAAACAGACGTGAGCCCAGAACTGTACTTTATGAAAATGAGCATTCGATATGAATCAGGTCGGACAACGCAAGCCGAACTTTGACCTGCAGTTGCCGCTTCGGCAAGAAATTGCCGATCCACTCATGGACAAGATATTGAAATCCATAGCTTTCGAGCCTGTGAAGCAGTATGTGGGGGTCCAGGAGGTCGAAGGCTTTGAATAAATCGAGGCAAATGACGTCGGTCCCTCTGCCCTTATCGGCCCCTTCCGTCCAACTACTGCGGGCAAGCGGCAGGTTGGTTTGCTTGAATTGCGTTGATGGAGGCCGTGTAGTCGTCTAAAGCTTCAGCGATGGTTTCTCCTACCAACCTTGAGAGTACAGGGAAGAGAACCACTGGGCGATGATTTGCGGGTTTCGAGCGACCGCCACTTTAATTATCCGCGTGATCCAGCCATGTTCCAGGTGATAAGCACCGTTCGTTTGTCCAAACACCTTTAAAAGAAATACGGTGATGGCTTGACCAACCTTGTTGCTGCTACGTTTATCACCCTCGTGTGACAGTCGTCCATTTCGGGAGAACTGTTCGTGCCCGGAGAGAACAGTTTCCTCAGTACAACTGTGGTAAAAGTGATGTATGTCCCGAAATCGCGGAGTTGGATTTGGCTATGTAACACTGATGGACATCTTGTTGAAATGTAGGCGCATGATGCAGTGGTCGTACATTCGCTGATTCTTCACCGCTCTGTGCGACTCCAGCAATCGTGTTCAGTGTGGAGATAACGTGTCTTACTCTGCGAATGAGTTCAACATGCTTATATAGACAGTTTTTTTGGCAAAATTACGAACCTTTTTGTTGGTGAGCCACTTTGTCCTCACGGGCAAGAGTATTACAATGGTTGCGCTGCGTCAAGTATTTGTATCTGGTTTCGGGACCAGGACAGGCTCTGTAAGTGTGATAAGCTGCATTCCTTACTGACACGCCTGTTCGTGTTTTGTTTCTAATGAACCACACTGACCTAGTGGAACGAATACACCTAGTTTCTGAAGCATTTACTATCAGATTGCAAAACTTCCAACTAATTAGATCCAGACGCTGTCCTGCGAGCCATATTTCAATTGGTCACAATCGGTCATAGCAGCCAGATCCATCAGGATATTGTAGCGTGTGATAACACATGTTGCTTCCGTGCGTTCGTCCTACTATTCAGCGTAAAACACATAGTTATGAAGTACGGAGACATGTTTACGCAGCCCTAGTGAGTTGTCTAATAATGGCCTGTCGACCATGATTTCTTCATTTGTAAATACGAGTTCCAGTACCGATGGTTTGCTAGCAATTCTGTACCTGGTAGATAAGATGATGCGTTTGTACAGTGGGATACTG
Source organism: Dicrocoelium dendriticum (assembly GCA_944474145.2). Lineage (NCBI taxonomy): Eukaryota > Metazoa > Platyhelminthes > Trematoda > Plagiorchiida > Dicrocoeliidae > Dicrocoelium > Dicrocoelium dendriticum. The sequence goes on along the minus strand of OX104070.1, from coordinate 68,295,492 downwards.
GCGATCGGCTCTTGCAGTTTGGTCTTGAATTTTTCAATGGAGGTGTTAAGGCGTTCAGCTTGGAAATGCTGAAATCTCCCGGGATTATAACGTGAATGTAAAGTTGGAAGTAATATTTTAGTCAATGCCAAGACTAGGCTTGAATGCACCTCTGGAATGGGTAATGGGGGGCGATAAGCGAACGGCAACAGAGTGCTGTCACTGTATCATAGACGCAGACAAAACGATAGCGGATCGCTGACCAGCATCTCTGGATCATCCAGTGGTTTGCGTTGTAAGCCATTGTGATAATCTAAGACTACACCACATGCTCAGCTGGAACATTTCTGTAGCCCCTTGGTGAACAGGTAAACTAACCAAACCGGTAAGATAATCCAACCTTTTCAAGAGCATCACAGGGAAAAGTGATGTAAAAGTTGTTAACTTATGAACATGTTCAATAGTATTCAACGTGGGATCATGGTCTGCTTGGTACAACGTCGCCTAGGGCCTGACTTTCAAGTTGCTCGTAACTAAGACAACGGAAAATGCGCTTCATCTGGATATACAAGCAAACCGCAAAGGGTTTCCGCTGCACTGCCCTTACCTAACCACATTCTGAGGGAAGCCTGTAGGCACGATAATAGATAGCGCCACCAATTTTGATTAAGCGTACCCTTACTCAACAAACACGCTATCTGCACAGAGTGGGATGGCCTAGGCACACAGAAGCACTATGTGGGGAACGCGTTTGTATGAAGAATTGTGATGCCACTGCATGTGAGCGCTTCATTCTAACCCTGTGCTTACCCTACACCCCACCACTCCCTGTGGCCCCCTGCATATCGAATGCCAATCACGGTCTGTGTTAACGACACTGCACCTAATGCGCCTTCTGCTCAGTTCAGTGCGGTTGAACAAGTTTACGGCATTTGTACGTAGTAAGGGAGATTTAGTAGGTGTTGGTGTAGCTTTGTCGCAGTTAGACACAAACAGACAGCTACCACACATCCAGCAAAGCGTTAGACAGCTGGTTCGTCCTATTGGGACTCGTAAATAGCGCACATCCTCCGAATCCTGCCGTATTCGAACCCACGACCTTACACTTGCGCGTCAGCGAACTATGTCACTGAGCCATGGGCGACGGCAGTGGACGGCCATAACTGATATCTAACTGCGATATAGCGCGGTTCCTCCTCCACTGTCTTGCATGTTGTGTATGTGCAGAGGACAGAGATGGCCCCCAGAGCAACTACTTGCTTTGCGTTGTTGGCCACAAGTGGACTGATTTTCTGAGGTGACAGGTTACATCTTCCAAGCTAAAATATTATACCAATTCAAGGCATATTGCAACTGACTCACAGGTCTCTAAGAAAAAAGCGCCATACTTGAATTATACGCAAGTCGCAACCGTTTGATGCTTCATCGCCCATAATGTAAGCATATACGACACTTATAAAAATGATTTATTACACAGGTGATTGGTTACATGCTATTTTGCCCCACTGGCACACAGCCAGTTAGAGCATGGAAGTGGGGGACAAACCCACCGAGGAAATACTCCGCATGGAAGTAAGTCCCCCTAAGGACGGTTCCATGGTTGGCCGTATTCTTTTATTTGAACTAGCTAAATCCGTACCTATTGTTGCACCCAGTTTCTTAATCACACTGCTACCTTCAAACTGCCAATCACTCAAAAACCCAATTGGGATTAGTTATACAAAACTTACACAATTAACTATTTTATGCAATCTCGTTGTACAGATCGATCAGGACGCTGAGTTGGACTATGCTCCACAGCGCCAAGGAATAAACTGTTTATTTTGTTTATTTCTTTACTTATGTAAATAGTACCACTACCCATTTCTGGCCTTGTTTTTTTGATTTGTGACTGGTTGAAATGCTTTCACTCTAGGTACCTCAAAGTGAGTTGCCGCTTGCCACATTGTTGCAGTTTTGACCTCTACTCCAGTCTGTGGATTGCAGCAGTGATGTGCAGAATTCAAATATTCAACTGTGACCCTTACCCCTTTGCGCAATATATTTCAGACGCTACGAAGACGTACGTAAAGAAGCAACTTTCGAGCGAACAGGTCCCTCAGAAGGAGCACATGGTGAGTATCGCAGGAAGGAATCTCAATATGAGCGGTAAAGAAAAGCGGGGCACTATCGCCGGAACTGAGTACGTGGAAAACAACAACGATTCTCTGACAAGGTCTACGAGTCCAACGACCAAGAGATTGAAACAAGAAGCCGAGCGATCAAATGTTGGAATTGGGGTAACCGCAAATAAAGAACTAGACGAAAAGATTGACGCTCTGCTGGAAGATGCAAAAAACAACGCACACACAGGGTGAGTAGCAGGTCACGGAATTAGTGGAACACTTATTATTTTTTGGCTTAGATTACTGCTGCGATCAAAGTTGAAAGGTTTAGGGGAGTGGAGCGTTCTCTGGCGGGCAACACCCAATTCTCATACACTTCACCTACGATTCTAGTGATCACATTAGCGAAATCGCTCTTCATTGCAAGTCGAGATTACACAACGCAATCCAATCGGCAGGCGGGTACCGCAAAATGACGTTGCAGTCAGTCATGAATCGTTGGGCCAAGCGCTGCCCGGCATGACCCGGTGGCTAAAGGGTAAAAGTTTCAACTAATATCTCAGTGGTCCTGCTATCTCCACCTGCTGAGATAATCAAGGTTGAAAAGCGTAATGAAGTGCTGTGTTTTCTGACGGGTAACACCCATTTCATATCTGCTTCAAACACGGTCCTAATAATGGAACAGACATTATTTTTCTTGATTAGGTCACTAAGAGTAAGGTAAATCCAAGAGATTTATGCTTTAAGTATTCGCAATTCATAAAGCATTATCTAAGGCTCAATAATGAGTAAATAAATAAAGATCCCGGTGAAACTCAGCGGTTATTTTCGGGTAGCTCTACACCATGTCACTGGGTGCGTCGTCTCAAGCGAAAGCACACGCTGCGAGTTGATTAGGATCTTTATGACTTGCTTCCTTGAAGCACAATCCCCTAATTATTAGAAATTTTTGTAGACGACGTAGATGTAAAGGGTGATCCAATCTACTCAAAGCACAGGTGAGCGCTTAGTGACCTTTGAGCGGCGACTCATCATTAATCATATGAGCGCTTACAAAGGAATATCGAAGTCCATTTCATTTTAGCTAAATGCTTTTCATTGAGCGCCGATTGATCATCTATTTACGGAGCAGTGTTATAAGTTTTGTGGTGTCTTCTACTTAAGCCTACGGATACCTGACGATAGTCCCAAAATCGGCGACGTAGCTTTAAATGAAAAACACTATATCCCACAGAGATAATCTTCAGCGTATGGCTTAGGATGCAGAAAGCTCCCACGGGAACTTGCGTAAACTCGTAGATAACAATGTGATCTCCTTGTCAATATTGAAATTGCAACTTCAGCAATAACTAGACTATCAAGAGCAACTGTGACTATGGAGGGATGCAAGTTTCCTGACTGGTGCGGAAAAGTTACATGACAATTATTTTGCCTTCTAGACGAAGGGATCCAACAATAAAGCGTGGCTCCCTATGGTAAAACTCATCGGAGCTGGACGATTCTCCATGCAATAGCATTCGAGTTTTAGTAACGTTACACGAACGTAGACTAGATACGAAGAAAAAATGGAGCAATGTAACAATCGGATAATACGGGTGAGGAAGTCAAGGATTGATAAGTCCCGTAGGGTGATTTGTGTAAACTAAATAGGTTTAAAATTGTGACACTAAATGGAAACGCACGTCTGTAGATTTATCATAGTATCCACTTTAACAAACAAGTAAATCCGCTTACCCCGATTTCATGGGGTTGGTGAGCACAATATCTGAGTCTTGTCGGCACTCAATAAAGAGAAATCAGATCAAGTAATGGAGATAATGCGACGCGTTGTCTTTATTTTAGAAAATTGGTGGCGTTGGCGCAGAAATGTCGAAGGTCGAAGTTCGACGGTAGGCAAATTCGAAGGGAAAAGTAATCCCGGCGGCATTCCAGCCGACTGCATTGGGTAAGCCATTTCAGCCCGTGATCCCTCAATTGTGTGTTGCGGCTATGTTTCAGGAGTTAGCGGCAATCATGATCAGGGTTTTTCAACATATGGAAAGCCGGTATGAGGTCACTCTGTCGACGATGCTAACTTCTGCAGTACATTCCTAAGTCTTTCATTCGTAGATGGTATGGAAGATGGAACAACCTCTTCACATTTTTGGTTGCTCTTCGCCGTGCAGTCTCCAGTGCAGCCAGAACGAGTTTTAATCAAGACTGCTAGGTTTGAATCACGTACGGGACTTGGGGCCTCACATATGTGTTGAGCATTCGAGGGAAGATGGAGGAGTCAAACCGTCCAAACACTTTAAGTTGGAGGCCAACATGCTTGTTCGCGGCTTTCGAAGCTTTTATGGGCTGCGTCGAATACTCGACATTTTGTATCATTACTCCAAGGTTGGGCTCCTGTGACGCGGTCTTCAAGCTTCTATGTGTTAACTGGCTTGTAGCACACATTTTCTCGCTTGGGTTGAACTGAGGTCGATTTTCTTAGGCGCTTACAAAAGCACGTTCCGGACCAGTTGCAGCAGATCTTGATCTTCCGAATTACTGATCGCCCGCCATGTGTGGCTGTCATCGGCAAAAAGCAGAAGTTTCGACTCGGACACACATGTGATCTCTAATGGAGAACAAGAATATGCATGGCTATACCAGTTATCTTTGTAGAACACTGCAGTACACCTCAGTAAGATCAGAAAATGTGCCCAGAACCCGGACCGTGATGTGAAGCTGAAACCGCCGCTGAAGCTCAATATTTCTGATCCATCCAAGGACATGGTTCCCGTTTCGGTTCCCTAATCTGTCGAAGGTTTTGAAACAGTCGTGATAGATAACGTCAGTTCCGGTCCAACTATTGGCTATTTCGCTCCATCTACCACGCGCAATCAATAGGTTGGTAGTACATTACCGATGCTGACGGATTCGTGTTACTTCGGCGCTATGGTGTTAGTCTTGTCCAGGTAACCCATTAATGCCACAGCCGTGATCAACTTCAGCAAGTTATAGAGCACCTGGAGGAGAATCACTGGGTGATAGTTGGCGGGCTCTAAACGACTACCACGCTTGAAACTCGGGGTAATGATACCCTGCTTCCACACGTTGGGGACCTGCTGTTCATGCAAGCATCTCTGAAAAAGTCGGGTTAATGATCCAGCTATCCTGGTAGCTGCTATCTGCAAAGCTGTAGGGGAACTACGGGTCTTTAACTGTAGCAACTTCATAAGAACCTTCGCTGAACTAAACAATGACGTGTGTAAATACTGACGTCATACAGAAGAGGACAGATATAGGAAATGTTGGGGCATTTTGGAGCCGCAGAGCGTTGGCTGCATCCTCGGAGGTTTGCCCACATCTATTTAGTGAGATGAGTGGAGGAACACCGCGCTTCATTTTCCGCTGGCTGTACACAAGTTCGTAAAAAAGCTCTTTGTTAGCACAAAACCTTACCACTGGACAATGCTGATGCTTCAATACATCCTTACGGACAAATGTGGTACAATGATTTCGATGCACCACATAGTTGATCTAGTTGCCATAACTAGGGTTCGCTCTATACACATGCCACGCTGCGTCTCTTACCACTATGTGTTTGCTGGTTCTGTTTTGATTGCTTAAGGGTGTTCATGAAGGATGAAGGGGTCTGTTTCTGATGCGGAAGTAATCAGAGCAAGTAACTTGCCAGCAGACTCTATGCAGGCTGTACTGAGGGAACTGTTATTCGGAAACTCCCAGACGGATTCCCCAACAAGTTCTTTTAGTATTTCGCAGTGTGAGATTATCGAAACAAGTCAGTTTGTTCGCCTGTATATCCCGAATGGCGTGAATGTTCGTAAAGCAATGTTGCGTGATTACTCAGCCCCAGAAAGACTCACCACCTTTAAATTTTCAACCATGAGCTATTCATTCGTTTGCACTTAGCCAAGCACAGATCGCGGAGCTTAATGGCCTGGTGGTCACGGCTATAGCCCCCAATCACACGTCCTGAGTTCCAACCCTAGATCAGACTGTCTCTAGCTGACGAGTGCAAACGAGGACGAAACCGCTCGATCAGAGAGTGCGATGATGGGCTACAGTAACACCGAAATCCAAGCACGGATTATTTAGTCTCCGCTCTGAATCGGGTGGGCGAACTGACACGGATAAAGAGCGCAGTTCATGTAATAATCGCCTTCAGATCGGCCTTGAAGTTTTCGCTGGGGATGCCGGAGCTTCCAGATCGTGAACACTGAGGTTTCCTGACATGAGAACGTGGCTGCATCGTCATCGCAAGCCTCTCCCCAAGGTTAATGTTAAGCGGGTGTCAATCTCTGGCGTGGACGTCGGTGAACAATAAACAACTGCCATTAGGCCTGTCCTTTCGTCGCAGTCGCAAAAGGCACCCGAGTGCGTCCATGCTCATTGTTTACGGGACGGACTCCGATTTGCACTGCAGGACAAAGTGGTAATATAAAGGTACTTCACCGCCCTTTCTAGAGCGGTTTTCGATAGGACACGCTACGTATCTCGACTTCGAGGTCGGTAATTTCAAAGTGTAACCAAGTTTTCGTTTCGAATATGAGGTCCCAGGCATAAAATGTTTGAAGTAGGTACCTTTAGACAAACTTGTTCGTGGGACATTGTACAAATTTGCGATTACAGGAATGTTTCTCTGCTCTCAGCAGTGAGTACGAGTCCGTTTGTTTTGAATGCCATTTTGTTTCGACGGTTGGAACGTCGGTCACCATTCGTGATATTGTCCAAACCGTTGTCGCGAGGTGGTCCGATTAAATTTATGCTTCCGTGTGCTTGTTTAGGAGACCCTACCCTAGTCCGGAGCATGACAGTTAGGCTATTGCTACCCGCACACCAGTACTATAACACTCCTGTTGACATTTGTCTGGATTGAAGCCCCATTTTCACAATCCTCGGACCACATCCATTGTAGGTTGGCAAGCTGCGCAGCCTCGAGATCGATTGCGCTATGACGCTTATCAGGAATGTCTTTTGAATTCAGTGCTACGGTTCCTGATCGTGAGTGGGCGTTTCGCGCTCCTCGAAACCTCCAGCCTCTGGGATAACGTATATAATGATGGTCGTGGCTACTGATTTCTTCTGGTATTCTTACAAGTCATGTGTTGTCTTTTTACTCTAGCTTCATTGAATACCTGGGACAATGCGGTGGAACATGACCCATTCTAGAGGCGAGGTATCAATAACAGAACTGCTTCGGATTAATCGGATAACGTCAAAACATCCCAGAGGAGTCTCGGTTTAATGCAGTGCTTTGAGTTTGGGTGACGGATGATGTGTGTTAAGTGGATGAGATCAGTTATGACATCTAGGGTGTCACATATCAAGTTCCCATTGTTCACACCATCGAGTTCCTTTACTTACTAAGAAAGTTAACCTTGCTTAGCAGACTCTGGTGCCGGTTACGGATAACACACTAGGTGGTCCCTTAATGATCACTCTTTCAGCCTGGGTCGTTGACTGCCCGGACAGTCCGCCTACAATCGGTGAGCGCTGTGAAAATACAGGTTCGCCTTTTTTCTATTTTGTTAGTAGCTGAGATTAACTTTTCTGTAGTCTTTGGCAGAAACTACCTTTCAACCACCACAATTGATGATGTCCTTCTAAAATTTCGGAACAGGTTAGAAATTGATCCAGGCTCTGCTCCTACTCATTCCAAGCAAACTGGCAGGGTTGGTTCAAGCGCATCTGAGCCCTTGGCGGTTGTGGTGTTCCAAGCCACAGGTGACGCATTAGTAACCCGTTGCTAGGCATGCTTCCTCACTTTTAACATGAAGCCCATTGGGGAGGACTGACGTTTACACCCTGTCACTTTTCCTGCTAATGCAGCGATTTTAATGTTTCCCATTTGTTCAATCGTAGCCACCATGCTTACTTGTTGCTGCGATAGTCCAGCTACAATCTTTACCAGTGGGATGACCATATATACTGCAAAAAAACGTAAAGTATCTGAATTACCACTGTGTTGTTTCAGCTGGTTTGCTGTCAGGTTTTAGGTAGGTTGCCGAGGCAATTGGAACAATGGATTCCTGTTCATAGATTTCTGGCAGGCATAAAAATTCCATACTACTATTATTTTTGGTCGCGATAGATTGCGCTACTTTAGGTTGATCCTTATAGCCCATTGCATTGCTTGTCTCTCAATCGTTGTCTCTCGGGTCAATGCATGAAAGCGGATAGTTGTTTTTCTGTCGCTTGTGCTCGGAAGTGGCTATGTTTCCTAATGCGACACGTACTTATTTCGTTCGGCAAGTCACAGGGCTGGCGTGACAGGTTCAAGCGGAGGGGCCTTTTGCTTGGAATTCACTTTGAGGGGTATACAAAGCAAATGAGCGCCTAGAGGCACAAAAATTCGACAGTTGCTTTCCTTAGAGGTCGCCAGCTTTGGTGGTTGGTTGGCCGTATAGGTCTCGGAGTTGTCTTTCCTTTCAGACCATAAATATAGCTATTTGTCTCAGGATTCAGAAAATTATGCGCTTATATTTATGCGGAAAGGCGCAACAACTGGGATATGAAGATAAAAGGTGATCTGTGTAAGCTTAATTAGAAAGAGAGAGTGATGAAAAAACGCTCCTCTCAAAGCGATGACTCCATCCATTTAGGCTTGATCATACAGTCACGTGGGCTTTTAGTTGCGCGCCTGCGTAAAAGTCCTACACCGTTTACGTGAAGTGCAGTCTTTTCTGCCGGGTAACACCCAATGTGCTTCTGTTTAATCAGCCACGGTCCTAGTGATCGCATGCTCAAGATTCACTTCAATGGGAATCATGGTCTAATTTGAGATTGAGCCTGGCAGTCCATCCACACAACATGTAATTCAAATTGATCCTCCGCTCTGGCATTAACCGTTGTGCCAAGCTTTGAACCTCGCGACCCGGTGGCTTAAGAGTAGCTGTCCCAACTACCATCCCATTGGTCCCGGGTTCGATAGCCGCTATCTCTATCTGATGAGAGGAAATAACCTCGAAACGCGTCATGGAGTGCAGTGTTTTCAGCTGGGTAACACACAATTTGTTTCTGCTTAATCTGCCACGGTCGTAGTGATCGAATGGCCAAGGTTCACTTCAGTGGGAATCGCAGTCCACTAGGAGATTGCGTGTCGCAATCCATCCACACAACCTCTAATTCAAATGGATCCTCCAATCCGCGTTTGGTGCAGATTGTTAGAGATCGGACAATGACTTGGACAATGGGAGCAAACACACCCGCCTTGTGATCTGCATTATATTTTTGTCTTCAGATGTGGTCTGTAGAGTACAAGAAAGCTTGATACTCGTTCTCATTAGTTACAGGCAAAATTGTCACAGTGTATTGCAAATCGAAACCGTACTGATCACTTCAGGTTACTTTGTTATCCGCACACCGTTCACGTGTTCTTTTGCGCAACGTTTATGTTGCAAGGACGGCATGGGTGCTGTGTGATTCACTGAAAGTTCCACGAATCCTATTGATACACCGAGAGAAAGTGCATAAAAGGTGTGCTTCAACTAATGGTTAGCCCGCTGACAAGTAGCGAACGTGTCAAATGTGGAATGATAGAAAAGAATGAGACAACCTTATGCAAAAATTGTTTATAATGGAATGAGAAATGGAAAGCAGCTCAGCAAGAGTGGGAAGCAGCCTAAAGCCTAACTCACTTGGTAGAAGAGGGTGGAGGGGATTTACCATTAGTAAAACAAATGGGCGGCTAGAAGGTACAAAATTACGAAGACAATTTTACAATAAGCTTAAGAAGCAAATGTTTTAATTTCACTACAGCGCTCAATGCATAGCTAGTTGTGGTGGCCCAAAGTGATGATTAAATTTTCTTATGGTTAAACAGCTATGGATCTACGCTTCCTCTGCAGTGGATCGGGCCACAATGAGGTGTATCGTCAGAGCGACTGCATACAATGAAGATGGGAAGAGGCAAAACAATAGAAAGTAGATAAGAAATGGTGAGTGTTAGGCAAAACGCAAGCGATATTTGGAGGGTTAGAGTGTATTACTGCTTCCTCTAACTGATGAGATACCATAAGGTCATAACGCATCGTGGATCGCAATCATTTCATGCGGAGAGCACGCAATATTCAACTGTTTCATCAGTTACGGTCCTACTGATCAAAGTGCTCAAGGCTCACTTCAATGCAAATGGCCGTCCACATGGAGATGACGCACCGCGATTCATTCACACAACGTGTACTTCAAAAGGACCCTCCAGTCAGTCGTTAACGGTCTTCAAAGAGTGGTATGTCTCGAATCGATGGTTTAGGGAAGTGGTTTCGTCCAACATCCCACTGGTCGCTGCTCCGATGCCTACCATCTCTATCTGCTGCGATCAAGCAAGTTGGAAACCAGTCTTGGGGTGCAATGTTCTCAGGCGGGCAACGTCCGATTTCCACCTCTTTCATCGGTTATGGTTCCAGTGATCGCATTGGTCACGGTTCACTTCAACATGAATCGCAATCCACTTTAAAGAATGCGCGTTCTGAGCCATACACACGAATGTTTCCAAATGATCCTCCTAGTCAAGCGGTAATCGGTAATCGTGTCAACCCCGGTGGTCCATAGCTGTTTCCAAATAGTCAAGATGGTGCGGACGACTATCGAAGTAGAGTGGTACATGTTTGTGGTGCCTCCTGGTAGTTCAGTGTTGCTTAAATTTAATGCTACTTGGATAGGGCATGATGTAAAGGAACTCTTTGCATAGCTCGCTAGTTCGATCACATCCACAAGATGAGGGGGTTTGAGTAAGATGAAGAATGGAACAATGGTTTATACCGGGTAAAATTACACAGGTTTAACATGTCCTGGAGGTTTGTAATTGAAGAAACTGAAATTCAACTACAACAAAAGTGGACCAAATAAAATACTTATCTGTGGAACTATAGAATAATCTCGCGTAGAAGGAGGGTTGCTGGAGCGAGGTGGTATCAAGCAAAATGAAATATGAGGTTTGAAACAAATGAGAATCTCCGTAGCTCTGGGTGTGGATGCGGATTTTGTGCTGTTCTCCGAGCTGAGTGATTATTGTGCAGACTTTTCGTTGCCTGACAAGGCATCATCATCAGTGCGGCTTCAGGGACCTGTTTCACACTGCTTCGTAAGGGACTTCAATGTTCAAGTGCTTATTGATCGAGATATGTTTTGAATGCCAAGCTTCAATGAGCCCACGTGCTTGCCGGCTTATAGTCCTTCCGAGGATGTTGGCGTGTTCTATGTCTAATTGATGCTTCTCGGCATTCATATGCACTGACATCAGGTAGTTCTGATCGTTGCGCCTAATGGCTAGGCTGTGTTCGTGTAACATTGTGCAAAACTTTCTCCCAGTCTGTCTCACATAATATTTGTCATAGTTCCGCCAGCAGATCACACCAGTTCCTTCCTTCCCCTTTGCTAAGTCTATGTTTCACTTTGAAGAGTTCACTGCGAATTGCTTCCATTGGCTGGTGTGCAACTTCGACTCCAAAACGCAATAAAAGCCTTGCTGCCATTACAGAGATTCCATTGATATCGGGCATAGTTGCTCTCTTTTCAACTGTTGCATTTGCCGGGGTGTGTTGGGCAGCCTTTTGTAGTGTGTGGCAGCATAGAATGAAGCATTTTGGGTACGTGGCACTGCGAACCAACCCCCTGAAGCCGCCCTGACGACGTTGCCTTGTCAGGCGACGAAACATCTGCACAATAATCACTTAGCTAGGAGGAATAACTGGTGGTTACGATTAATACTAAGTGGAAGTAACAAGTAGATTGTTCACCCATATGTACATATTAACGTGGATGATCATTCCAAAGAGGCATGTTCGCCTGAATATATCCAGAATATGCGTTCAAGTAAAAAGGTGTAAGGAGCTTAATGCGATATCCAATCGTTTTTCGAAAACAGTCAATGTTCGAACACAGACAAATTAATTTTGGAAGGTGTTGTATACGAAAGGTCAAACGCACGAGCAAGTTAAAAGGTCATTCTGATAAACGAACTGCTGTAGTCTGAACAATGTCTAACTGGATGAGTACATTAATGTGTCGCAAGGAGAAGGATGAACCAATAGGGAAGCAAAGAATTAGACGCTTTGTGTGCGTGTGTCTGGAGTTGTGTGCACGTGCCTGTTTACACTAGCCGTCAAGAATGCTGACAGAATACACAACATCACCTCTCCGCTTGATCGTGTGCTGCGTCCAAACCATATCGATTCGGTCGTCTTCGTTCTCGGCTCCTCCTGCGGAGCTGCGTGTTTTGCGTGATTTCGTCAGTGAAGGTTGGTGGCATTTGCTCCGTTCGTCTGATACTTGTGAATAATCTCCGGGAGTTGACTGTGCGGCCATCCTCCAGCACATAAGGGCCTGGCCCACATGCACGCGTTATCCTTATCGGATCTGATAACGTGGGTTGTCCTTTTGATGCAGCATTTATCTTCACGCGCACGAATGTTCCGGGCTGGAGCGGAGTAGTATGCTTCTGGTAAGTGGTCTGATATAGATGGCGACGATCTAACTCGTCGGAATTATTGGTTGCAGGAATAGAAAGTGCAGCATTCAGCTTTGTCCGAAGGGCACGACCAAGCATGTGTTCATCTGGCGTTTTGTCTGTGGCTCGGTGGTGTGCGGTTCAATAAGAAAATAGTGCTTGTAGAACTGCATCCTCCCAACCTGTACCAGATACGCGAATAGTTTGGATACAGAGCTTGGATGCAGAGCATCCGCTCCAACTTTGTATATGTAGGCGTATCTACGGCGGATGTGGACAATGTTCCACTTTCCACATGGAATGGCTGTGTATTCCTCACCGACCGATACCGTCCCTCATCAAGATCGCGCTGGTGGATCTGGTAGTTCTCCATTCCCTTAATCGCCCGCCAAACCTTAACATTGTCCGCGAAGTGTAAAAATTCTGTGTGATAACTGTTGCTAGATCGTTAGTGAAAACTAAGAATAGGCGAGGTCCAAGTACCGAACCATACGGTACGTTGTGCTCCACTCGAACCGGGTTGCAAAGTGATCTTCTGACTCTAACATCAAAGCACCGTTCACGGAGAAAGTTATTGATCCATCCCAAGAATGGATCTCCGATGCAGTAATGCTAAAGTGTGTGCAGCAGCATTCCATGATCCAAGCGACCGAAAGTTTTAGAAAGCTCCATGGAGACAACGTCAGTTCCTATCCCGTCATCGACCGTGTAGGAATCGCGATCTTCATAAAATGTTGTTATACATCGAAGTGGAAAGGCTTCATGGTATAACAGGATATACGTCCTCCACCAACTAAGCGAGCATGCTGATTTTTGGAACCCTGTTATGTCTGCCGTAGATTCGTCTGCACGGGCTTCCTTGGTCCTAGAGGTGCACACATGTGTAGTGGAATTCCTCCGAATATCCTGCTTGTACTTACCATTTTAGGAGGTAGTTTCCACTAGTGTGTTTGATTAAGGCATTTGCACACTACTTGACTTTCTGCTGCCTAAGTATCATTCTGGTTATTATCTCGCAAGCACGTATTAGCGGTCTTTTTGATTTTGTTGGTTAATTGTCGTTCCTCTGATATGTTAAAGCCTCCTTTGGTTTTAATGCGAACGATCGATATGTTCTTGATACACCTTCGCAACCGGCCGCTGCCGACTCTTTGAGCCACATTTCTGTGCTACTTCTACCGAACCCGTCAACTGTCTTCTTTGTTTTTGGACTATTGCGCATTTCACCTGCTAGAGCGTCGACCAGCGGCTCGAGAATCACTCGAGCAGTGCTGTTGAATGAAGAAAACAGTTGGTGTTGGTTTGTTTAACTCAGACGTTCGCGAGATCCCACATGATACTGATATTTGATCCGTCTCCCATTCAGGTATCCACGATATGAATTTATTCCTGTTTTTGAAAAAGATGCAACAGACGCGAAGCCAATAGGGAAAACGAAAACAAATCCTGGTAAGCTGTTGTTGTGCAGAAAGTTGTGCGTCACAATTTGCTTGGGTCATTGCTAGCACTACCCCGTTACGATTTTAACAAAGATAAACGACTTATGAGTTAAAGCCGGTGGTGTTACAGACAAATTTTATTGGTTGGTGTTGTATTCATGCAGATTTTGACATTTGTTCCTGTGCTTTGTCTATCCTTCTGCGAGTGGTAGAAAATACGTCCACATGAGACGTCTGGAAGTCCACATGTGCCAACGGGGGTAGCACTGAAGACCCGTTGTTGAAAAGCATCACATGGCTGTTTAAAGATGCGCTGCAGTAACAAGAGGTCTCACCGGGTGTTCGGTACTCAAACCCTATGGACTGTCTGAAGTTTGCGGAAAGCTACTGAACAGCTTACAGGAACGCAGACCGACGTGATTCATGTTGGTTTCGTTACTCAGCCTGATTATGAAGTTGTTTGGGAGAGGTAGTGCGGTTTATTTGCTTAGTCTGTGTATGGTGGGTCAAACAATTTGATCTAGCTATTAGAACAGCTTAACATCTAGCTTAGCTGACTTAGTACCAGAGGTAAAAGGAGAGTAAGACATCATCAGTACGCCAGCACACCGTGCCGACACTTCCAGTCGCACGATGGTTAGATATGCCGTGTGGCCGTCCGTTCCGGTGACCTCAGGATTACAACGCAGGAACACAATCGTTTCGGCCACTGACCGACTAGTACCATAAGTTTAAAGCTTAGTTCGTGTGCATTAGGTACTCAATGTCAACAGCAGCTAAACATTGCCTGGCCAAATATTGCTTTTGGTACAATATAACCGTTGCTTCAGCCACAGTCCTAGTGCTCAAAGCTAGAAGCATGGTCCACACTGGGATTGTTCATAGCAATCCAAGCACACTGCGAGCAACTCAAAATGACTGTCCAACCATTCGGAACTAAGTTTTCGGTTTCTGGATTCTGTCAACTTGTTAACCGAAATTTTACCTGGTGTTATGGGAATATGTGGTGTTCTCCAGAGCCCCTTCTGTTAATTCATTAAACAACTGTTGGGTGTCTAGTTGACAGCTTAAAGCTGAAGATCGTGAATTCCGGGGGACCTATGGACTTTGTCATCAGTCCATCTAGAATTACATGTGGGGTCGGAGCAACTGACGACATCTCAGGACAGATACACATGCGCCTAATGGTCACGTTCATTTGCTGCTTTGACAGACACACTGTGATTGGATGATGCAATATGTCAGAAATCTACCAAAACTCACAAGTTGGCGGAGAAGTCAGTATCCCTAAAACGTGATTTTATTTCGGTATTTTGTCAAAAACTTCATTCTAGCCTCTAAATTGTCACACCTTTTCTCCTGCACGCTTCCGCTTCCCAAAATCTGCAGCCTTTCTTCATCGCTTCTAACTTGCCTACTGTACTCTAGCCATCTTATAGTCTTGAAGCTTCCAAGCTCGTTGTGCAGATATATCTTGATCGGTATTTGAAATACAACCAGCTGCGTGATATAGGGTGTGCTATCATCCTTCCACTGACCCCACACCTATAGCCACCGGCTATAGGTGGTGTCACCTAAGTGAACTCCCTACTTCGGCTTGAGTGACCGGGTGATATCACGTCCTCTGACAAAACCATGGATTACTCAGCGTTGTGTTTCGGTTTTCTTTTCGCAATAACTGCGCCCTCTATTCTTCGTCAAGCCATTGATGGTTGAGGAACAAAACTAAAAACAGAAAGCGCATATGTAAAACTCAATCCAGCTGTACCTTTAGTTCGACTATTGTCTGAGTAGCTCATAAAACTTCAAGGTCATCCTCACATATGCGTGAAGTACGTGCTCCTGGTTCATTAGGATTATTCCCCTCTACCCTCTCTCCATCTTCTCGCAGCGTTGTCATTGTACGCCCATTCGAACCAGATTTACTAGCCCTACACAGTGATCCATCATACGTGGAAATGTATTCTACGATTAAAGTCTGGTCCATCACTAACCGTTTTCACTGGCATCCGTGATTAACCGCAAGCGGATAACTCAACCACAGTGAGCCGATTGCCTTTCTGTGTGACACCATTCGACACAGAATTCTCGAAGCAGTCCGAAAAGCCTGAGTTTATTCCGATCCGGCGCTTCTCAACACAGCTATGAAAGCATTTGTTATCTGGAGGCGGATGGCGATCGCTTCGGCTGTTGCTAATAAGCGACATCTTACCGCTCGTGTGAAGAATCCAGATACGCGGGCAATTGGTTGAAAACTGTGGTGCCTATTGATCCGGTGGTTAAAATCAACTAGATGTGCCAACACGGCGCTTGTCACTGTTTTAGTTCCACCTGTACATAGCCAACTCGGGCAATGCTCACAGATCTTCTCAGACAGTTTCCTGTTTGTTCTTCCAATATAACTTGCTCGACATGAACAAGTAAAGGAGTATACACAGAAAGAAGTACTTGACCGAGGAAGTCTGTTCTTGAGTTGAAGCCTTACGATTGGCGTTGAAGTAAATCTTAGTCGTAGGCTTGCCGCGTAGTACATACGGTTTATGGCGTCGGATAGCCTTCTAGAAGTTGCCTGCGCTATTCCATCCCCTTTGAACGGCAAAGACAGATAAACCAATTTCTTTTCAACCGAATCGGTTTTAGCCCTCGATTCTCGGCACTCCATATTTCTCCGAACAAACTTTTCGGGGTAGCAGTTTCTCTCAAAAAGGCCAGCTAAGAAATTCAGTTCGTCCGAGAGTGTACTCACTACATATCCTTCTTGCCCTTTCGCTTCAACATCTAATCAAGTTCCGCTTCTGACTTAGTGGGACAAAGCTGGCAAAATGTATGTATTGTCCATTGCACTTGGCTTTTCTGTGCACCCTGCGTTGGATTGACCCATCTGATCTGCTGCTAATTTGGACGTCTAGGAAAGACATCTTACCATGACGTTCAGATCCCAAGGTAAAATTAGCGTTGTTGTGCGCTGAGTTAAAAGGGGATAGAATTTGCTCTGTGCAGCATTGACTGTCTGTCACACAAAATATATCATCCACATATCGGCCGTAATAGGGTACTACGTTAATGACTCCGCTCAGGTAGTTCTTTTCTAATTTGCTCATGAATATATTTGCCAGCAGAGGTCCTATCGGTGAGCCCATCGCTACTCCGTCTTTTTGTCTGTATACTACCCCATTAAACGGAAATGGTATGTCGCTAGTACACTGCATGAGTAGCTGTTTCAACCGATTGTTCGACAGACCGATGTTCAACTGATATGCTCGAATGGTGTCGCATAAATAGTCTATTGTTTCCTTTAAAGGAACATTCGTGAAGAGCCACACAAAGTCTAACGCAAACATCTTTCTTCCGGTTAGGTTAAGATGTTTTATACTGTCTACAAAGCTGAATGTATCAGAGACTATAAATGGCTGCAATTTTTCTCACTGGTTCTAAAAGCTTGGCTAGCCACTTGACTGTTGCGTGGTAAGGTGAGTTGCACATGACCAATATGTGTCTAAGTTGAAGCCCCTCCTTATGTACCTTTGGCAGGCCATAAATTCTCGGAATTACCGTCCCCGTGGGTCGAAGTTGTTCGCACGTGGTAGAGTCAATCGAGTTTTCTTGTTTCAGTTGTCGCAGAAGCCTAGTAACTGTTTTTCTATTGCCGCTGTTTTGTCCCTGTCATCCTCCATTTTATGAAACTTTGCGCGATGGCTGAGGATGACCTCCATCTTGTCAATATAGTCAGTTTTCTCAATCAGAACGATCCCTTCCCCTTTATCCGGCCTAGAGAGTAGCAAATTCTCGTTTTGTTTGAGTGCTTTGAGAGCGTCTAGGTTTGGGTTTGTGCTTCAGATACTGATAATATGTATTAACCAGGGTAGATTTAAAGTGCTCGGACGCTAATGCTGACTAGGGCGTAAGGGAATACAAACTTTCGAACTGAAGCTCTAATTCTAGGTGTCCTGAATAACTACGGGGACAGCAAAACTTCGGACCAAGTGAAAGTACCTCTAACAGTGTCTTATCCAGGTGCAACGAGGAAAAATTGTGAACGTACTTTTCCGGGTCGGGTGGAAATATTGTGCTTGCCTTAGTCGTGCCAACTTGTTGCTGTAATGGCGGTAGACGCTTTTCTTGTTGCTTTGTGAGTATTCGTTGAACATATGTCTCGAATCGCTTGCGTTCATCTGCGTCCAGTTTGTCCATCATGACGGAATACGTGCACCGGTTAAGCTCCATATCATCAAGTCCCGAAGTAATGGTGTCACACTCGTTCAACGTGTGTCGTTTCAAAGCCACGTTAGTCGGATTAATCCGATTTCGTCAGAGTATTTTCCAAAATTATTTAGGATGTTCGCGACGTAAAATACAATCATCAAATAACCGCACCGATGCTTTCGCTACTGCAAGCTTTGTGCAAAACTTAACATACTGATTAAGTCCTTTGAGCACAACCGGATCCTTGGACTGTTTCAAGTGAGCAAATATCCCAAGTGTAGACATCAGAACACTGACTAAGCCTCCCAGAACATCAGTTACCTATGCAGAAATTGCTGCAAAGGTCCACCGCGAGGACGGCACTGCAGCCTCTTCTGTTATGAACACCGTTAACTCGAACAGAGGGACAAACAGCAAACAAGTAACACTTGTCAACAGGTCAGGACAGACCAGTACCCTAACCTGTAGATCAAGGAAAAATAGATAAACAATATGCCCGGACTGTTGTCTGCTCAAATGTCCCTGAATCTACCGCCATCACATTGCGGGATAAGTTATCGGACGACCAAAACCATTGGAACTCATTGCGCTTGTCGATGAGCGTCAAAGCCAAGCCCATAAACGTATTACGAATTAATAGTCATCCGAACTAGCCGCGCTATGGAGAACCCAGACTTATTCGAGTAACACTAGAATCCTTCACCGACATGCTCTCCGCAGGCGCGCTAAAACTCCGATCCTAAGAATACGCACCTATCCTGATGTCCCTTGGAGCGCGCGACAACCAAAAAGCAATACCAATGAGGGGCACAGCAAACAAGACCGTCTAAAGACAAGCTTTATACATGGTGTGACCAAGCTTCCTTCTAAATTTGTTCAAGAGACCGGAAAGCACAATCCAGAACAGTGGCAGTTCATTTGTGCAACACTTTCTTTGGATAATATTTTGGCACTATTGCTCACGAGAATACCTCTCTCACCAAATTGTAGAGGATGAGGCCTTAGAATAGTAAAACTGGTGGTTTGGTCAGCTCAACAAGCAAGAGATGTTTTGAGGTAATGGCGGAGAAATCGAAAACGTCTTCCTTCTTAACTTCGGTTAAAGGTCGCAGCAGCTTTGCACAGCTCAAATATTAAAGCACCTGGATCATCAGTCTGCGTACCGACGAATGTACAGAAGCGTAACTTGACTGCTGTTTTAATTGACTCTGACGTAGGTCTAAGCGAAGGTTGGAACGCACCTTGGCCGAATCAGGTTGCAAACGAGGTATCATAATCCCATAAAAAACGAGTAACTGCCGACCTCCCATCGGTCGACATTCTCCCACACTTGACAGCTCCACCTCTCTGCGGGCTCCTAGATACCGAGAAACTGGTCTGCTTGTACATGAATGCTCAGGGTCTTTCTAACAAACTGGTCGAACTGAAAGATCGCCAAGCTTCCGAGTCATATGATGTTATTGGTATCACTGAGACGTTGTTACACACGGGAATGATGGACGCTGAAGTTTCGCTGCCGGGCATGCCGCTGATCCGGAACAATACGCTCACAAAAGGAGGAGGGGTAATCTTTTATTACTGAAGCGACCTACAGTTTGAAGCCTTGAAGGATTCAGACTCGCAGTTCCACGACTCTCTTTGGTGCCGGTTGCAGTTAAAAGGCAGGGACGCTTGCCTTATTGTCTTGGTGTACCACCCCCTAACTCTACACTCGAAAATGACTACCACCTAGAGGCTGCTTTAAGATGCAGTTTACAGCGAAAGTACACCCACATACTTATCATGGTTGGTTTCATAGTAGATTGTGTAGAAACTCCTACCGCGACCGGAGAACAATCCAAAGGGGACGTACCAGATCTCGCAACCACCGTTCCTCTTTACAATCACATCACTTTCCCACTCGGTTCAGAACAGGTAACAGTCCATCCGTGCTGGATCTTATGCTTACCACCGAGAAGCGTTTGACTGATGTGTTGGTTTTAGACTACCCGTTGGGTCGCAGTGATCACGCTGTAAACAGTTTCAATTTCGTCTGCTATGCGAAACATCAAAATGAGGACGATGTGACTGTGTGAACCAACACAAGCTACGATCGATTAGTCCAGCTCGCCAGCGCCACAACTTGGTCGTTCCTTGCCGAAGAACCCCCGAAAGTCGCCTGATTCGAGTTCTTCAACAAATTCAGCCAGCTGATTGCAGCGGTTTCAGATAAAAGTTTGTATTAAGTGTATATCAGTTTCTTTCGTTAGGAGCAAGACTGGAAAATGGATGACAGTACGTAACGCACCATGGCGAGTGTACTGAGAAACTCCAGCACCATAAAATTTGGACAACTACGTAGATCAACGTGACCACTGCACACAACTGGTAAGAGAAGACAAAGCTGTTTATCAGCAGAACATCGCAAAAACCTTCCTTGCTAACCACAGCTGCTGTACATGCACGTCAATACCCTAAGAAAGGTGAGGCGAGAATTTCCTCTACTCAGGATGGCTGATGTCCCAACGAGAACAGCTATGGAAGCTGCAAACGCACTGCGGATGCAAAATGCTCCCACATTTCAGGGGGTCTTGCCACCAAGCGACATACCAACCTTTGTCGTCCCCTCGCCAGAACTAACCCAGATCACTTTTACCGCGGAGGCTGTATTGCAAAAGCTGACGTCTCTATGCAAACACAGATCGCTGGGTGTCGACACCATTTGTCCAGAGCCAATGGAAGAAGCAGTCACCCAAGTGGCAGGACCTTTAGCACATATTTCAACCCTGCTTAGACCAGAATCAAGTTCCCCCCCATGTAGATGCTTAGAATAATAACCGCGATTCACAAAGGTGGAAGCAGAACTGATCCCTCCAACTACCGCCCAGTATCCCTTCATCCTATACTCTCCAAGGTCATGGAATCCATCGTTGCCGAAGTACTGATGTGCTATCTGGAAAATTGCAATATCAACGTACCTCAGCAGCACGGTTTCCGTCGACAACTGTCATTTACAACGAAGTTACTAATCGCACGCAGTATTTGGACCGAGGCGGCTGACGCTGGAGAAGACGTTGATGTAATCTACCTGGATTTATCCAAGGCTTTAAATCGTCTAGACCTTCGGGTACTACTCTCCAAGCCCCAGCATTACGGGATCGGCGATCCTCTTTTAAACTGGATTGCCAAGTTTCCACTTCAACGGCAATTAGTGGTCGGAGTTCGGAGCTCTTTATCGGACCCCTATAAGTCGAGTGTGGTGTGCCGCAAGGCTCAGTTCTATGTCCACGATTGTTTTTGGTGTTTATTAAGTAGCTTGCACAGGGAATCGCTTCAAATTCCCAATGTTTGCCGACTATATCAATAACTGTCTTAGGATCCAGGCGAACGCCGACCGACGTGTGCTTCAGAGTGAACTATCTACAGTATATCAATGGTCAACCCGAAAGTTACTGCATTTCAACGTCTGTACATGCAAGGTGCTTTCCATCCGACATCAAAGCAGCTACTCATACCGGCTCGGAACGATTATACTACAACTATCAACTATCGAAAGTGACTTGGGTGTCCTGGTTCAAGATGACTTGGGTTGCTATAGGCGATTCGAAAAGGCCTTGAAGACCGGGAACCAACACGTCGGGCTGTTGCAACGGGCTTTTAGACAAATATACAGCACCATATTTCGACAAATGCTCAGTACGGATGTTCGTCCCAATGTCGCATACGCAATTCAAGCCTGTCATCTATGGCTGAGACACGACCTTAATGCACTGGAGCAGCCACAACTTTGATCATCTAAGAACGTAATTGGAATGCACAATCTTTCATACCAGAAGAGGCTGCAACACTTGCAGGTATTCAGTGAAAGCTATCGCAGACTACAAGGCGAGCTGCTTATGGCATACTTGATTCTGCGAGACCCACATCACTTGTGCCGCCCTTCACTGCGACTCAGCAGCATTTCAAACCTGATGGGTCATTCATTTAAACTCGCTGTACCGTATGGCCGTCTGAAGTACCCCAAATATTTCTTTTTAATTCGTGTCTGTCACCCGTGGAATGCTCTCCCAGCATCGGTCGTTTCAGCACCAACACTAACAGTATTTAAAAGACGGTTGGACGATGTACTCATCCAATCACACTTTGTTACTTAACACTACGTCTCCATCCTACACCTGCAGTTTACCATGGAATTATTGGTTGTTAACTGTGGGTGCTGTGAATCTAAGAGGATCGCAGGACTACAACGAAGCAAACGATAGGTCCCTATTTTCATATTTATAGTACTAACTGTTTTACTATCATTATTGTTACGTCGATATACACACCAGTTATCCAACGGAACTTGTAAAGCAACGCTTCTTAACCCGTATAAATTTTATTGTCGATAATATTATTATTAACACTTCATAAGGCATGTTCATATTGGCGACAATGGTATCATGCGACAAACCGGCAACAGCTTGTTAGGGATAGCAAATACGAAGTATCAATTGCGATGTACACAAGTAGAAATAGTGAAAGAAATATTACTAACATTCTAGTTCGATAACATGAGCTGCGGTCGTCATAAGGAGGCATGTTCATTGTAACTATTGCAAAGCGCATGATGTTCCGATTGCGTTCATTATCGCCGTTGAAGTGTACCTAAAGCAGAAGAACCTTGTTCAGTCACAACAAAACGACTTAACTTCGAACGAAACGCAACTATCTGAAATAACTGGTATTCAGTAGTTATTCACGATTTACACTGCCCAGCATTCTTTTTATAACAGAAATGAGGTAGTTTGTTGCTAATAGCACCAAGTCAGCTGATTGCAAATATACAAACCAAATGCTTCTATTACATCGGGTTTTTGTTTAATTTTAGTTTTTCATTGCAGGTAAGCATTGCGTACCATGCCTCGAACGCTCGCCTGTGATTGGTCCATTGGCTCCCTGTGATTATATAGACGAAGTGATCTTGGTCATGGTATCCACCTGGTACATCAAGTTGATTGATAGCTGTGTTTCCTTAATTGATTTATTGGTCATGGCTGGAATACGCTACTGTGTCATAGACCGAAAGAATTTTTGCCACATCTGTGAACAGTTTTCTATGAAGTCGCAGTGCACAGCCAGTTCCTCATCAACGAAGTCTGCTTACCACACATATTTCGGGATGAAACTGGGAGATCAAGAGAAGAAGTGGACGCCACATACTGTTTGTGTGTCATGTACCATTCATATGACTTTGCAGCTCAAGGGAAAAGGCAAGATGTAATTTGCAATCCCCATGGTGTTGAGGGTTCCGAAGGATCACACGACGGACTGCTACCTCTGCCTAACCAGTGTCAATGAAATCTCCAACCGAAACAAGGAGAAAGCCTCATTACTCCGCTCTTCCTTCAGTTATTAGACTTGTTCCTCATGATTACACTTTACCCATTCCAGTGCCTCCAATGAACACCTCACTGATGATGAGTATTGATTCGGCATCTTCAACTTCTCCTGCTTCTGACATCTATGAAAACTATGTAGCTGATGATATCAACCCATATCTCATTGAACCATCAAAGCCGAATAACTTTGTTTGTGGCCTAGGCTTACCTAAAGACAGGAGCGAGTTGTCAGCAACTATCTCGGCTGCAGCCATGGCACTTACTTGCTACAATCTGTAAGGTTACTGTATACAGAAGCGAAGTGTTAAAGTGTCCGGTTTTTATGACACTAGCAAAACCTTTTGTTCTTCTTCCGATATGGAAGGAGTAATGAAGGAGCTTGGGGTCAGACATATCAGTGATGAATGGCGCTTGTTCTCTGACTCGTCCAAGAGTAGTCTTAAGGCGATACTGCTCCCCAATGGAAATGTGTACCAAACTATGCCTCTGATGCGTGCCACTAATATGAAAGAGACTTTTGAGAGTCTGCAAGAGATCCTTCAAGTTAACTTAATTCAAGTCAGTATAAGTTTTAGGTACCTAAATGGGTACGTGTTCAGCATTTTATATTATCAACTGTAAATTTACCAAAGGATTACCATTGAAAATGCAACGTTTACAAATCCGTAGAAAAAGGAGGATGCACTGTCATGGATCGATCGAGCAACGATCCTCAAAAGCTGGACTAAACCTTCGGGATTTGCTTCCATTGAAAACGGAATTTTGTGTCAGGGATCGTGTGCGATATCTTGCGAGCATATTCAACGTTGGATGGAGTAAAGGGTCTGTCGCTGTACTCTTGCAACACTGAGATATATACAGTAGATAATATAAAAATGATGTTTGGCAGAAAAGGCAACGGCCGATATAAAGTCCCGCCACATTGCTGTACTAGTCTAAGATAAATATTGTTGGAACATATGTGCTGACTTCAAACTTATTGTACTCCTAGTAGGTATGCAAGAAGGATTCAAAAATACTGCTGTTTCTTATGGTTATGGGACAGTAGAGCAACTCAACAACACTACACCATGAAAAGTTGCTATAGTGGACGGAGTATGCTGCAGCGAAATGAGTGTAAAGCATACACCTGTTGTGAAATATGATCAAATCCATCCATCACCCCTGCATATCAAACTTGTTTTGATGAAAAACTTCGTCAAAGCCGTCAAGCAAAAAGCTTTTGCCTTCCAGTAACTGAAATAAGTGTTTCTGAAGATCAGTGATGTGAAACTCAAAGTAGGGATACTTAATGGGCGTGATGTTCGCCGGATAATAGCAGACAGTGCTTTCGGTATGCCAGTTGATTTTCTTTGAGTTAGAAGCGTGGAAATCATTCAAGGCAGTGTGTACAGAATTTCTGGGTAGAACAAATGCAGAGCACTATAAAGGCCATAAATAATACTCGTTACAAACTATTAGGCTGTTGGTGCGCGAATGTCACTCCACTTTCACTTTCCACATAATCACCTTGACTTTTTCCCTGGGAATTTGAGATAAGTTAACGATGAACATGCTGAACTCTTTCACCATGACAATTCAGTCGTGGACAGCGCTACAGTGACAAGTACATGCCTTCTATGATGGGTGACTTTTGCTGGCTTCTGTAGCTTGAGGGCACTAGATCATGCAATGGTACGATCTCGGCGAAGTCATCATTACCAAGTGCTAAGGTGCATTAAGCAGTTGGAAGCGCGTGTAGCAATGCTGTTTCAAAAGCAGTTGCTAAATGGTTGAATTCTGTATATGTTATGATGCAGTGTATTTATATATATATAACCCCCAACGATCTAGACCGGATCTTATTGGAAATAAGCATTGGCTTGCAACAATGTAACTTGACCTGCTAGGTAACCTCGGCATACAGTTCTACCATCAATGGTGTATTCTATAAGGTAGAGATCTTGGCGTTTTTATTATAGAGAATAAAATTTTTGCTGAACTTTGGTATGTCTCCTTAGTTTAAGCCGAAATATGCTTTGACGTTAACATTTTCAATGGGAACAGCAACAGAAAAATACTAGAACTGGAAGCGGTACGAAGAATGTACTTGACAATTTACCTGACAAGAAGGTGGAAAGGTTCTAAGAATACATTTGCAATGTGATAGAGGGCAATAAATAAAATGACAGGTAAGACAGTGAAGAAACTACTCTTTAAAACAGGAGATTGTTGCACGTAGTACTGCAAAAATGAGTCATGTGTTCATGGAATTCCACCGAACACATCTGAAAGGGAAAAATGCACAGGTACCTCTGAATAAAGTATTTATACATGGAAGTAACAAGCGTTGCTGAAAGAAGTGTGGATAACAACAACCATGGTAATTCAGTTCCATAGAATTCGGAAAGTGGGAGCACGAAATTCGTGAAGTGTTGCTCACGTTAACCGAGAGAAAAAAGGAGGCAGTTGGCATACCTTAACCTTCACAAATGACTATTTTCGTAATGGCACACAGTTTCTTTTACTCGCAATCCTCGATTTCAATTACCGTGCACTCGGATTTCCTAGCTCCAAACTAGAGAGGCAGCCACCAAGCCACACAACTTAATCTACTCTACTGTGTGTTTTCCAGGTTGCAATTTCCAACTGGGCGCCTATTGGTCAGGCAGTGCTTGCCTATCATTCTTCTCAATGGATAAGACGAACAAAAGTGAGCTAAAAACCGCAGAACATGCTTCTTACCAAACACAACTATCACATTGTATAGGATTTTAAATTATTCCGCTACCTGAAATGACCCACGCTTTATGCCTTGTTCGTTGGATGAAACTCCCCGCTACAAGTGAGCAACATCTGAACTACATAGATAATAATATTTGTTTGTTAATACATTCGTTAGTAATGCCAGGGGGAATGAGTACTACTTTGGAACGAGTCTGTGCTCTGGCCAACTAAGCAACTGAGACTCTGTCGCTGCATACCATCTCACTATCTTGCTAATGAACCAACTTCGTAAATAAATGTGGCATGTCTAGTAAACTCGTATGGAGAACAGTTGCTCTAGTTAGAATGCTACTTAGTTTCCTTGCATACGCTACCCATGGACGGGGGTGGAATTTGTCGTGCTTTTTGATTCTAAAGAGATCAACACCCACTAGCATACGCTGCTGACTTCCAAGCACATAATTCGTGAGTACGATTTTAATACAGTTGGAAGACTGTTTGGTACTGACGAAACGGTCATCCAATACTTCTAAGGATGCGCACGAAGTTAGTTGAGGGAAATCCCACATAAGAATACGAGGTTTATTGAACCTAAGGTTTCGTCTTGCTAACTATTGCTCACGCGTTGATACTGCTTTCACGCGTCCATGTGATCGACAGCAACCAGGAAGGATATTTGAGATGACACATTGTCACAGTTGTGTACTGAACTTTAACGTGCAATCAGTTGTTGTGGAGTTCTCCGAGCTGGGCAACTTGGTTGCAACCAAGTTGACCAGCTCGGAAAACTCCACAACAACTGAGCAGGCCTCCCGAGCTACGAATATTCCAAATCATTTCGGTAGAATTAGTGAGGTGGTCAGGACATAGAGGTGGCCAACTTCGAATACTTTACTGTACCTGCCTACAGCCCTGTGCATCAGTGAGCTCAATACTCAATACATCCGTTCGCATAGCAGCAACACTAGGTTATGACTTTCGGGCCAGGTTAGAGGTGAGGGAATTACTTGCTGAACAGTTATCACCCTCCTTGTGTTGCAAGCAAGATCTCTACAATGACTATATTCATATGGGAAAATCAATCGATGACCTACTCCAAGGGGAGTCCAAAAACATCTGAACATCCACGTTTCTAAAAGTTGGCGTTCACTTCAATACACAAATCACATGCCCCAAAATTGCAAATATGTTTGTTTGGTGAAATCCGCCGTTTGTTATTTATTTCCCACGGGTTATTGTTATTGGTGCTGAAGAGAAAATACGAAATGCTTACATTTACCAACTGTCGTCTTATTGCCCGCATTGAAAATGCCACCTCGAATGGTGGCGAAACGTTTGCAACCAAGTTGCCCAGCTCGGAGAACTCCACAACAACTGAGCAGGCCTCCAGAGCTATCAATATTCCAAATCATTTATAACGTGCAATGTTATATCCAGCCATGTTTACGAAAGCCGACATAAAGCTATTTAATATTTGCGTACCCCGAGAAAAAACTGATCCAGTAGCACCACAGAAGTTTGTATTGCTCACCGGTTTTTGGCTATTAATTTCACACCTTAGTCTGTGATCAATTTCCCCTAGGTAGTGGCACGTACAGTCGGAATCACTTAGACTGCGGTATATCCCCATAAGCTCAGCAAGCTGCAATCGGTGCTATCCGATGGGCAATCGCATTTTACTCCTCTTTTTTATGTATGCAAGGTGGATCACATATTTGATGCTGGAAATCAAGTAGAGGATGGGAGGACTATACCACCCTAGTGCCATTTGAAATGTACTAAAGCGCTGAATACCTCTTCTTGACGTCGATTGAGCTTGTCGCGAAAAGCTGTGGTCGTTCTGTACTGGCCCGTTCTACTCAGTTTGATGGGAAGAGCTCTTCCAGTTACATTCTGTCGACCTACGTAAGTAGATGGTTTGTGGTCTGCCTGACCAACGGTGTACTTATCCACGCCAAATGGTAGTGTGCCGAACCAACCGATCAGGACACTTATCGACGTCGTGCTGGAGTGTCTCGTAGTTATGCGGCTCATTTATCACACACCACGGCCTAATAAGTCAAAGAAGAATAAAATTCGAGACAAGCACTACTTATGAGTAGTTTGTAAACGCCAAGCGTTTGAAAAGTTTCAAGCATTAAATTTGTGATTATCGCGTGAGACTTGTGAACAATCAGCTGGTTCATTTATTTGGCAAGGTTTCGTTTTTGACACAAAAGCTTCGTCAGGTTAGCGGAATTAGTCCTTTTTTGGTGTGACCTTTTATAGACAGGGTGGACGACAATCATAAGAACTATGCTATGTAAAATACCCCTTTTTGGATACAAGATTCGAGAAGAAGGCGTGCGGAACGCTTAAAGCAAACAGTTGTTCTATTTATTCATCATCTGGCTTAGTACAGAAATATACTTTATTTAGCTCATCTCCGTAGGAACAGTACACGAGAAAATCATGGATTAGATAAAAACAAAAAACGCTTATGACGCACATCGGGTAACCAGATGATAGATGGCACGTGATGTTGTTGAGCCAAACCTGCCTCTCGTAGCCTATTTTGTAGCTGTTGGCCAACTGGATCAAACCAGGTGGCATTTTACAGGAAACCGTATGGGACGGGACAGTACAAGCATTTCCCGAGTTTCCTACTCCTTAGCCGAAAACGAACACTGGCGCATACGTTGTATAATCGTGCACGTAAGCTCTGCAGCGAAAACACTATTACCAATGAATTGGGGTGAAGCAAGGACACCCTGCTTGAAAATGGTCATCTAAGGCGTTTCATTAACATCCATGTGAAGCCCAACAACCCGAGACTCATCATGCAAACTACGGTGAAGCAACAGCTATTGCTCAAGCTCCCTTTTCAAGGTGACTAAGCAGCTGAGGTATCTTCGCGAAAATTGGTACAATTCTTCAACGCAGCGCACCACAACGTGCTCTATACTAAGCGTTGGCTGTACCCACGGACACCGCGGATTTTTGCTTTCCCTTACTGGATTCCACTTTTGCTTTGGAAATACTGTGTTATACGTGTTTTCGCTGAGTGTATGCACCCATACTTTGCTTTCTGTGCATTATTCCATCTGTGTGAATGTGACGGATATTCCCAGGCTACTGTCGGAGATCTCACTGATTGGCCCAACTGCCGTCTGTGTCCGTCACCTTGGATTATTTCCAAAGCAATCGAACCGGGGTCTGTCAGACCACCAGCTTGACTGACGGGGTTTGGATTCAGCATACCAGCACGGAAGTTGCAACGAACACCTTCCGTAGATCTGACAGTCACAATGGCACGTACTGCTTGCCCACGGAAAGCTAAGCTCAAAGCTTCCGAAATACACATTAGTTATGGCGTAGACAGCTGTGTAAAACTTGTGCGATTCGGAATAGAATGCAGAAACTGCCGAAAGTACTTCTATTCTCGATGTGCTCGCCTTAGTCTCAGCCAGATAAAATAGTTTAATAATACGACTGATTCTCTCTGGTTCTGTACTGGGTGTACCTCCCTTCCACTCGTCAGACGTATAACTGTGTTGGCGCACAAGTACGATAGGCTGACAAAGATTGTAGAGCTTGCAGCAGCCATGAAAGAGGTCCCACATGAACTAGACAAATCAGTGTCTCGAACTCGATGCTCAACTTTAAGCTCCAATACAGCACAGTGTGACGATGCAGAGTTAGCCACCCCGACACTAGCGGCTGCTCTTAAAGATGTGTTCGCCACATTCCTCAACAGAATCTCGCGCCACACTAAACACTGTTAGAGGGCGACAACCTACGCGCAGCTTGTTGCTACCCATATAACGGTGGCACCTCCCATTGCAATCCCGCACGTTGCCAAATGAGTTACTACTGCCAATACCACCACCGGACTCAAGACCACATCTTTTGTCCAACCGATGAAAGCAGCCACTGGTCCCACCAAAAAGGAGAACATGTGACACGACCAAATTTCTCTAACTTATTTGCTCCAATGTGACTGAATCTTGGGCAAACTCCATAAAAGATAAGATACTAGAAGACAAAACAGTGGAACCCCCTGTGTGAACTACTAGGGGTTCAAGCTAAACCAGTCAGTATGATGCTTCTCGTCCGTCATCCAAACTCTGTACACTACGGTAAACCGCGGTTACTCCAGCCAACACTTCAGTCGGATAATGATGCAGAGGCAGTTCTTTTGTTCTCCACTCGCCTCCGTACCACCACATGCACTGTTCGAATATATTCAGATGTTCCTTAGGGCGAACGCCAGAAACGCGAACAAAATCCGGATGACTTCCGTAAACAACAAGACGCAAAATCTATCCTTGTTCACGATGTCCCCATAGTCCAGTCACTAAGCGAGCTAGAGGTCAAAGCGCATGACTGGGATGAAGGACGTTTTATTCGTGAAGTCCTGTCATTCAAAAATGTTACCGCTACTTCGATATCAAGATTACCGCTATCATCTAACTACAAATGGCGCGGTCCCCGAGTGATGAAAGTATCACTGCACTACGAACTGATGGCAGAACATGTGATCAAAATGTGGCACAAAAAGCGTAAAATGCTGCCATCCGAAATACGTATAAAGGCAATAGGCACCGGGCCACAGATAGACAATGTAACACTGAGCAAGCAACTTACCAATAAAATTCTGTCACTGTGTGGTTCAGAACGGTAACAATATCAAAACACACCGGCAGCTGAAGGAGGACAGGATGGTCACCCTCTTGTTGGCGCTGAGAGCTCTGTACAACAGACTGAACAGGCCCTATAGCCTGTGTCATCGCTCCTATAAAGAAACGACCGGCAGCCGACCTCGCATGGGTCGGCATAGATCCTCACCGGAAACCAGCATTCACACGCACGCTTCTGAACACCGATGCCCTCAGTTGCTTGTATACCAACGCACAATGTCTTCTCAGCAAGCGAACCGAACTTCGTATTCGTCAGGTCTCCACGCCTTGGGACCTAGTTATGGTCACCGAAACATGACTGAACGCGAAGATCACGGATTCTGAGATTGCACTACCTGGCATGAATTCCATACGAAACGATCGACCTTGCAGAGGTGGGCGAGTGCTCCTGTATTATCGATCCGACCTTCATGTTAATACCATTGAGGACCCAGAAACGAAAGTCGTCGACGCTCTTTGGTGTCGTATGCACCTAAGACGTGGTGATGTGTGTTTACTGGCAATAGTTTACCGCCCTCCAATGTCCACCTTGAAAATGGATCAACGCCTAAGTTCTGCGAGGAAATGAGTCCTGGCACGACCATACAGTCACGTCCTTCCGGTGGGGGAATTCAACTTGCATGCAATCGAAGTTCCAGCATCGTACTGCTAACAATTCAAGGTTGATTTGCAAAAGATGATCGCTGATGTACCTCTGTACAACAATGTCACCTCTCCCACGCGATTCCGATCAAGTGGCGCACCATCTGTTTTGGATCTTTTACTCTCCAACGAGGAACTAATGGTCGACACCATGACCGTTGATGCACCACTTGGCTGTAGCGATCATGCAATTTCGCTATTTCCATACCTCTGTTACTCCTAGAACATTAGTGAGAACAACGTGGAAACGTATGTCCTTATACATTACGATATAGTGTCCAACCTCGTTCAAGAAACCGACTGGTGCTTCCTGGCCGAGAAGCCGCCCAATGTTGTCTGGATCTTGTTCGTCAACCAATTCACTGAGCTAGTGGCAAATGCGTCAGAAAGCAAAGTCCTTCGCCCGAAGCAAATGGATTCGTTCCTGAGGAGCCCTACCAGAAAATGCATGGCCTTAAGGGATTCAGCCTGGCTCGCTTGCAAAGTCTGTCCAAGTAACCTGACCTGGGGCGTTTACGTTACTAAATGAAACCACTACGTCAAGTTGATCCGCGAAGACAAACTCCAGCATCAACAGAACAGTGTCAAAATTTGGTACAAATCCCAAGTTGCTGTATAGCAAGTCAACAAGCTCCGTACCGTGCAGCGCGGGGGACCGGTTTTACGTGAAACAGATTGTCTTGCGCAAACCGCAAAAGATGCAGCCAATGTGCTTCGCCAATACTTCATCCATACTTTCCAGAGTTAACCATCACTTCCTCCACTTTGAACACAGCTTCCATTGCCACCAGGTTTAAATCACGTATCGTTCACGGCAGCCGATGGGATGAAATCGCTAATGTCATTGCGCGTGCACAGCTGGCTTTGTGTGGACGACATCAAACCGTAGGCCTTGAAGACGTCGGCCATGAACCTTACCGAACCATTAGCTCGGTTCCCGACGAAATGCAGCTTCCGGCAATGTGGAAACATAGACTAGTCCCTCCTATTTACAAAAGTGGTAATCGTTCGGAACAATCGAACTACTGTCCAATCACTCTCCTTCCAGTTTCATCTAAAATAATGGAACGTATAATTGCAGAGACGCTTGTGGGATATCTTGAAAGCAACTATATCCTAGTGTCACAACCACACGGATTACGTCGAAATCGATCTTACACTACAAACTTGCTGCTAGCGCGAGTAAGCTGGACAGACTCAGCCGATGCCAGAGTAGGAGTCGAGGTTGTCTACCTGGACTTCTCGAAAACTTTCGATCGTTTGGACCACTGCATTGTCCTGCACAAGCTTCGAAGCTATGGAATCGGTGACCCCATACACGGTTGGATCGGCAAGTTCCTCGCTCAAAGTCAGTTGAATATGAGAGTCCGCAACACCATTTTCGACCCAATTGACGTCCAGTTTGGCTTGCCTCAAGAATCGGTACTGGGGCCATGTTGATTCCTCAGATTCAGTAACGAGCTTGCCACTATACTCTAGTCGAATTTCTTACTATTTGCAGATGGTGTCAAAATTTGGCATGATATCAGGACATCGGATGATCACATGGCATTACAGAGTGATCTCAACAGGTCTCATGCGTGGTCATCTGACAACCGGCTCCAGTTCAACGTGTTCAAGTGCAAACGCGTAAGCATACGCCATCAGCTCATATATGAATATCGACTTTGGAACCAGCAGTTATAACGTGCTTCCCAAGAAAACGATTTTGGGGTGATTGTACAGGACAACTTCGGTTGCTCAATACAGGCTGAAAAGGCATCAAAATGAGCCAGTCAACATCTTGGACTCTTACGGAGGATGTTTGGCAATTTTGGGCCATCAATCTTTCCGCAAATGCTGAACACATACGTGTGGTCTCACGATGAATATGCGATCCAGGGCTGGCGTCCCTGGCGCATGCGTGACGTAGATGCACTTGAAGCCACACAACGTAGAGCGACCAAACTCGTTAGAGGATTGTTTCATCACTCCTATCAACCCAGACTGCAGTCCCTGAGATTGTACAGTGTTGAATATCAACGTCAGCAAGGAGACCTAATCATTGTTTACTTAATATTGACGAACCCGACTCACCCATGTCGCAATCTGTTGCAGCTGAGCCAAAATACCAAACTGAGAGGTCATCAGCTCAAACTGGCTACGTACTACAGTCGACTTGATTGTCGACGAAACATTTTCTCTCTCCGTATGTACTGTGCCTGGAATGACCTTACGGCTCACGTTATCCTTGCCCCTACGTTAACACTTTTCAAAAAACGCCTTGAGGGAATGCTTTCCAAGTTGCATCACTTGATATAGTCCGTTCCACTTGGAGGACGAAATAACGCAAACCTAACCATGTGTTTAGCTGTGAGGATACATGTAGTGGTGTCCGTCTGATTAGCCTGGATGTAGCTAAACTGGATTAACCTATCACATCTGTCAAATGAAGAAACAAACGAGTGAGCGTTGTCATTTCTTTTTTTAGTTCTCACTCATTTACTGAACTAAAACGCCACTTTATACTATTTTGTGTGTGCACATCCCATTCCCACTTCTAACTATCATTATGCAGTAGTGCATTTAACTCGGTGGATGCTTGAAATAACGTTTTACTTATACGATGATCCTTCAAATTTTAATTTTTACTCCATCTATCCTACGGGGCTTGTCAAGCACATGCTTTTTTACCCGTGATAAATCATTGTTCATTATAAAAGCGAATCTCTAGTTGTCTCCATCTTCAGAGACAAAGTGCCTAATGAACTACGGTCAATGATGATCTACCGGTTCACCTGCTCCTGTGGAGCTAGGTACCTTGGACGCACAATCCGACATAGGAAAGCGAATCAAGGCACACCTACCGAATTCGCTCATCAACCGAAAAGACCGAACTAATTTGAGTGCCCTAACTAACCACCTGATCAGTACAGGATACCACGTTGACAAGCGTAATGCGTCCGAAATTCTATGCAAGATACTATCCCACTTACACCATTAGCTAGCAGCAAGGTAACTAGCTACCGCTGAAGAGGTCAACATAAGATTAACAAGACCAAGTCTCTGCATTCAAAAGAAACTGGTGCACGCGTTGCAACTCCCTTGGTCCAACAGCTACAAGAGAAGAGGCAGGTTTGGCCCAAGAATGTCACGTACCCTCTATCATCTGATTAGCCGACGTACATCATGAGCTTTTTTGACTTTATCTAAGCAATGATTTAATTCTTTAGTGTTCCTACGGATTGGATCTTCTTAAAGTATATTTCTGTACTCGGCATAATGATGAAGAAATAGGACCATTGTTTGCTTTCAGGGTTCCGCATGCTTTCTTCTCGAATCTTGTAACTTTGAAATGAGTCAAGTAACGCTTACAGACATGGGCATTGCAACCCTTGGAATAGCCCTATTCTGACTGACCACTAGAGCTGACTTTTCCACCTGTGTCTGTAAGAACCTCTTGATTCATAGCACACTTGTCACGAATATCTCACCCGCTGTAAAATGCCACACAAACTAGGTACCCATTCACCTGGCCTGACGAAAATTTGTGTCAAAAGCGAAACGTCGCAGACTAAATAAACCAAACGATTGTTCACAAAGCTCTCTCGGAAACCATGACTTCTAAGTGCATTCAAGAAGTTTAAATTTGTGGGGTCTCAATGATGAGTTTGGTGACGCGGAACTCGTCAGACGCTTAGTTCTATATGAGATTTCTGGTACAACGCTCTAGACAATTTCAGCACTGTTTTCAATGTCATAATATTCGTATTCCTTAACTGTGACATGAGAATCTGTCCAAATATCGGCTATTTCTATTCAGCTGTCTACGTTAACAGGCCCGTGAGACCAGATTTTGGTAGGAGCCACGATGTTTTGGAGACACTACTGTGTCTCAGACTATACTGAGAGATTCTATCACCTTGGGGTCACAGATACCTGTTCCCCTAGGCAGCTCTCATTGGCACGGGCAGGAAGTCACAGCCATCTTTGTCTCTACGCACAGTAACCTTGAGTGTCGTAGACTGAAGATTCACCGAGCTGAAAATTATGCACAATACTGATAAAAACATAGGTTTTGAGCCAAACAGAGTATAACTCAGCTGTTCGGCTTAATGAGGGTTCCTATGGAAGCGTTCGGAAATCGTAGGCGGATTAGTAACATCAGGCACAGGACAGAAATTTACAGGTCGCATGCATGCGATGTTGACGTAAAGGTCTCTGGAAAAGTCTGGGCAACTGAACCCGTCATTTGCAGAGAATAATTCACGGAGAATACTCGCGTTGAATTAAATTGGCTATATGAATTTGAAAGGGTGCACTCAGTGAATGCGAAATGCATAGGGAAACTAAAGCGAAGACAAATGAAGAACAGCTGTTAGGCTGAGGACCCTAAGATTGTTCAGTGGCCGATTTCGGCGCCTACGTGGCGACCTGATAATGGCGTACCAGATTTTGAGGTACCCAAACCAAGTATGCCGGCACCTACTGAAACTCAGTCACGACACCAATACTAGGGACCATCAACTTAAATTGGCCACGCAATACGGTAGGCTAGAATGTTGCTAAAATCTTTACTTTCTTCGTGTGTGTTAGCCATGGAATGCCGGAGTGTTCAGCGGACGGTACCGGCGACTTCGTGGAGACCTCATACTAGTGTACCAAATATTGAGCGATCCCAGTCACGTATGCCGCCACCTTTTGAAGCTCAGCCCGAACACTAACTTTCGCGGTGAGAGTTTAAAGCTGAGCCAACAGTACAGTCGTCTAGACTGTCGGAGAACCTATTTCTCCCTCCGGGTCTGCGGGCCCTGGAACGCCCTTCCAAACTCAGTTGTTTGTGCCCCCACATTAGATACGTTTAAAAAACGATTGGACGTCGCACTGAGCGCCCTGCGCTTTGTTTTATGAACGAAAACGCTTGTATATATTTAGGCTGACCAGCCTCTTTGGATTTATACCCCAAATTCACGGTCGTAAATCTGTGCGAACCGGTGAGTACTCCATTTTTATTTGCTACCATCACCAACGATAACAATTTCTTAGCCAGTTTTGCGTCGTACCACTTTATCCCCCTAAAACTGTTATACTTCTACCTTTTATCTCACTGACGCTCCTTACTTCAACCACTTATGTGGTTTGCCAATCTGTTAGTATTTCTATTGCCAACCTGCGGGACTCGTTAAGTGTATGCTTTTTTACCCGTCATATACCATTGTTCCATTGTACGTTGTTTCCGCCCGCACTTTATCTGTGTAAAATGCGCCTTGACGCTGCCTTAACCCACCTACACTTCGAGATATAGCCTGTGTATATCAACAGAGGATGTAGTGTGACGAACGTTGCACAACCATCACTAACCTATACACTTGAGGTCGGCTTCTTTCTTCACGCCTCTGTGTGAACACTGTAATGAGTCAACCAAGACGATTTTAATCTTATCATTGTTTTCGATTCACCATGTTATGGTTCCAATGCTGGCTGCCTTGCGGGACTTGTTAACCATCCGCTTTTTCGCCTTTAATAAACCATTGTTCCATTGATCTATTGCACTCCAACTGAACAACGCGATAAGTCATCTCATGTTCAATGTTTATGGCTGCGCAACACGTCAGTCCAGCTTGTCCTGGACACCAGTGTTTAGTGGAGGTTTTATATCACACTGATTTCGACTTCTGGTTCTTGTAGACTACTGATCGTTGCCAGGGAATTTGAAACTCTCATGAAACAGCCCGTGGCTTAACACAAATTGCGCGTGGTGGTGGCACTGAGCTACGTCGATAACATGGATTCACATACATAAGGGTGATATATGAACCAGATAGCAGTCAGCTACTGTAGTAATTAACTTCCATACCTAGTATATTTGTTTTTACTGGTCTACGCTAGCTATAAGTCTTTCTGACGAAGCTATGGGTGATACAGCGCAACACTATATAGTGTCTCTCTATATACACAGGGATCCCGAGAACACACACCAAACTTGTTCAAAAATGTGCCTTCTGTAATATCCAGAGATTTCTACTGATTATTGATTCAGTACTGCCTAACGGGTTCAAACTGTGTAATTCGTTTTCTCGGGAGCATATGGTTGTAAGATGTGACAGTCTCGATTTGAAAAGAAGGCTGTGATGGATGTTCTGGTGCTACTGCGCAGCCTACTTAGCCTTTCTTGTTTTCTTGCTTTTGAGCTTGGCAGCTACTAAGAACACATCACACTGCATGCCGAGTAGTGGCGACGAACACGGCCTAGCAGCGCCCCAGTTTGATAATACTTCTAAAATACACGTGAGTCAGCTAATTTTACGCCGATGCTCATTATTCTTTTACTTTTTTGTGGGCAGATTCGGAGGCCATACCTGAAGATTGGCGCATCTTCAGTGCGCCAATATCTTGTATACGTGTGTGCAAAATTCCGTCATCCAGAAACAGCCCTTTCATTTTGCAGGACACGGACGATCATGCCTCTCTGCAAAGTGCTGATTCGCTCTATCTGCTTGTTGGACTAATCAACGGAAATTTGATTGTTCGTGACTTATACTCCCGTAAGTCTTGCCCAGAAAGACGTGTTGAATCGATTTTTATACAGTAACGCGATGGAATAGCTCTGCATGTAAATGAGGTTGATATCAGATAACTATGCGCCAGGTGTAGCAAGATTGATTGCTCGCTTTCAACAACAAGCTATCTTTTTAGTTCGAAATTTCCAGATAACAACTATTGGTTGCTTTTCAGGGCTTTATCTGCGCACAGTGAATGTATGCTCT
Source organism: Dicrocoelium dendriticum (assembly GCA_944474145.2). NCBI lineage: Eukaryota > Metazoa > Platyhelminthes > Trematoda > Plagiorchiida > Dicrocoeliidae > Dicrocoelium > Dicrocoelium dendriticum. Next base: position 68,257,195 of record OX104070.1, on the reverse strand, counting down.
GGAATAATCATCGAGGTGAATGTTTTAAACCCATGCGAACCATCAAGCAAAAACCTTGATATATCGCTCATTCATACATCTGTGAGTCGGCGTTCTCCCCCAGAAGTACTATTTCTGCGATTATCACCCGATCGAACCGACGTATTGAGGTGAGCAATCAGTAGTTTTTTATCGATCATATATCATCTTCGCTTGGTATTGTTTGGTACTTCAGAGTGGCACTTTAATTGCCGTTGCAAGTATAAGGGTTGTTAAGTAAGTTGTTTCGCTACTAATCAGGGCTTAATCCATCAAAATTAATTCTGTACCATTTCCCGGCCAAGTTGTCCTCTTGAGCAAAAGAAATAATCTGAGGGGACATCCGACTTTAGTCTACTCCATTAATTTGTCCCGTGCGTACGCCAGTCACTTGTGCAGGTGTGTAGGTGTGCTTGTATAGCCCGTCGACTTCAGCCAATTGGACCTCAGACGCATTAAGTTAAAGGAGTGCAGGTGGGACGCTTCAGCTCCTACGCACGGAATAAATTAATTGAGTAGACCCATGTTTAATGCCCCCTCAGATTATTTCTGTTGCCCAAGAGGACAGCTTGGCCGGGAAATGGTGTAGTGTACCGGTTATATTTACCTAGATGAATGAGCAAGGGTGACTTTTAAAGTATTGCTTACTTCTTGTTTTCTAACATCAATTTTACTTGCGAGTTTGTTTATAAGTTTGGTTACTAAGTACTTATTTTCAGATTTTGCTTTTTAGCATGCCGAACAAAGAGACCTACCACGCAGTTGCTATGCTACAATTGGATGGATGCCTCAGTGTAAGTCCTACCTTTACTTGATATTCGGTTGCCTTGATTTGACTAGGTTACGTGGTCCAAAGACGGGCAGGTCCACAGGATAGCTGCTGACCGTAATATCGTCGCCCGAATACTATCTGTGTCTAGATGTACACCATTCAAGCAGGAAGCTCTCCAGTACAGTCCGTATAAATTCATATGTGGTTAGAGACGTAAACGACGAATACCGGTATTCACTTTGGCGGCATCTTTGATGGACAGAATATATTGACTGTCTGTCTCAATCAGATTTCAAGCCTGATAAGTAGAAGTACCAAACCGAAAAAGCACCAGACAGCCATTACGTCCACTTGTGACTTCTCTGGGGTACACATTCCCTGGGTCCCCTGCAGGAAAACACCGAACCCATGACTTGCACCACTAGCCAACAGCTCATGCCGCTGAGCTGCTGGCTTGCCGAACAACCTCTTCGTTGTCTCAGCTGGTTGGTTCGGGATCAACCTGTTCCAGCCAATGGTTCCGCGGCAGTGTTTCAGGACGTTCCCCCTTATAAAAAGCCACGTGTCTGTCCAACAACGTTGCGACCAGGGGGATGTGACTCGTTGATAAATAAAGTCACCGTTCCTTTGCTTCACTCCGGTGGAACATTGTATTCCAGCACCCTTTTACTAAATTCGTGCAGTGGGTTGGATCTTTGTTTCTTAACCGACCAAACGAAAGGCGCATACGCTGGGCAATCAATCACTGGCTGTAATCGACAAAACGCTTAGAAACCTTGAGCGTAACACACAGCCACCAGTTGTTCGAGTTCAACAATTGGACGGATCAATTATCCCCGAGATGAGCCAAAATTCAACGCCGGTGTAACTGAGGTGCTATTGAATAATAACAAAAAATCCCAAAATTGACAAACCTCAAACGGTTTCCTCAGACAAAAAAGCAATAGCAACTTCAGTAAATCCCACGGAAAACCGATCCAAAAGCGAAGCAAAGATAAGCACAAAATGCAAACAAGTGCGCGAAGGCGTAACCGAGCAGCACCGCTTCAAAGCAAGCCAATACACCAATTGATTGCCTACACGTATGGACACATGCCAAGCAGCCCAAGTCGCTTGATGTGTCAATGACTGATAGGGCAAATACACCAATAGTAAAGCTTGGAAGATCGATTGGCTTTGAAGATAGACATGTTCGAAACAACTGATTGGCGGAGTGTCTGTAATGCGCAGGATATGGTGAGGATGCCTCCGACGTCTGCGATGGGACATCGGTAACTAGCACATCAAAGGTGAAGGGTGTAAAACCGAAATGTGTGAGGCGGGTTTGAGTGACCATAGACGGTAAGCTAGAGGAGCAAGGTCGAATGGTTTATCAATGTTCAAGGGGTAGGCAAAACAAGCAGCCGGGGTTCTGGCACATTCAAAGGGAAATGGGCTGTCCATAATAAGGAGTTGAAGGGAAACAATCTGGTGTGAGTTTAAAACGACTGGACAAATTGATCTCTCTGATACACCGGTTGCCAATAGGCGCGATTCCCTGAATTCGTTCTGCTGCCTTGCGGTCGTCTATTTAGCCAAAGGCTTTTGGGGGTGTCTCCTAAATCAGCTCCATACTTCGTCCTTGGCAACCGGGTAGTATCACGCCGTCCCACCAAAACGATGAACAGTTCGGAGACATGCCCATCTGCTACTGTTTCTTCTCCTTACATCCACGCGACTCCATCACGCGCCAAGTGTTTGTTTGCCAGCAATCCTTATTATCCGTTACCCTATTCCTGTGTTCATGAGACTGTCAGCAATTCCGGTTGCGCCGAGAACCATGGAATCCAACCTACAGTTCTGCTTCCACCCCGATCCTGCTTCCGCCTGGCGTGCTTCATTATACGGTCACTAATGTAGATTGGACAGCAAACCGGTTTAGTACGCACCATAGAGTCCCACGATCTTGAAGTCTGCAGCTTTTCTGAAACCTGATTGCAAGATCCCATCACTGTGCTTGGGCTTACAAACACCAATAACCACGAAGCCAGATAGCACCTGCGTCTTCCTGGGGATTCAGAAGCAGCGTCAACGGGGTTATCTGGTGTAAGTATAGTATTAAGTGGCAAGGCCGACGCGGCACTACTGGACTGGTTCCAAATTAACAGCAGATTATTTGCAGTTCGGCTTTGTTGTTCGTGTAGAAGTAACAAGCCTTTCAAGGAGAGACATAACCTTTTGTGATCAACGAGTATGATTCGAATGACTGCAGTAATGGCTCGGTCAAGGACTACTTTATCGGGCGCTTCATCAATTATTGATTAGCGCTAAAAGTCGGATGTCGCTGTCCTTGCTGTGGAGTTCAGTGCACAGGTTGGTCGCCTGTTACCATACGAACGCCACCTTGGTGGTCACCACGCGTTCGAAGAGGACCGCTCAGATGCCGGAGTGAGATTACTCACATTGTGCCAAGAAAACCTTCTGGTTCTATCGAGCACCAACTTCACGTGGCGTCCCCATTCGCCAACACAATCGTGGTCTCGAATTGATCACACTTCAATCAGCTTTAGATGGTGTCGCAGCGTAGGGGACTACAGATACTATTGGTCAAGTTTCATGGACGTTGATCATTCACTGGTCTGGCCGAAAAACTACATGCGTGTTTGGGTCCCAAAAAATGAAGAACCGCAAGATTTAAGCAAACATACTAATTGATTCTTCGGTCCAGACAAGCTATCAGCCTTCACTGGTACACGCACTCAGTTGCAATCCACCGCAAGACATAGAGCAGAACTGGACTTGTATACAGAAGTTGACGGCCATTTCCGGGCGGTCAAACTGCGGCCCAACTTCACCCCCCTTAAAGGCTTGGTTCTCTGCCAGCTCTTTGGAGCTGTTTGGTCGTCGCAGAATCAGATTGCAACGAGTGGCGCCGCTCTGCCAACCGGCTGCTCAAGCAAAACCGGCGCAATGATTGCCCGGTTTGGTTGTCTGAGCATGCTTTAGAGATGAAGAACGCTGCCCTCACTGGCAACACTCGCAGGCTTTTCTAACTCATTCGGTCCACTGGCCTCAGGAAGCCTGGTGTCAGTAAGGTCATTTGTGAGGTAATTGAGTCTTCGATCATTAACCAACAGAGGCGTATGGACCGTTGGGTAGAGCACTTTCACTCGCAGTTCAACTGGCCTCCACCATCCATCGGCACATGCAGTAAACCTTGTTGTCCACCCTGGTTCGTCCCACTGAATCTACTCAGAGAAGCGGAAGTCTGCCTCGAGATTCGACGCGTGAAGCGCTTCAAGGCTGCCGGCTTAGACGGAATTCCTCCTGAGCTATTCAGATGCGGTGAGGTGGGGATCATTAACCAGTTGATCTCGTTCTTCGCAACAATCTGGCATGAAGCAAAAGTGTCATCCTCTTGGGGCGAATCAGCTATTGTCTCGATTTTCAAGAAAGGAGCCCGCACTTCATGTGTAAATCATCGCAGGATTAGTCTTATTTTGGTTGTCTTCAAGCTATTGGCATCCATTCTGCTCCGTAGACTATCATCAACAGGTGTCTCGTGCTACCGTGTAGAAGAACCTGGTTCCGATTCCGGCCGTGGGTCAAATATTCACACTCCGTCAACACCTAGAGCATCGCCACATTTATCACAGGCTCACTATCGTTGCATTCCTAGACATACCTGCTGCATTTGATTCCATTGATCGAGCTGCTTTATGGCTTTGCCTCCTGAAGAACGGGGTGCACTTTATCTTCATAGTTCCAGCAGAGATCGGGTCATCGGCAAGATTTCCTCACTCTTCGCTGTCAGTAGCAGTGTTTGACAGGACTGCCTTATATCCCTATTATTCTTCGACTGCACAATCGAGAGGTACTGTCGAAACATCTAGAAGCTTTCCAAATATTGGCCTAGAGCTTCTGCCAGGTGAACGCACGATCGACTAACATTATGCTGATGATACCGCCTTACTTGGTAACGATCCGCAAGGTACTCAACTCACTCTGGTTCGGTTGACGGTAAAAGCATCTAAGTATGACATAAGCTTCGCCTCATCGAAGTGTAAAGTGCTTCTGCACATCTGCTCCTTTGCTCACAGTTATATGTGTACAAGTTGGACAATTAGTCCCTTTCATCTACCTTGGGAGCTGGGTTTCTGCCGGCGGCACCATCAGCAGGGCAGTTTCTCTTCGCATCGCTGAAGCCCGATCAGCATTTGTCAATCTGAGGCGTCGGCATGATGTCCTATTCTCCATAAAGGATCTTGTTTACAGTGCCTATGTGCGTTCACTATGGTTATGTGGGATCGAGTCCTGGCCAATTCGCGTGGAGGACGTGCGTCGTTTTTCCACCTTGATAACAGTTATTTGAAGAGGATCCCACGTGTTTGATGGCGACATTGAGTTCACAGTGCTGACGTTCGACGTAGCATCTTGGGGAATGCGAGTACTGCCTTCAACAAACTGGTTGTGCTACGCCAGTGGAGATGGCTCGGTCACGTCCTACGCATGGCACCCGAACGTTTACCGCGCCGCGTTCTATTTGTTCGTGCAGTATGGGTATGGAGGCAACCGCATGGTGATCGGCCTTCCAAATGGCGACAGTACATGAAGTCACTGACGTCGAGTATAGCAGCCGTTGGTCCCGTACGTCTTCCTGGATGGGGACCCAATGATGAGGAGCGTCCATGGCTTAACACGCTTGAAGACATGGCCCACAACCGAAAGAATAGTGTGCAGAATTTTATTGTTTCATAAGTTTAATATCTCAAGCATTACAATTAACACAAAAAGGAACAAATCAGCGTGTGAAATGCAAACTAAAATGGTTTCATACTGTTTTGTAGCAGACTGTGCTTTCCTTGGATACTCTTACTTTTTGATATCACTGTAGCCATTTCTTGGACCGTTTAATATATATATATATATATATATATATATATATATGTATAATGAGACGATAGCTAAATCTCATGGACTGCAATCTAACTGCGATATAGCCCGACCCACATTCCACTGCCATGCAGGTTACTGCCCATGCAGAGGACTATGGTTGGTCCCCGGTGTCAGAACTTCCCTACTAATAGTCGAGACTTCACACAGCCTTTTGTAAACCACGAAAGAGACCAGAAACCAAGAGTAAACTGGACTCAGTTAAATTTGATTAATCAAGGCGGTTGGAAGTTTTGGTACCATTAGTGGGCTAACTGTTACACGACTCCTGGAGACGAAGTTACCTATGTGAATTACTATGGTTCAAGCTATATTTTGCGCTTCAAGGGGAGACGCACACGTTACATTTCCACAGACAAAAGGTCGCGTCAATTGGAAGGCACGTTTGATACCAGATTACTAGCGATATCATATGTAATGTTACCGCGGTAATAACATCGCTATGTTCAATTCATACAGATTTAACATTAGGATGGGAGTAAAGGACAAAATTCATAACCTTCTTATTCACCGACGGAATCGCGATAATAAGTGTCATAGCATGAGTGTTTAGTTTACCTAAAAGTGGTGTTCCAAATTGACGACGTGTAATGTATGAAATATATCTGGGATCCAAACAAAGAAACATGCACTGTAAAGTGCGGAAGCTTTTATTTGATACGACAACGGAACGTGTACCCATGTTATCCGCTGTCGTTGTCAGAAACGTTCTAATTCATAAAGATGTCAAAATCGAACAGTCTAAACTTACCCATGTAAAGGAAGTGTAAGTCCGTGTATGGATATTCTACAATGTCTTCGATTTGTTTATCATTTGAGTGTTGTATGTGTTAAGTGATGGACTTGTAAGTGCCCCGACTGGTTTGTACCTCGGCACTTTGATAGTGCACATCTGGCGTGCATCTATATACATATTTTCTCAGTAAATTATTAAAATTAGGATACAAAACAGAAAAATAGTATTTATTGCAAAAAGCAGGCGACTGACTCTGGGACACGTCTACCCCGAGGTGCTAAAGTGGAGCTGTCTAATATATCAGACAGAGAGTTTTAAAAAGGATGACGTCGGTCAGTGAACTTTCCAGTCAAGACCATCTCCCCTACAACCGTGCACGAGAGTGTACACATACTATGGAAAGTCACTTTATAAGAGGGGTATATCCATCAGGCAGTTCTCACTTACAAACCAAGGTGACACCTCAGGAGTCTATCTTGTTTGATAAAGTTAGCACCATACTGCCTTAGGAATTATTTTGACGACACTTCACCCGCTTGTTCCCACAAGTTGCTAGACAAATGGAGCGATTTAGCTGACCAAGCAACCGAGCAATCTGCTCTACTCGAATCTACATTGCGGTTGGGACACTACTTAGTGTCTTGGGTCGAGCCCATGTATTTGATAGCCAAATGCACAACGGGTCGCCGGAAATCCAGTTCCATTTCTGAAGTACAGTTCTTAGTTATCAAACATAATTTACCAAGCATCACAGTACCTGAACTTTATTTGATTACTTGATGTACTTTTTCATGTTCAAAAGGGACTGAAACAATAATCAACTCTCAAGAGTGTTTCTGCCTGCGTGCTTCGGTGAACGGGAAATAGCCAAGTTGTTTTGAATTCTTGTCGAACCTAGAACGAAACACCTGATCTACATCCAAATCAACCGATTCATTACCAAGTACCTAGTATTGGAAACTCGCGCTGTTCCGGTTACGTGAAATAAGAAGCATTTCAGAACGCAAATTAACAAGAGAGAAGATAAGTTTGCTTAAGTGAAAGATTCTGCCAAGACCTATAAGGAGGTAAAAAAAAGTAAGTTCGAAGTGAAGCGTTAGTTAGGGGTAGGGAAAATTTAATATTGCCACCCAGAGCATCTGACCGACTCATACAGCTTTTTCGTTGTAAGTACGATAACCAGTCTATGAACGTGAGTTCCGGCGTTCGATAACACTGCGCGATAAATGAGTATCTAGGCTGACTAGATCGGAGTGGAGTTTGTGAGCTTGATGGTGTGACCGTGAAGACTATGCAGCGTAGAGGGACAAGCTAGCCAGGATAAGTTCTGGGCAAACTTTCCCATGAGAATGTGGTAGGCAAGAATCGATTCCTCACGAACCCTCCGAAAATCCATGGGGCGCTTTCCAGAAATAAGTAGGTGCTCGTGATCCGCCTGTCCTCGTAAGGCCTAAACAAACCTAGTAACCAACACGAAATACCCATCGTTCCTGACAAAGCATAGTAGACTGGTCTAAACGCAATGTTTTAGGCAAGGTCGTAGGAAAGCTGCACAAGCAGCAAAACATCTTAGCTGTTATATCCCGAATATGAGTCCTGTAAACGATAATATCTGGAGCCCTTTGCCATCCACCGTCTTTCCATTGTCTCCATAGTGAAGAGTGGAATAGTGGGTGACACCTAAATCAACCTGATGAATCACGTGAGGAAGTTCGCTCTCATTAATCGAGTAATTGTGGAGTAATTAACTGCTGACATACGCAGCATTAAACGCTTTGCCTGATTTACAGACAACATCCACAAGATGTACCAGTCCCAGGGTCTATCTAGAAGCCGTCGAAGCATCTCAGGACCACCAGAGAAATCCACAATCTTCTAGAACTTTTAACCATCAGCTATTAAGAGAGACGGTGTTTCGAGATCCTCAGGCTAGGTATTTACGCAGACTACGGCCGCATACCGGAGCCCTGCGAGACACCACTGAGGAAAAGAATGGTTAATTTAAAGGCCTTCGGATAAAAATCTGACTGAGAAATGTTTCACCAAAGCTCTGCAGTCCTGCATGCATAGTTCAGACACAACCAGTACTCCATCTTCAAGAGGGCAGGGACAAGAGTCCGGACTAGATATTGGCAACTCAGACTTGGGGTGCGCTAGCTGAAAGATCTCGTGGGGGAAGCGGCACTTGTTTTCAAGGTTAGCTATGCATATATTTGACATGGATAAGGAATAACAGCGGTATTCTATTGGTAAAGGATCATAGCATGGGAAGCAATAAGAAAAGTAAACAAAAAACTAGAAGCAAATCCTTTATGCAGTTTGCGGATATATGAGATTCTCCGGTTGGTCATTCGGAGAGGACATTTTGTACGGTGGCATAATAAACTTCACTGACCTGGTTCTTTTGAGACGCAACCTTTTGATGATACATAGGTAGAAATTCCTCGCATAAAGACTCAACCAGACAGACACTACGTGCCCGAGCATGGTACCGACCGTTGTGACTGAGTTACTAGATGTGATATAGCTCCGCTCACTATCCACTGGTTAGTACCTTAAGTCCGTGTAGATAACGAGGTAGCCCCTCACCAAGCGACGAACTTACCAAACGTAAGCCGCCAATTGACTTATGACGTTATAAACAATTTGGTCTGCGTACTCATTACAAGGGAGTAGTAGAGGAAGTTAAATTTAATAGATTAAACTTTATCACGTTTAAACTCAGCCAGACAGCCCTCACGCGCCCGTCAGTTTATGGTGAGCGGTGCTAAGTCACACACTGTAACTTAGTCAGGACGGTCGTTTTCGTCCCCTGTAGCTCATGGCTCGCAACCACAGAAGGGAAACAGTCGAGTTTCTGGCTCGTGTCTCACGTCGTTCAGATGGAATGGGTACTACTGACGAGTTTCGACAGAAGGAACGGTCGTGTCGGATGTCGCCTTGTAGCTAGATATGATGAATTTCTACTTACACCAATCAACAACCTACTACTCCCTTGAAACTGATATAAGCGAACACGGTTAGTTTTCCAAGAGCTCATAGAAAAATCAGCGCATATTTGCTAGTACGCGTGACGTATTGTTATCTCTATGAATGCAGGAAGGTATCCGGTCTCCTTCGTTGTTCGGTTGGCGAGGGTAGTGTTTTGTTTTGACTACTCACCATTCGACTGAGCTCAACCAACCAAGTGCAGTGCTGTTAAAACTTCTTCCCAATGACTATTCACCACTGCCTCTTAAACAGTTCTTCTGGATATAGCTTCAGTTCTTAATGACAACCCCCGACGGTCTTTAGCTGCTCTTGTTGGCTAGCTCGACGGGATTCCATCCACATCTATTCATCCAACAAATGCCGGCTTTCCAACTCAGTGCGTACATACTCAGTTTGTATTTTGCATCTCTCTTCGCTACTTTGACTGGATGCACGATCAATTCATGTAACTGTTTCGTCCGTCGTTGAACGGCTTACTCCAAAACTGACTTTCTGTTAATCCAAAAATGCACTGGGAATTCGCTTCAACAAGTTGGCTAGTTTTGGCTTTTGGAGATTACGGCTGCCTTTCCAATCGCCTCCGTTCAGAGTGTACGCGCTCGAGGTGTGTTACAACTGTTTCACTGCATTACTCCGGATGATTCAACTCGCCCTGTAGACTTCGCACTGAGACATCCTTGTTATAGTATTCAGCATCTTACCTTTAATCATAAACTAGTGGATTTATATCCGACCTACCTAGTACGCATGCTTATGGTTGAATTCAAATAGTTTAACCTCGACATCAGCATGTGAGTCCCACAGAGAAGTTACACACTAGTCTCGCTTACTTCTTGAAGTACACTATTTCGTCCCTTGATCCATTCTGAGCTAAATTACTGAACGGTGCTTTCTCGGCCTGATGCTTTTCTTATCCGCCTGCTGTTGATCATCCGGTGAACTTGAAATTGTTTACTTGAAAAAGGTGGTTTTCCCAAATATCTTTTCCCTGTTGACTGCTTACCGGATAACTGTCTCAGTCGCAACGAGACTGGGCCCCGTCACAACGAGACTGGGCCTTAACTTAGTGCGACGGTTTGGTTACCTCCTTGCCCCATTGATCTATACTGCGTGATGCCTGCGGGCACCTTGATAGATACTCCTACCAGCGTGGTCAGTGGTGAGAGGTCAGACAAACTCAGTCTCCTGGTCCTCCATGTTGGGGTTTGAAATGGGATGGCGTCCCTTCCTGTAAAACAAAATCATTGCCATCTCACCGCTGCCTTGCGGACAGGCTTTTGAGCCAAATGCTTTGGATGAGGACCCTAATAGTCTTTCTTTCTAGGTCTGGGCGCCCTGGTAGTATCTCAGCCCACATACAACCACTACTTTTTCTTCAAAGGTAAACTTCATCCTGCATAGTCCGTCATACAGATTAGCAAACGTAGCCTTATCTGCTGCATACAGCAAGTCGGATAAGCGAAAACATACTACTGCTGGCGCCTCCCTTCTTTCTATTCCACCTCTTTCTCTTACTCCCATCCCGACCCCCATTAGTAACCTTCCTTCTATAATTCCCACCTTAACTACCAACAACCGAAGTGTCACTGGAATAGACCTATCTGCAGCCACCATCCCACAACACCCATCGGACGCCTATTGGGGAAAGTCCGTTATTAAGCCACGCTGTCCCGTTTCCATAAAGACGTTCAACGTTCGCACTCCAAGGCAAACAGATAAACAGGCTGCACTCGCACACACCTTGAACACACAGGGTATTGATGGGTGTTGTGTGTCCGAAACTAGGATCAATGACCCTAATGGGGTTGTTGAATTAATTGCACCCGACTTATACTCTCGTTATTGGTTGCACGCATCCGGAGATGCCGATGCAACCATCACGGGTCAAGCTGGTGTGGGTATCATTCTAAGCTCCAAGGCTGAGCCATCACTAGTTGCTTGGATTCCGGTGAACAGCCGTTTATGTGCAGCCCGTTTGACGACATCAACTAAGGTTGATTCACGAACTAGTACAAAACGCTGTTTGTTTGTGATTTCCGCTTATGCTCCCACCGACTGCGATCCTAATGCTGGTAAGACCACATTCTATCACGAACTGAACGCGCTACTGCGCAACGCTACTAGTTCAGATATTATAGTACTTGCAGGGGATATGAACGCACATGTAGGACGTCTGAGCTCTTCAGAAGCTCAGCTGGGTGGCAGTTATTGGCTTAACTCCAAAAGGCTGGACAACGGCTAGCTTCTGCTGCAACTATGTGCGGCGCACCAATTGTTTCGTAGTAGCACTGCTTTTAGACACAGTGAGCGCCGAAGTGCCACTTGACGTCCCTCTATAGCTGGCCAGTGATGGACCCAAATTGACCACATAGACATACGATACATGTGGCGTGGTTCCATCCTGGATTGGCGCTGGTACTGGAGTACTTGTGTCGACTCTGATCATGCCTTCGTACGCTGTCGTTTCTCCATGAACTTTACCGGAAGGCGCACCAAGCGTCATCTCCGATTGGCAAATGAGAAACTGCTTCAGCTCTCGGTCAGTCAAGCCTATCAAGATGCACTGTATACCGAATTGTCTTGTTCTAATGACACTGAGCTTCAGTGAAATAGGATTTCGGCCGCCAAGCACAACGCAGGAGCATCACACTAGTCACTGGATATCCGAGAGAGCGGTGAACCTGTTGGAATCTAGAAGAAACCTCCCTGCTGGTTCTGAACACACTGTGACCAGATGGGCTATTAGGCGCGAACTAAAGCGGAGCCTACTTGCTGACAAGGAAGACTGGTGGACCACTAGGGTTAAAATATGGAGGCAACAAGAGCAGTAGGCAATTATCGTAAGAGTTTCCAACTGATCCGCAACACTGGTTCCAGGAAATCAAGTGTCAGTGAGACAATCAGAAACAGCGCGGTGCACTGGTGCACAATAAGGAGCACCGTATGGCTCGTTGGGCGGAACACTTTCGAAATCATTTCAGCTGGCCCCCTGATCCCGGACCTCTTCCTACTCAGATGATGCAGAACGAGCCAAGGACTGTTAGTTTAGAGCCTCCGTCGGAGGCCGAGGTCCCAAACGGGATCACAGCCCTCAATCATTTTCGTGCCGCTGGCCCGGATTCCCTCCCACCTGCGCTATTTATGGATGGAGGTGAGGTACTCTGCAAAGCACTTACCTCCCTATTCGAACGTTTCTGGAAGGAAGGGCGTGTCCCGGCTGATTGGAACAAATCGATTATAGTGGCAATATACAAGGAGCGCAGTCGTACAGTCTGTTCTAATCACAGGGATATATGCCTAACGCCAGTTGTGACAAAATTACTGGCCTAGATTCTCATTCGTCGCCTCACTGTGGAACGGGAATCTCGGATTAGGGAAGAGCAGGCAAGTTTCCGCCCAGGATTTGGCTGTATAGACCATATATTCATTTTGCGGCAGATGCTAGAGCAACGCCACCCATACCGCAGACCGACAATAGCTGTTCCTCGATTTCAAGAGTGCGTTCGATTCTGTCGATCGATCGATTCTGTTCGAAATACTTGCGCGGAAACGTGTTCCCACGAAATATGCGAACCTCATACGTCCTCTATACTCGAACACTACAGGCCGCGTCAGTTCCTACGATGACCTGTCGGATAGCTTTCGGACCACAAGTGGCATTCGTCAGGGTTGTCCGATTTCCCTATTTTTGTTCCAGTTCGTCGTGGATTTTATTATGGAGTGTTCCCTTACGGAATCTCACGATGTAGACGGTGTGCTAGTGTCTGGTGAAATGGTAATTGACCTATATTGTGCGGGCGATATCGTCTTGCTTTTTGACAATCTTGCGGCGGCACGATCAATCCTGAATAGCCTGTCCAGAGTGGTCCCATTATTCGGTATGCACTTCGCACCTTTGAAGTGCAAAGTGTTGCTGCAAGATCACTAGCCACTTTATGACCCCTTGACGCTTGCAAACGAGGAACACGAGGTGGTTGATCAATTCACTTACCTTGAAAGCTGCATCAGCAACGATGGGCGCATAGAAACTGACGTCAGCTCTTGCGTTGCAAAGGCCAGAACTGCCTTCCTGAACCTGCGGCACCGTTGGTGACAGAAGGGAGTTTCCCTTCGTCTGAAAGGCCGTGTATTCAAGGCCACAATGAGGGCCGTCCTGCTCTATAGTAGTGAAAGTTGGTCCTTTCTTTCTGAAGACCTGAGACGCCTTCAAGTCTTTGATCATCGTGGTCTGCGAAGCATTGCTCGGGTCGGATGGCAGCAGCCTGTCCACAACGATGATGTGTGTAGGCGAGTATTACGTAGTGATAATCATGCTAGCTCCCGAGAACAATAGATAGCACTGAATAAGTTGCTTTGGCTAGGGCACGTGCTACGTATGCCTAGTCACCTAGGAGGGCCTTGTTTAGTCTACCAGGTGTAGGTTGGCGCAAGGCTCGAGGTGGACAGATATTGACTTGGAAGCAGGAAATTAAATCACTGACGACCAAACTGGGTGCCGTTGGTCCGTCTCGCCTTCCGGGCTGGAGTCCACTTGACTCGCTTTGTGCTTGGCTCGAGACTTTACAAAACATGGCTCGCAATCGACACCAGTAACGTGTCTGCTGCCGTCTCCGAACCGGATTGCCTGTTTCAAGTGTGTTTGGTGCTGAGTTATCTGCGGGGTAATGGCTGATTATGACGCGGGGCAATGAAACTGTAAGGGAGCTCTTTCGCCGATGCTGCCTTATCATTGCACGATAGCCAGCTGTTTGTGACGGTATGTTTTCTACACAAGGTGTGGGCTCATTGACCCTGAATGTTTGCTTAGGACATAAAGGTTTTTGGTTAGTCCCTTCTCTCCCTCTTGTTATTCTTTATTTCATGGGTCATCATGGTTGTATGGCAGCGAAGCATCAGTTCAAATGACTGATGTACAGCTGTTGTTGACAATGATGATGATGAGGAGGATGGATAACTGTCTGGCTTCTGAGGTGAGATACCATAGCCTCTATCTACTACAAACAGGCGTAAGTGGGAGCACGGCGTGTTTAACCTGACATCTATCCGATATTATTGTTTATGTATTGCGCAATTGCTAATGTGGTCATGTGAACTCGAATTGGTGATCTTCATCCCATAAGTAGGAGCAGCAGTCTTAACAATACTAGAATCAAATTGAATTGCTTTGGTGAATGTGTTTTATGGACGAAGGTTCACATACTTACCATGGATGCGCTAGCAAATCATTCCCATGAGTAATATAACTTTATTGAGGTGCCTCTCAGCTATTTTCCAAATCAGATAGTCGTGCACATTCCCGGGAAAGAGCCAGACTGCAGTTTCAGCCTGTTGGTCATCGTCAGTAGTACGCATCCATTGGGTCAATCAGGATTCGAACCCATGACCACCAGGTGGTTGAACCGTCAGTCAGCAGCTTATGCCACGGAGCAAGGGGGGCAGCTTCGAACAGTCATGATTTACAAGCTAACTGCGATATAGCGCGTCTTATCCTCCAGGCATGTGGACGACTATCTGATTTAGAAACTGGCTGCGAAGAAGTTCAATTAATTACATCAAAATCCCTTACCCATGAGTAAATCAAAATGTAAATTTGGCCAATTAGAATTTTTCCACTTATGGCCAATGTGCATAGATTAACCCGATGTCAATGAGGAAATGCTTTTCCTATACGACTGGTGTTTTTCCCTTTTCATGTTTGAAAGTGGCATGAAGTAGGTATACAGACCTAATAGTGTTCCCTAACACGCCACTTTAGTTTCGCCATTGACCAAGCTCCAGCAAACACAACGATCCCTCTCGGAAGGTAAAAAACCTGTGATATTGTGTACAGTTTGTAGCTGTACTTCCTTAAATAAGTTGCTTTGTTTATTGTCAAATAATGCTGCAACTGCTCAACACTGAACCATAGCGTCGGCTGCCGTTTACTTACAAGGAAACATCTCTAGTTGGACTTCTGTGTTAGACTACAGGATTCTTTCCCTGTCGACTGTCTAGATGACTGGTAGTCATAAAGACGTAAAGGAAACACTTCCACACTATCCACAACGTAGATTAACAGATTACTGCCTGTGAATGATGCACTCAATTCCGTAAAGCTCACGGAGTTGCACCAGCTGGAAATTTAAGTGCTTGTACTTTGTATAAACTATCGCTTCATATGGGCGATTCAACGCTGAAAGTGGAACAACTATTAGCCAACCCGAATTATGCCATTACTTAGAGATAAGTGCCTGTTTTTTTATAGTTTCATATATTTATCCTTTCTGGGAAACAAGTTAAGTCGTTCTCGGTGTCCGGTTTACATTATGCCGACTTCAGCTCACTGCAGGTCTGCGGTCAGATTCGGAACTGGTGCTATTCCTACCAACTGGGCACTCACAGAAGCCGAAGGTTGACCAACTTCGGTACATCCGCGTCCAGCTGCCGCGACCATACGTCATAAGCCTCAGCTGTGGTACAGTCAGTCTGCTGCCTAGGTCACAATTTGATTCAATTGGAGAAGAGCTATCCAACCAGCTACGACTGACCGCTGCAGAGAATGGAAACGAAATATATCTGTGGATACGTGGTAAGTGGTTTAGAGTCCAATCGTTAACCAAGGCAATGCTTTTGGTAAAAATGATTACGGAGTACGTAATCAGTAAGAAACCCACAGATGAATTGTCAGAAACATTCCGATATTCAGCAGATTCAGTTAGTGCTATCGCCCATTGTACGCTATGGTATACATTTGTGTATAATTACATGTAGAGAGTTGGAGCACTAAATAGCTGCTAGCTTGTTAAGCTTTTGTGGTTTAGTACCGTTTTGTTTATTCACTATGAGAATATGAATCCGTGGCAGTATATCTGAATACATTCTCCGTTTGTGTGGTCAAAAATGACACGTACCAATAAGCTGAGCTTAGGATTGCGGTAAATATAAATATTTATGAGACCCTTGGAAACATGTACCTTTCTGTAGGTGTTACAGACTTTTACATACATTTTTCTTATTTAGCTGTTTCAAGGAATGTGACTGATGAACTTGGAGCTCAGAACGAAAAGCTATTTCGCGTTAAGCTTTAGTAAGTATACATCACTTTCTGTTCCCATTGTCCATTGTTCATTGTTCACCCGCTTTCGTCTACATCAAAGAAGCTGCACTTGGGGGTTTATGTAAGCCTACTAAAATGATGAGCTGAAGAAGTGTTGTATAGACAAATATAGACAAGTCTCGTTGATGTTGAGATTGTATGCGTTAATTTCTTAGGGAGATTTGACCTACAATCTAGATGCATTTGGTGTAGTCAACGCCATGAGTATGGGTCTAATAGGAAATCATCAGTATTAGATGGGATCCTCTATTACGGAAAGTGGTAAAACACATGGCGTTCACATGGTGATTTAAGGTTGCGGTTTCCTTAATCCTACTCGTATCTGATCTTGAAACTAGGATTTCTCTTGCATGCGCAATGATTACGGCAGTTGCTAACAATATAATTGTGAACCTTAGTTCTGCTACGGTGAGACATGTGGAAAGAAGGCTGGTCGCCTAAACGTATTACCGTTTCAGCTGCCAAATACATATGGTTGGCGGCATCCGGTTCCAAATTTGTTTGTCACTGTGGTCAGCCACAAGAAGCTTGGGCCTACAGAAGGACCATGTATGGCTTGCGCTGCACCACCCACAGCTCCATCCACACATCCCACGTCCAGCGTAAACCCGATGGAATAGGACCGGAAGGCATGTGAATGGGAACCACGTCTCATCAAAGTCGTCGGCTCGCACTCCTTCACAGGTAAAAACAGGCGCGCTGTATTTGGGGAATCAAACGCACACAAGTCAGTGGCTGGACCGTAGTCCGCTCCACACTGAGTGCATGGCACCACTGTTCGAGCCTAGCACGGCCATAACGACCGTGCACCCCGTCCCCTCCAGCAACGACCAACTGTCTCCTGGAGCCAGTATGGACGAGGTAGTGGGTAATAGAGAGGTAGGCACCTTGTCAACATGCACATCAAGCGCAGCCACACCGGGGATGTCAAACAACAGCCAATCACTTGAAATGACAGTATCAAATAAAATATAGCGGTTAAAGCATACAGTTATGCCGACAAAAGTCTTCGCCTAATTAGCTTATGAAATAAGTTAATTAGCAATAAATTCGCGAAAGTAAAAACGTCCAGAATCTACTCACAAAATGCTACAAAGACAATAAAGTAAACGACGATAACCACAATTATCGTAAGCAGCGTGGTAAGTTAATAGAAGATTATTCAGGTAGGCAGAACAAACCAAATAAATTGGAAGGAACTTTATCCGGCTTAAAACGATTTAGTTCAAGTGTAGGTTAGTTTATTCCAACTGCGGTGAAGGAGCATCATAAATGTAACATTAGCTTCTACATGGGGTATGCCATATATATATATATATATATATGTACATGTATATATATATATATGGCGGGAGAGCCTATGGTGCGCTGAGGCTGGTGGTGGCTAGATCCTGACAGATGGTCTACCCACTGCTGCTACTGCTGCGCCATAGTCTCATGTCCTGGGCGCCTCCACGTGGCGACCGCTGGGTAGGAGTTGGGTTTCGCCCTTCTCCCTGCTAAGATCCAGGACACCAATCCGCATGAGTCGGCTAACTGACCATGTGCTAGACCCGCTGCCTTTCGGGTGTTCATTCGATCGAACGCTTTGGCTGAGAACCCGAGTCGTTCTCCTGTCAGGTGTGGGCGCCCTGGCAGTATTCTAGTCCATCTTCTTCGGAGGTTACGAAGTGGTCGATGGACCTCTTCCCGTAAAACCTAGCCATGGGAGACAACAGGTTTACGGCTTATAAGCTCACAGCTCGATTGGCGTAGAGCACGAGTGCCACGCATTGTCTCTGACGGTGGGAGGACACCTCCGGGTGTTCAATGGTTTGCTACTGCCCGCCTCAAGCCAGGCAGCCCCTGGCCAAATTGGTGCAAACCCGCCAAAAACCCACCTGCGTCTGGCCGTGCTCGCAGGTGCGTATCCAATTACGGTCGCAAAACATATGGTAATTGTTCCAGAACCTCAAAGGCTGCGTGTGACGGCCGTCAAGCAGATCCCAATCTGTCTCTGCAATCACATTCCCGAGCTGGATCTGCTCTCCACTGCCTTGTGGGTCAGGCTATTGAGCCAAAGGCTCCGGGTGGAGTCCCTCAAGCAAACCTCCAAACAAGCCACTGTCTTGTGGGTCAGGCTATTGAGCCAAAGGCTCCGGGTGGAGTCCCTCAAGCAAATCTCCGAAGCACAACGACCATCTCGCGTGCGATTGCCCACCAGTGCAACCGTATGCCTGCACGCAACGCATTCAGCATCGGGTGCTGGAACATGCGCACACTACTGGACCAGAACTCCAGCGAGCGCTCGGAGCGACGCAATGCACTGGTCGCGATGGCGCTGGCGCGCTACAACATCGATATTGCGGCGCTCAGTGAAACTCGGCTCGCTGAGCAAGGTAAGTTGCATGAAGCAGGTGCTGGCTACACATTCTACTGGGCGGGCAACGCCGCCTCAGCACCACGTGAACATGGGGTCGGATTTGCAATATCCGACTGCCTCCATGGCCAGCTGGTGGGTGAACCAACAGGCATCAGCGCGCGACTGATGACTGTTCGCCTACGACTCGGAAGAGGTAAGTTTGCTACTTTTATAAGCACGTACGGTCCGACCATGTGTTATCCTGATGACACGCGTGATCAGTTCTACACTGAGCTATCCTCCGTGATACGGTCTGTGCCGAGGAGCGACCGACTATATCTGCTGGGTGATTTCAACGCGCGCGTTGGGCGTGATGCATCAGCGTGGACAGATGTTATCAATCCGCATGGCATTGGTTCAGCGAATGCGAACGGTGACAGGCTGCTTTCACTGTGTGCCACTCACCGCCTGACGATCACGAACACTCGGTTTGCACTGAGTGCGAGTGATATAGCAACCTGGACTCACCCACGGAGTGGTCACGCCCACCTGCTCGACTGTGTCATCGTACGTCAGCGTGATATGCGTGAAGTGCGCATGACACGTGTACTGTGTGGAGCTGAGTGTGGCACTGATCACAAGTTGGTTCGGACCAAACTGTACATATATTTTCGTAAATCTATGTATTGCACTTCCGCCGTGAATCGGCGTAAATTTAACATTCTCTCCCTCGGTACTGTGGCGAAACGTACTGAGCTGGAGAAGGCGATGGCTGCACGCCTGTTTGGTGATGTGGAATGCATAGCCACAGTGGGCGACCTGTGGCACCACATTCGCGACCAGGTGACAGCTGCTGCCGAGGAGACCATCAGGCGCGCAAACTGCTAGCGGCCTGATTGGTTTGATGACAACAACGCGACGATCGGCGCATTGGTCTCGGAGAAGAATGCAGCATTTGCTGCACATGTTGCAGATCCCAGTGACTTGGGGAAGAACAGTCAGTTCCGCAAACTTCGACGGCGACTGACCCGAGAGCTCCGTCGCATTAAAAATGCATGGTGGACGGAGAAGGCGAAGCAGATGGAATGCTACGCCGAAAACCGTCAACACAAGGAATTCTTTGACTCGTTGAAGGTGGTGTATGGACCGAGATTGGAGCCGCTGAGGACACTGATCGATGGTAGTTGAGGCGCTACCTGCACCCAGACTGCAGACATAATGCAGCTCTGGCGGAAACACTTTGACTGTCTCTTGAACAACCGTTCAGAGATCGACTGGCCTAGATTGAACGGCCTGAAGCAGCACAATGTGAAGGCGAGTCTGGCGGATACGCCGACACTGGATGAGACGCAGAGAGCACTTGCTCAGCTGCGAAACGGCAAGTGTGCCGGAGCCGACAGGATCCCGCCTGAAGTATTGAAACACGGTGGACCCGCGTTGTTGACTGCGCTGCACCACTTGGTGCAACGTGTATGGATTGAGGAGGAGGTGCCTGCTGAGCTGAAGGATGCCCTTGTGCTACCACTGTACAAGGGCAAAGGTAGCAAGCAATGTTGCACGAATTATCGTGGCATCAACTTGCTGAGTTGTGTGGGCAAGGTGATTGCCCGAATCCTGCTCAATCGCCTCGTGAGTCAGGTTGTGGAACCTAACGTGGCGGAAGAGCAGTGTGGATTCCGTTCGGGTCGCAGCACTATAGATATGGTGTTTGCGGCTCGTCAGTTGCAAGAGAAGTGCAGAGAACGACACCAGCCATTATACTCGCTTTTTGTTGATTTCACCAAGGCATTTGATACGGTGAACCGCGAGGCATTGTGGCTGGTGTTGGGTAAGTTTGGTTGCCCGCGTAAGTTTGTAAGTTTAATTGGATGTCTGCACAGTGGTATGCGAGCGCGGGTGCAGCTGAGTGGAGAGACCTCGGATGACTTTGCAGTTGTCTCTGGTGTGAAGCAAGGCTGTGTCTTAGCTCCTGCCCTGTTTAATATATATCTTCATGCAATGTTGTCTTGTGCTTTTGATGCCGCTTGTGCTTACGGTGTTCGTGTGGAGCACTGTATTGATGGTGGGTTGCTGAACATCCGTCGTTTCGGTGCGAGAACTCTAGTCTGTGAGACAACTATCCGTATGTTGCTGTTTGCTGACGACTGTGCATTGTTTTCACACAGCGCGGATGAGTTGCAGCACATGACTAGTGCTCTGGCTTCGACAGCGTCCAAATTCGGGATCACCATCAACACAAGCAAAACTGTCTGTCTCTTTCAGCCTTCACCGGAGGTGCAATCTTCAATATTGCCGCGAATCAGCATTGGTGCTGAAGTATTGGAAACCACCTCCCGCTTTTGCTACCTTGGGAGTGTGATATCGACTGATCAGCAGCTACACGTTGAGTTGCGTAATCGCGTGTCGAAGGCGGCAGCGGCATTCGGGAGGCTTGAGTACCGAGTGTGGAACAACCATCAGCTTAGCATTGGCACGAAGCTGATGGTGTACAAATCCATGGTACTGTCCGTTCTTCTATACGGCAGTGAAACGTGGACGATGTACTGTCGGGATGTGCGATATCTCGAGCGGTTCCATCAGCAGTGTCTGCGACGAATTTTGTGGATCGGTTGGGGTGACAGAGTTGCAGACACGGAAGTGTTGCGCCGAAGTGGGATGTATGCAGTGGACTGCATACTTTTACTGAAACACCTGAGATGGCTCAGTCATGTGAGCCGTATGGATTCGGCGCGGATACCGAAACAACTTTTATACGGTCAGCTGAGTATTGGGAAGCGGCACGTGGGGAAACCAAAGTTACGTTACCAGGACATGATTAAAGTGAGCCTCACACGTTCTAATCTTGATTGCAGATCATGGGAATCGAAGGTGGTTGATCGTGGTGCATGGCGCGATCTAATCACGAAGGCAGTTGCTGAAGTGCGGGAGAAAGCCCTCATGCATGTAGAGAAGAAGCGGCAAGTGCGGAAGCGGCAAGCACCGATGAATTGTACTCCATCGACATCGAGCGCATGGTGCTGTAGAACATGCGGTCGCGAGTGCCTTAGTCAGGCAGGCCTAGTGAGCCATGAGAGAGGTCACTCGGGACCACTGCCGAAGCGACGACGGGTTCTGCAGTGAACGTAGGCAGCACCGGCGCAGCGTTTGTAGGCACGCTGAATTCGATTTACTAACCGCGTGCTTGCATGCTAAGTCTCTTTATTTCAGGTGGTGGGTTTTCACTTTTGCCTTAATGCTTTTCTTTCTCGTATAAATATCTACGTGTACTCTATTCCATTAACTTGCACACCTCGCTTAAGCCAATGGTATTCGATTTCCGTAGCATATTTGTGTTCGTGGCATTCCGTGAACTATACTTTCTGACCTCGTGCACTTAGCTAGGATTTGTTTGTAAACAACTTATTACATATGCTCATTAACTTAAGGTTTATGTCACCGTTTCCTTATGCATTAATCGAGTTTTTCTCTTTTTTCTTTTTCTCTTTCTCTCTCAAGTGATTGGCTGTTGTTTGATATCCCCGGTGTGGCTGCGCTTGATGTGCATGTTGACAAGGTGCGTACCTGTCTATTACCCACTACCTCCAGGAGACAGTTGGTCGTTGCTGGAGGGGACGGGGTGCACGGTCGTTGTGGCCGTGCTAGGCTCGAACAGTGGTGCCATGCACTCAGTGTGGAGCGGACTACGGTCCAGCCACTGACTTGTGTGCGCTTGATTCCCCAAATACAGCGTGCTTGTGTTTGCCTGTGAAGGAGTGTGGGCCGGCTCCGTTGGTGAAACGTGGCTCCCATCCACATGCCTCCCGATCTTATTCCTTCGGGTTTACACTGGATATGGGGTGTGTGGATGGAGCTGTGGGTGGTGCAGCGCAAGCCATCCATGGTCCCTCTGTAGGCGCAGGCGTCCTGTGGCTTGCCACAGTGACAGGCAAATCTGAAACCGGATGCGGCCAACCATATATATATATATATATATATATATGTATATATGCATGCGAAGCTTTTGTGAACGTTAAGGTTAAGCACAATGACGGTGCTAACGGCTACAGCCTACCATGCACACTGTTAGACACATATACTGCACCATCTGCCCCAGCTTTATAGATGAGATCATTGAACAGAATTTTGTAATTTCTCAATCGCATGAGAGGATAAATTATTTCATTCACATCATGGGCTGTACCTTCGTTTCCTTGCTTCACACCAGTAAAGGATATGCAACCAAAGAAAGATAGTGGATGGTAACGCAAGCCAGTTTTTCGCCTGAATTTAGTATACCTATTTTAGGGAGGCAATCGTGATTGAAATTTTTGCACCTAACGTAAAAGCAAGAAGTGGTTTGTATGATAAAAGTGCTTAATTCGTCGGTTGACCGACTGTGAGTATAGAACCGGAAATAGAGTGACTTAGTGGAGGTTGGGGTGCTTCCGAGATGGAAGTGACTGCTGGCATTGGTAACCATCGCCTGTGATTCCGTTTGATACTGTAAACCGACAGCGGGAGATGCGGTATTAATGAAAATATCTGCGAAGAGGTTAGACAGCCTATTCACAAGTTGCGGAAACGCTACGGGCTTGAGCCTGGACAATTTGAAAGGCAGTGTAATTGACCGGAATTTTTAAATTCGTCACCGGCCAGTGCTCGTTATGATCCCTTTGGACTCGCCCTCTCTCTCATAAGTCCAACGTGACCTCAGACTACTGTAGCTGAATAAAGCCGCTGGACCAGCTGATGTTCATTTATCTCTCATTAGCTTCAGGGTTCATGCTGTTGTTTCTGTTGTACAGGTATTACTAGGGAAACTGCGAGGGCAGGAATCTGCCCTAACCGACTGGAGCCGCTCCGTTACTGTCACAATCTTCAACAGAGGCGCAGGTTTGATTTATGTATATATATATATATATATGCATATATATATATATATCAAGCTAACACCGAATTTCACTTAAACCTGGATAAAACGTATTTCACTTTATTTGCTTTGCTCAGTTCTGCGACTCTCCTGCATATTCGTTGTCAATTTTGTGTGTTTCATTTCATTCAAATTCAGTATTGGTTGTTTGATATCCCCGGTGGGGCTGCGCTTGATGTGAATGTTGACAACATGTTTACACAGCGCGTTAGCTAAATTCAACTTTGAATCGCTTTCCGCTGTGCCAAGCACTGCTCGCGGATCTCAATAGCATAGTGTTCAGAGCGTCACAGCCGTAAACTACTAGGCTTTGAGTTTCACCCGAGCTCAGGCTATCTCCACCTGATGAGTACAAACCAGGACGAAACCGCGGTCTTGGTGTGCCAGCGTTGCAAGGGACAACACCCAGATATTTTCATTCCGGATACGACCATCGCGATCGGAATGACCGTGGTCTACCTCAAAGTGAAGCGTGGTCTCACTAGAGGTTGCGAGTCCCAACCCAACCACACAGCGTGTTCGCTAAATTCAACTTTAAAGATGTCTGTCAGTATATTACCCTCCATATCATTTAAACTGACTCCAGGAGACATTAGTCATTGTTGGGGAGCGGAGTGCACGGTCCTATTGACGGTGCTAGGCTCAAAGATTGGCTCCGTGCAACCAGTATGGAGCGGAAAATGGTCCGGAGGCTGACTTGTTTACGCCAGGTACGCATGATTTCCTAATTAGGCATGAATGCTACTGCTCCCACAATTGAAGGAAAGTGGGTCGGCTCAGCTGATGAAACGCGACTTCCATCCACATGCTTCCCCGTCTTGTTCCCTGGGGTATAAACTGGATATGTGGTGTGTGGGTGTAACTATGTGTCGTGCAGCGAAAGCCACCCATGCTTCCAATCAATCCGGCGTTAACAATCAGACATGCCAAAGTATCGGACATCTCTGGTAGATGTTTTTCTGACTATGCGGCTTTGTAGCCATTAGGGTGTATCTGGAAGTGTACCCGCTTGGCAGAGAGCGGACGGTAGCTTGTTAAATTTGAAATGACCCATTCTCTACACGAGGTGACGGGGATTATTCAGTAGTAATAATACTAATTTGTCAGCTCTGCGCCGTAACGGCGCTTCACTGCTGTGTGACCACCACTAGTCGCACACGGGCTTATACCGCGAGGAAGCCGAGCCCTACACGGATTCGAACCCGCGCCGCAAGACTACGAGACAAGCTCCTTACCTCATAGAAACTAATTGTAGGTGTAACCAAACAGCATAGCCAAGGATGTGTTGCATTTATTATTCAGTAATTGAGGTGAATCAACACAATTGCGGTTCCTAGGGGAGACTGTGAATCAGTTCGGCTATAACAACACCCGATATTCCCATGGAGTGTCCGTTAGGACGTCAAATTCAATGATAGGTGGTGTTTAAATGATGTGCCAAGGAGCATCCAAGACATGTGTATATATGTTTGACTGTAGAACAAATAAAAAGGGTTCTTTAACACCACTTGTTACAGAAGTTTTCTATTCGAAGCATTTCTTGCATGGTCTAGGGGAATCAATCAGTATTCTTGGTGTCCGTCGGTTATTTTCCCCCAAGAATGTATACGTCCTTTCTTCTACAGTCCTTTCCCTTGGAAAGACGCTGAAACCGAAAATGCAGGAGTAGCTGCCTACGAAAGCGGGGAACTCAGCGAAACGTGTGTCACGAAAAGGATGAACTCAGCTTCACTCATGGACTGGGCCGAAACAATCTTACGACAAAGGTACGTATGCAACGAGGTGTCATTAAGAGCGGTTTTGGCCTAGTGAGATGTATGCGATCATGGCAATACGGCTCCGGTAACTGGGTCCTGTAGTTATTACTCTGCATAGCTCGATCCTCGAGTGTGGAGATCTGCATTGGCTCCAAGTTGCACTGCGTCCGACCTCCGGAAATTGGCATGGAATCGGTTAGGATAAGTTTTATAAACCACTTTTGCGGCACCGAGCTAAAACATAAGCTTTGCATCCCACCGTTCGATATCAGCATTGAATACTAAAAAGCTTAGAACAAGGAGAGCTCGGAAGCAATAAAACGGATTAATATCTCGGGATCATTGAAACTTAGCTGGAGAACCAGCAATTGGTCAAAAAATTACTCTTCGGGTAACGGATTAGGCGGGAACCAATCGCTCCATACTGTAAGGCCATTTGGAAGAATCTCGGAACTCGGTAGGACGGTAGGAAATGGGGCTTAACCCGACACGGCTAGTTAACTAGGATCCGAGTACCGAAATGCAATGCGTCCAGTTACCATTAAATACATAATAGACATTACTAGACGAAAGTCAATGCAGAAACAGAACAAAACTAGAAGCAAGCAGAGTACGAATTTAGGACTGCTGCATGAGAAGCTTAGCAAGCCTACGAAATCGACCGAGTACCGCAGTACCATAAGCTTTGCTTTTGCTCGATGCCAAAAAGAACAATGAGCAATAAGTTAGCACAGATGAAATTTGCGTGATTAACAATTCCCGTAGAATGGTTACGATGATATGTGGCATCAGCTCAAACACCTACCGCTTTAAACACGGCTGCATGCAGATGTTATGCAGTGGGAATTAGAACGTTACTCTATACAACAATGTGCAGAACAGCTGTAGTTGCTTTTACCTCATTTCCTAGTATCTACTTGGTATGTACATCCAACATGAAACTATGTGAGAGCTATTCCATGGTAGCAGGTCTATGTAACCAAGTGCTGAGAGCTAGCAGCAACATCCACTCGCTTTTTAAACTATGCAAATTAGGAAAACAAACAACTGAGTTTGAGTGCGAGTTCCAAAGTTGATAAACCTGGAGAGAATAGTAACTCCGTCGGCATTCTAAGCGGTTGTATTTTTCATTCAGCTTCAAACGGTTACCTCTGCTTTTCAGCAACTAGTGGCTTACGTGAGTTGGGTATGTAATATTGGATCCGCCAATATGAGATCTCCGCGTTGCCTTCGGTAATATCCTCTAAATGCTCCCAATAACCAGTCTCTATTGACAGGGGTGGTTGTGTAAACCATTAACTTTCTTCGTTATCTTGCTCTGCGGCTTCTCTATCAATATGAGCTCGCGCTGCAACCAAGGTTGCCGAGCGTGGGTGGCAAATACTGCATAAGGACGCATGTAAAGGTTTTGCACAATTGCAAGACTGGGGTCAAAACTTCCGACCACCTTCCACCACAGACCGTTGTACTAGTTGCATTATTTTGCAGTTAACTTGAACTGCTCACAACACCTGAGGTCATTCTGTGCTAAGCATACTAATGTTCCGATCTTGGCGACTGGTATACAACCTGGGTGCTCTGAACCTGTAAATTAGGCGCACATATTGTCTATATAAACAACCCGTTATTCTGTATGTTGAATAGTAAGGGATTCTGAAATGGTTCTTTTAAATTCGCGTCGAGCTTGCACTGGGACCATTGTTAGTTGTCCGGTCCCTTGCCACTTCTTGAGATCTGTTGCGAAGAACAGATAATCAGAAGCAGTTGACCTCGCTAGATAGTTGATGAGGAGTAAAAATAGGCAATACCCTGAAATCGAGTCTTGTGGTACGCCGCACTTTAGCTAGATTGCCTGGGACAAGGATTCCCAGACACTTGCCTTCAACCGATGTCTTTACAGTAAATTGTTTATCTACTCCAGGATTGGGTCGCCACTGCATAGTTGCAAAGGTTGAGGGAGAAAATTCGATGGTATAACGATTAAACGCTTTTGAGAAGTCCAGTGAAATGATAATAATTCCAACTCTACCACCAAGTTTTTTTTGGTAAAGCTACGTTGTGCAATTAACAGGTTAATAGTACGTAAGCGGTCTTGGAGGAAGCTATGTTGCTCTGGGACGATTATCTTATGGTTTTCCAGCTCCTGCATCGGTACAAATACTATGATTGATTTCCTAGCTTTTGAGAGAACAGGTAGCATCTATCTCGGACTGCAATGGATAGGGTCTGTCTAACTCTTGTGAATAGGAGTGACAACCTCTCGTTCTCATGTCGGTGGAATTTTGTTCGCCTCTAGACAGTGCTAGATTACTGAATGTTCACTGCAGACCCTTCGGCTGAATGCTATGGAGTCCTGGAGGACTAAGAACACGCAAATACAACAGATTCTTCAATTCAGATTCCTCAGTGAAGTTGATATTGAATGAGCTTAACGATGGGATAGCAGAAAAAGAGACCCAAGTTCGTTACCATTCGGAGCGTATGGGAGCAGAGGATTGGCCAACCATTGAGTTTCCTGTGATGATCGCATGTGCCCGCTAATTGTAACGCGTGGTGGGATTCCACCGTACGAAAGCCATTGACGTGTGCATACTCGAGTTTGCGGCTCGTGTAGAGTCGCTTCATTACTTCTTGCCGATGTGCAGCATTGTCCTCTCAGATCACCTTCGCACAAATTTACGCTGTACCACATATGAAGTTCAGCGTTCGGCAATCTGGGTGTCCCTGTGAAATCGCAAAAGCCAAGTAACTTTAGAATCCAAATTTTCGTGTTTTGCTCTCCAGACAGGTCTTAGTACTGCTTTGTCGCTGAAAGAACTTCTTCTCTGATGTATGCGTTACTAGTGTGCTTGACATCTTTGTGAATTTTTCCCATGGGACTTCTGATGGGTATTCACTTTAGATGGTCTCAGATCTCTCATTAACAAGCATGGATAATATGCAAATTGCTTGACAGTATATACGTCATCATCCTCTTCTTCTGGATCTGCCGCATAACATGGATAGTCAAACCGGGGTGAAAGACGATCACCGGGATCCAGTGATGTGCTTGTAACTATTCCGTCGATCATAATTTGTACATTGGTGGGCAAAAGATAAAGTATCGATGGTTTGTTACCAGTTCAACATCTGGTGCCAGAAGTGACCTAACTGTACAGAATGTAACTGGAAATTAGCTCTTACAAACAGGATTTCAAATATGCACTGGCATTTCCATTTCAAGCACATTAGAGTCGCTAACGATAAGAATGTGACTATATGAGTTGTTTAGCGCAACATTCAAAACGTGGTTCAGTTTGTATTCAGCTTCAAACGCATAGAGTTTGGTGGACGGTAAACTACAACTACTACACACTGTCTTTGTTCCACAATCATCACCGGTACCAAAGCGAATCAAGGGCTTGATTTCCGGGGCTCAATTAGTTCACGATGAAGGTCAGTTTTGTAGTAAAAAATTACTGCGCCCCCCGTACCACTTTATTGTTCCGAAGCAGCAACGTACTAGATAAATTGATTGCAGAATCAGTTAACACAGGGCCTTGTCAGGGTTCTGTAATCCAGTTGAGATCTTTCGGTCGGGTCAACTTCCTAAAAAAGGTCGTGTGCATTAGCGTGCTGGCAGGATAGAAATTAGGGTGTTGGAATTACGGTGGTGTATACTTCGGATTAGTCTTAAGGCCGACCGTTTGACGATCAACAGCGAGTCGTTTTGGGAAGTCATTGGTTTCTGACTTTCAGTAAGACTAACTGGTAGCTCAGAGCGTTCCGGATCTCGATGTTTGCCCGTACTCAGACGTGCCTTGTAGGACGCCGCAAATGATATTGTTTCGGTTTCTCCTCATGACTGCGCAAACAGTCCTTTGACTGAAGCTTGGATTTCCACGGGGTCTCTTCACTCCTGGAAGTGCACCTATTGCCTTGAACTGAATTGTAGGTAGCAGCCTGATTCGAAACTTTAACCAGTTGTCCAAGAAAATCTCTACCGTCCCTTCCCTATGTAACATCAGGTTCATTAATCTGGAGCCAAATTCCCTGTAACTAGTTGGTGAAAGAATTCGCGTCAGCCGTGTGACGATGGTATTGTTTAGAGAGTGTTTTGTCAACGCGATACCGCTGCTTCCCGCTATATGATAGTGACCAGGAGGGTGCTAAAGCTCAGAATCACCATGAACAATTGTGATTTTAGTGCTCTCTTTTTTGAGGGTCGTCTTGTTAGTCCGCTTCGTTCGGACTCCCATTGCAACGGATGACGGGCATTATGCAAAACCCACTCAGTGAGCTGCAAAGGCAATAGGATGACCGTCGCTCTCTCAGTGTTATCCGAAGTGGAGTCAGCTCAATGTGGCGCAGCGAATTGGGGCAGCGGTTTTCTTGTCGCACTGTGACGGGTTCAACCTGAATACCGACATCTTCGCAAATAGCATTTCAATAGTTGTAATCGTCCAGCAACTTATCTTTTATTGTGCTAGATCGGGATTCAGGAGCGTTAGAACATAAGAGAGTTAACGCATTGTGGTTCCGTCTAACGCACGCCGGTTTCAAAATTGTTGGTGATGTTCGGGCGGTTCAATAAGCGGTAACGAAGATGACAGTTAAAGCTATGTTGCACCGCTAGGGCACAGTAAAAAATAATTTAGACATAAGGGATGTCCTTTTAGTGTTATTATCGAGGTAACGGATGCCTAGGTTGCTTAGTTTTATCTGCACTGGAATGTCTCCTGCTCTGAACTACTGGTGCTCTAGGTAAGTTATTAGGGTGAAAACGGCCACATTGAATGTGACTTATTCACTTAAGGAGTTAGATTGTAGCAGAAAAAGTGGGAGATATTTGGTGCAGCAAACACAGTAAACATTTCTACTCGACCTATAGGCAGAGCTCAGGGGTTGTTGGTGAAATGCTGTTGTGTTTCACTCATAGGCCGGAGCTCTGAAACTCGATCTCATCTCAAGTATTCAACACAACTGCACAGATGACAATTAAGGTGGCCTTGTATATGGGACAAAAGCAGAGGGCACCAGTCACATTGTTGTGCGTCTTGGTTTCTACTTGGGTTGCACCAAGGCCTTTTGGTTGAAATGTCGTGGCACAGTGACCACAAGTTAATCCTCCCTGGACTACCTGCTCGCTACTCAATACGCCAAAGATACCGCCAAGCTGAATCATGTTTGGTGAACATAACTGTAATTGGACACTGCCCTTTACCGAGCCAGTGACATCGATGGTGCGTGATCAGCACGATCGGTGTCCTAGTTGCGCACCTATCCTTCGGTTATTGTAGGCGGGGTTAACCACGAAGGCCACACAAACGCGCGAGGTTTGGTCGCTTACTCGATCGACGGATTCGTCTGGGGTTGAGCCTTCTAGCTGGTTTGTATTTGGCAAATGTCAGCGGCAGTATGTCAGCGCTGGGTAAATGTGATGAGAAACCATAACTTAAACCCTAGCTTTCATAGCACTGTCACAAGGGAGTAGGTTTGAAACCGTAGAACGGCCGACAAGCTCCTGTATCAAAAGCAGCTGAGCACAAAGTGTGCAAAAACAACTGGGGTTACAGGAATCCTGATCCATGGGTTTTAATTCCGTCAGAAATGTCCAACAAAGGCCGTAATTTAATCCTTCTCAACTACGTGTCTCGTTACTGCGGTGGGTGACGATGTGTTGGCTTGAACCCAAGACACAGCAGGCGCACAAACACCATGCTACTGTTTCTTTTGTTTACCCAACAGTGTGTTTCAAGCTGCCGCTGTATCAATAATTGTGAACCAATCCGGGATGGTAACAAGCGTCATACCAACTAAGCACTTCAACCGGCTTCTCACTGTACATTTTCGTTGCTCATTTTGGGGACAATGACAAGGTTACACCAGCAGAGGCAGGGTCAAGATAAACACTTAACTGCGTGGTAGCCGACCTTCGGGTACTCATTAGCATGTTTTGCGATCTGCCCTCTAGTAAACACCTAATGTTATACCGTTTCATATAATGGCAGATACTGTGCAGACCCAGATGAATCTCACCGATCTACAAATTAAGCTAACGAACGATCTAGTCTTCAGGGGTGACGAAATTACGAAACTGGATGAACTATTGAACCATATATTGGATGCGTTCTGATTACTGGGACAGGTGCAACGATGGCTCAGTCCTGCAGTGATATTATATTTTTAAGGTTGTGAAGCTTATGTCAGATAGTGTAAGGCCTATCATTAGTCTGTCAGAAAATATTCAGTACCAACTGAGTCGGACTCATGGAATATCGATTATCTGGTACAACCGTTGGCTCTTTTGAAGCGGAAATGATAGAAATACCTATAATCTCCTTGGTCGCAAATATGATTAGAATGGATGACAAAACGCACTATTAGCGTAGCCAAGCCGCTTTACTTCCTCTAATGACTGTTAACTGAAGTGACGTGGGGAGGACGAGCGAATCAATGGCATGAACAATGCCTATTAACAGCGGAAAACAAGGAATCGATGCGCTAATAGCAATATGAGCAATTTTGGTCTGGGGCATTGTTTTGTTTGGTGGACACTAAATAAGGCGATACGAACGTTTTAACTAGGAAGTGACGCTTCCAGTGTGAACAGACGTTGCCCGTAAGTGATTAGAACGACCGACAGTCATCATGTCCTTGTTAGATGTTGACTATAAAATAGCGTTCCTGGTGCTGCTGGGTTTCCGAGAAGTGTCACTCGTGAACTTTCAGTTCACTTCACCCAGTTCATCAAATTTGTATCCCTCCTCCTACCAAGGAGGGATGAGTGTTAAGGTCAGAACTCGTCCTTGACTTCCACTGGATTGCAGGCTAATCGGGTGGGGCCTGGAAACAAAACCATACCTCCTATCTTATCCTCCATTACTGTCTCTGATAGACGGTGTACATCAAATCATGCGTATAAATTAGTGCGGGCTGTATTTCCCGCTTCCAATGAATGTAACCCTGATGACTGCGGTCACAGACACGAAGAATACACTCACCATTATTGGATTCCGAAGAGGGTGGTAGAAAATTCAACAATGCACCACAGATCAGGGTGAGTGGTTCATGGGCATCAACGGCAGCAGTTAAAATAGGGTGTGAGTCAGTACTACGTGTTGGCACAACCTACTGGGGGCCCTGATAAGCAATGCAGCCGCTGGCTCCAAAGACCAGTTGAATACACAGCTGATACATGGACTAATATCGGCGACATTCACTTACTGGCTGGTAATTGAAGTAAGGATACACGAAAATGAATACCAAAGGAAGAACAGGATACATCCTCGCACAGAGAACTAGCGAATGAATGGTGGTCTGCGGCTGTTTAGCCCTGGAGGCTGTTTTGTTCCAGACTGCTCATTAATAGTAGTTTGTACAATGGTGAGATACACAGGTTGTGGGGAATAAGTGTAGCTCTTGCTTGTGAATAAAGCTCACAAAGAGAACCGTTAGGGGACTCGATAACCTGGGGCTGTACGTGATCCAGAACTTTATGCTTAGTTTTTCTATGAGTTCAATTCAATCGCAGATGTGATTCCGTGGGTTTGCAACTTATCGGAAGGGAGCTAAACGATTGGAGGAGAATAGTACCAAGTCATTAAAGCAGAACTGTCCTCTTTTGTCATCGAAAGTAGCTTGTAGCGTTTATACTCGGCGCTGATACAACTTGACCTACGCGCTGTAAAATATGTGTTATACGGTGGTGTTTGTTGTAGGGCGTGACAGCTATGGCTTCCAAACGTTTCATAAGTAGTAGGATAAATTTATCGCTGTCTGGTCTGTAATCACTAGCTCCCCCCAAGGCTCCTAGAAGTAGTCGTTCAGAGTAATCCAATGGATTATGAAAACACGCAAACTGCTGCATTCCTTCAGAGAAAGGTATTTTTGTAGTAGTACAATTATATTTTACGGTAATCAACTGGGGATTAGCCGACCATCTCACTTCTCTTGGTGAAGCACATGGGCTATTAGCACAGCAAAATCCCCTGACTACATACGTAGTCATTAGCGAAGAGGCCCTCTAAGTTTACTCGTTTCTGGTTGACTCTAACTTTCTTGATGCGCCTGCGGTTGTTGAGTTGTAAACTGGTCAACACGCTGTCTCAGTTCGGTGTACGATTGCGGAACAGCTGCCTAAGGTAGCCCGAACCCATTCATCATACCCGTTTTGTCTTGACCTCACTACGACTGTTTACTTAAGCACGGAAGAATATTCATGGTAGACACTGACAAATGTATAGTTACTGGCACTGTTTTCGCCAAAGATGCTCGATAACTGAACGATACTTGGTAAGGAACCGCCGCAGTATGGGAGCTCTTCATTGATCATATTCTTTATTTGCAATTTGGAACGACGGCAGCTCTTAGCAAATCGCCGTAGATGCTAGCATTAGGAGTTTTTATATGCTTCCCGTTGCCTTTGAATAAGCTGTAACTCTAACTGAACTAAGCAAGACAGTTGGTACGCCGCTTTTAGCATTCAGTAGACAAGCAGTTGAGTTAGATTTCAGGGTCTAATGCTTACAAAAGCAGTTGCTACCAGTCGGCTAGTACTGGTCTTGGAAATCAGATCAGGAAAATGGAGTCAAGCGTAGAGTCATTAATTATTTAGTGTGAATCAAGGTTATCAGCTGACACTGAACGAAGCAGCAGGCCGGAGAAGTTAGTGCCTGGGCTATGTATATCTAGCAAGCTGTTTACAAGATTTCTGCAAACCATCCAATTATATTTTGTTGAGCTGATACATGCTTAAGCAGGAAATCTTTCATAGTGCAGTTGATATCGGTGATTTGTCCAAATATGATTTCACACGCAGTGACTTTTGTACACAGAATTTCTTAAGGTTTTACTGAAGATGCGGATATGGTTTCACCAATTTTGCAACGCCGATCTTTAGTGAAGTCCTTCGTTCCAGCAAACGAACTGCTTCCGTTGATACAGACTTGGCTTATTTTTCCTGAATTCACAGGAGCGTCACACGAGATCGAAGGCGTGATGAATTCGTGAAACTGTGGCAAGCACTTCCTACGCGTGTGGAAAAATTGGTGGTCGAGTGATGTGCATCAAAGCTGTTCCAGTGGAAACGTCAATGAGTTCTGCATAATGAAATATG
>OX104070.1:68085658-68222447 GCA_944474145.2 Dicrocoelium dendriticum | reverse complement strand
TTATAACAGATTTTTGCCAGACTCTACGCCAGAGAAATTTAACTTAGAGCGGGTGTGCTGTAAACAAAATTACCATGTTCCAGAGGACGGCCTCACTAAAACCCGAAAGGACTTCGCTGTCGCGGCGCACGCGTACAAAAAGTAACACTTTGTCACATTTTGAAGTCCTGTGAAGTAACTCACAACGGTCGCCGCAAGATACAACTGTATGGTGAAGCAAATAACCAACACTTCTTCGCAAAGATGTCGAACTCATCCCAAAGCTGGCACAGCAACGGCATCAACCCACATTAAGCCTGAA
The DNA here is from genome assembly GCA_944474145.2 of Dicrocoelium dendriticum. Lineage (NCBI taxonomy): Eukaryota > Metazoa > Platyhelminthes > Trematoda > Plagiorchiida > Dicrocoeliidae > Dicrocoelium > Dicrocoelium dendriticum. The sequence goes on along the minus strand of OX104070.1, from coordinate 68,222,146 downwards.
TTAATCTCCCTTAAGTGCTCCACTTCACACGGGGTAATATGCAACGCCTACAGAATGGCCCATAGCTACCAACTAAAAATCAATACATACGGCGTAAGGACCCATGCGGAAGTGATAGTCCACCCTACCTGCGAAGCGTTGCTAGTGTTCAATTGTAACATCATATCAGCAATAAGGAAGTTCGTCGGCGAGTCTTCAAATCTGATAAACTCCGCCGACGGAATGACAGGACCATTTCACTGCGGAGGCTTCGCTGGCTTGGGCATGTGCTCTTCATGCCTAACCAGCAGTTACTGCGGTGCGCCTCATTGGCGAGCGCAGGCGTGGGATGCAAGCGAAGACATGGAAGCCAGTGTAAAACTTGGATCCAATGCGTTAAGGCGCTGACGCCGAAGCTGGCTGTTGTTGGGCCTTCCAGACTCCCGGGTTTGGGATCAAAGGATCCCTAGCCCATCTGGTTGGAAATGCTTCTAGATTTTACGAAGGACCGTGCGCGATGGCGCACTTGCTGTAATACTCTTCTTCCCTAAGTCCTTTCTCTTTCACGCTCTTCTCCCTCTTATGTGTTGTGGCACTCAGCCAAACGTACTGTCATTGGTAAAGTAGTGAACATATATATATATATATATATATATATATATATATATCTGGCATCATACACTAACGATCACCAACCGTGGTTATCTACTCCCGATCTCCGCCAAGCAAATATCAACATTTGGGTCATCAAACTTGACATATTCGACTTGTGTGTGTCTACTATGAAAGGAACTCTTAAAGAGTATGACACTTACCTGCTTGGCACAACGCCACAAATTCTTTCAAGCTAACAACCTACACTTATGCGTTCGTGAAAGACTCCGACCAATTTTTGCATTTAACAGGCTTGCTGTTTCGATATTAAGCAAGGACATCTGTCTAATCTCGGTGAATTTATCTAATGCTCAGGTCTTGGACTATGCATGAGTTGGCCTAAACTAGATGTTCATGGACCGCGATTCACTAGGGGTTTGCTCTGATCACTGGGCCAACTCCTACTGAGGACCTTTCACGGCTTCACTCGATGTCACGCTTACGTTTCCCATGTGATTTCTTCCCCATTCTTGTTGCAACTGTCCAAATACAACGTAACAGGTGTTAAGTTGGCAGTAGCACATAGGTAGTAGCCTTTACAGAAAGCAAAATTACATCATTCACTGTAAGAGAAGAGATTGATCTACCGGCTATGCATTATAAGCAAGTCGTCTTTATTGAACTAAAACAGGCTACGATCACATTAAGCAAGCTGCGTTGTCTTAGATTGTCTGTCTCAGCTTATGGGTCTATCCAACAAGGTCATGTTGCTGAACAGTGGCTGAATGTCCACAACAGCAACAACGGCGGTTAAACAAACATTCAAAGATGACCAGGAACTGGTTCATTTCTGCTCATATATGGGTTTGTGATAACCCTTTAGTGTTCGTAGCTGATTGTTCGGTCTGCGTTTTACATAACTATCCCAATGTGTTCCGACAGGACGGGTCAGCAACCGCTTACTTAACCACGGAGGTAAAGCGAACTAACCGATTGCCCAGTACCCAGGGACCCTGGAACTACATAATGGATGATCCCATACGTAATCACCAGTGAAGGTGGTTGGAAAAAATCGCACCGATGCTCTTCTCTTGATACTCCGGCAACGCATCATTATCACCAACAACGCACGTTAGACGAGGGTGTGAAACACACCCCAGATAATGTGCCGCAATACAAAAGGATATCTGAGCAAAAACGCGATACCATATATTACGTAACACAAGCTAAGAACAGAAACGTAATATGATGCTTAGTGTATTATTAAGCATTCCGTATTTGAAGGAGGTTGGAGGAGATAAGCGGGAACGGCAGGGGTAAAGAAACGCACAACACAAAACCATTGGGGTCGGCTCTTCGCCCCATCAGCAAGTATATCCAACCAAACTCCAAGAAAGTTAGCTAACCCAAGTCCGCGACCCTGTCTATAGAATGAATCTCAGTGCCGCAGTTCTTGGCACTTACTACTCAATGGATATCGTTGATGGTGAAATTGAAAAGGAAATTTGAAAATATGAGACATTGGTAAACGCTTCCGATGACAGCAAACGAGAAGGAAAACGTTTGAAGTAAACCTCGACTTTACAAGGTGTGTCAACATCATCCTTAATACACTTTAGCCGAGGGTAAGCAGCGCACATCAACTAATGTGTCGCAATGCAAAAAGATAAGATGCTAAAAAGTACATTAAACATTATGTACTGTTAGATAGCATATTATTCGCAATCGTATACGAGCGTCCATTGTACAGTTGCATTGTAAACCCTTCCTTTCAAAGCGGTAAAAATGGTTACAATTGAGAAACAATGGGCATTTCAGTTATCCCATTCAGGTGGTTGTCGCACGATAAACCATAAATGACTGACCTTTTCAAACCACTCGTATATGGCGTGCCGTTCAAATCATACAACGGTTCCCTGGAGTGAGGCGTCATTCCGTAAAGGAAATCTTTTAATTCACGAAACAACAGGGAACCCTGTGAACACAAGGGTGACAAAAAATGAGTGAGGTTCATTTGTTTAAATTTATTAGCGCATCATTATATGGAGAGGGAAAACAGAGTTGAAAGTGGAGCATGTGGATCACCTGGGAGTCAAATCCGCTTTTGATTTTTTCCGGTCCACTTTTATCATTCAGTTGATTGCCACGGAAGGACACTACTTCTAGAGTAATTGACTAGTTAAGAGTCGTTTTATCTTAAGTCCACTCTAGCCCAACACATGGAAACGGGATAAAGAACACTTGGTTTAGTCGAGCTGTTTGGCGTTTACATAAATTGTACCGCACTTGGGCAGAGGTCGCCCACTTGATTCCCAGCTAAAACAAACGCCATTTACATCTACTATGTAAGAAAACAGGTATTACTTTGTGTATACGGAAAATATACATCATAATAAATAAACTTATGTGAGTTCTTCAGTAAGGTGGGATACGTCATTCCGAAAAGAATACCTCGCTGGACAAGCAGCAAACAATTAATATGTTCGAGTGAAATTTGTCACCTAACTTGGCCGACGCACAATGTTGACTTCAATCCTGGCAGAATTGGGCAACCGCTCTGTATTTTGCCTTAAACATATTGATTCTGTCAACTCTCCTGAAACAACTGCTGATGAGGTATCAGGCACTACGCGGGAATTTGTGCTGGGAGCCCTTACTGCATACTTTCGATCACGATGTACCAGCAATACTAAAGAAAACTTCTTCGATCTGAATCTACATTAAACATGCACTAAAAGCAGATTACACTGTTCCCAAAGAACGATGGATTGATGCAACAGGTACAATCTTTCTGGGTTTGTATTGATGTGGGACCTAGTATTGTGTGGGTAAAATCAATATCATGCTTGCTGTACTAGCACTCGTTGACTATGAGTCTGAAGTACTTGGTTTCAGGCTTCGTATGATGCAGACGTTTTGTGTGCTCAAACTGAACGATAAACTTAGGGAACAGCACGGGTAATCTGCAACCAGAATGTTGATTTTCGGTAGCATGCATTCAGGAACTTCATACTGAATCCATTCATCTCTGATCGAGCTTGATGCTAAGTGAGATCAAATTTGGCTGAAGCGTGATTTCCTCGCACTGAAGGCACGACAAAAGGCGTAAACATACGGACGAAATCACTAGGTTGCTTAGTTCACTGAAAAACGTAGACAATTAGGGGAATTTGTAAACACGTCACGACAACCCGATGACTGCATTAAAACCCACATGAACCGAAAGGTTTTTAGTGGTGCTTCGCTGTTTAGCGGAGTCCAGATTTCTACACCTGGAAGTAAGGTGCTCACTATAGTAGATTATGATGTGTGGGAACTGCTTTTTCCAGTCATTACACAGTGTATGCTAATGGAAATGTAGCGCGTCACGATCTTACTCAATTCTTGTCGAAAAACAGATGAAGGTTAGTCGCTACTGATTATTTATTTTGATCATTCGACCTAGGGGCGTATTTGAAATACCGCTTTTGTGACTACTTACATATTCAGCCGATACTATCAAGCAACTGGGCTCTTGTCGTCTGCTAGGGCAAGTTTGGCAATCCCGAACCAGACCATCAGATAAGACAAATAAAGCCGGTACAATTTTATTATTGAGATATTAGTCTCAGTATTGCTGTGGCATAGGCAAATAGATAGTTTTATATGTTGCATTCATATAGAATTAAACACACACACAGTTGCCGTCCGATTCCAAGCAGGCATACATTGATCAAGTTGTCTTCAACTGGAATCTTTAACTAAGTATCGTGCATTCAGCTCACCCACTCGGAGATTTCGTGCTATGTGCAAGGCAACACAGACACGCATACGACTGGTCGGTCACGGTCGTTCATTCCCTTAGGTGTCGGCGTTAGGTAGAAATTTGGTTAAAATGCATTGTGTTCTCCAGTTGAGTAGACAACAGTGGGTACTAGAAACCATGAGGCTGTAAGTATTAAATTAAGTCAACCATACTACCTGTCATAGAAATGTAATGAAATTAACCGTAGAATCTTCAAAACTCACACCTGGCTCGCGCTACTTTAAACTCACAGCTAAATTGATCACAGGCACTCGAATAAGCCTCCAGGGGAGAATCTGTTCAATTGGCAAATTCCGATCGGATAAAAACGTTCTGAAACCTGGAACCCCCAGGCGTCTTTCGGCAGTCTCTCGACACAGGGTATCTGCCCCGTACCAGCCAAGAAATTCTGCCCCGTTTACTGGATACGGGTAGAATGCTAGAACCAACTGTATAGAAACGGAAAAATTTGCATGTCACACTGTTCTCTGATCAACATCGAACCTATATGTGTTTTCAGAAAAGCTGTTCATTGTCATATAGCAATAAGCTGTTCAAAAATTCTGGATGTAGGTAAGAATCTTGGTGGAGTCAGCCACGAAACCCCAAAAATTATACATAAACCATATGACGATTGAGAGAACCAAATGAAATACCCAGTGTTGCCTAGTCAAATATGCGACATTCTATAGTAAAACATAAATTGACTCTGATTTTATGCCCCCTCTTACTTAACCGACACCATTTAAAGTTCCTATGAGACAAATGTCGATATATCCAAGCGTGGGGGATTTTTGATGTGACTACTTGAAAACCTTATCGCAATAGCTTACAAATCAGATAGTCCCCACATACCAGGATAAGCAATGGACGGACGTTTCGACCTATTGGGTCTCATTAGTGGTGCGCATCCATCGGCCTCATCGCGACCCGAACCCATGACAACCAACAGATTGAACCGTCAGTTAACAGCTTATGCCCATGAGCCATGGGGACAGTGGGGAACCATCAAGATTTACAACCTGACTGCGGTGTGGCGCATCTTATCCTTCACTGCGTTGCAAGTTACCTATGTGGCAGCGACATGGTTGGTCCAAAGGGAAAACACTTGTGCCGACAGTACTTAGGCACGACAGTATTTGTTAACTGTTTTGGAAGCTGCTGCGATGAACTCAAGTAAATTTATCTTGACACACCAACGGTCAAGCATGTGACGTTTGCAAGCTGTACGTGCGTGCTTACCATTGGGTCGGTTCGTCTCCCAAGGTCATTGATTACTTAACTTGCAGGTCATGTGATCCCGCTGGACAGCTCAGTGCATATTGCACTTTGCTGTATTTTGTCCCCTGATAGTTTTCAGTCGCATAGTAGCTCATTTGATCTAACATCCATATCTTCTGATTTGGGTTGAGTGGAAACTTTTAGCACACAAAATGATTCGAGTTGTTTCTCTCCTCCACAAGGACAAGCATCCGCAAGACCGCCTAGGCAGCACGAGTGAATCTAGTGCTTTTTCGTCAGTGTGAGTACCATAACAAGAAAATATGTATGAATACAGAGAGGATGCGAACAAAACAAAGTAGGGAATGAAGTGGAGATCAGATGTGAAGCACTTTGGTTCAGCGCAGTCTAACGCGTGTGAACACTTGCACACAGAATGAGACTGTGATCCGGTCACACGCGATATCCTCGCAAGTCACATGCGGCAGGTGATAGCACGTCACAGCATGATTGCAAACATTGCGTTGATTCACCAACACCCATTCCCAGTTCTTTGCCAAAGAAGTCGCGGTCAGCCAGATCAGGATCGCATTTTTTATGTAGTTAGTTGGCGGCATACGGTTCCGGATGTGCTTGTCACTGAGACCTTCACGAGGACAGGCACAGGACACATGTGCCTACAGAGAGACCATGGGTGGTTTGCTCTGCACCACCCACACTTCCAACCACACACCCCATATCCAGTGTAAACCCGAAGGAATAAGACCAGGAGGCATGTGGATGGGAGCCACGTTTCATCAACGGAGCCGGCCCACACTCCTCACAGGCAAACACAAGCACTCTGTATATGGGGAATCAAGCGCAAACGAGGCGCGGACTGGACCGTAGTCCCCTCCGCACTGAGTGTATAGAACTACTGTTCGAGTCCAGCACGGTCAAGAGGACTGTGCAACCCGTCCCACAGCACCATGCGCTCGATATCGACAGAGTACAACCCATCGGCACCTGCCGCTACCCCACTTGCCGCTACTACGCAGCATGCTCGAGGGCTTTTTGCACTTCGGCAACTGCCTTCATGAGCAGATCTCGCCATGCATGCCGATCGACCACTTTTGATTTCAAACATTCGCAATCAACATGTCCTGGTAACGAAGCTGCAGTTTCCCAACGTGCCGCTCCCCAATACTCAGCTGATCTAGTGACAGCTGGTTCGGTATCCACGCCGAATCCATACGTCACACATGACCGAACAACCTCAGCTATCTCAGCAAAACTATGCAGTCCACTACATACATTCCACTTCGGCGCAACACTTCCGTGTCTGCAAATCTGGCGCCCCAACCGATGCGCAGAATCCGTCGCAAACAATCTTGATAGAACCGCTGGAGATATCGCACAGTCTACCGTTTTGTCGTCCAGGTTTCGCTGCCGTATAGAAAAACCGACAGTAACATGGATTTGCACACCATTAGCTTCGTGCCAACGGTAAGCTGATGGTTGTTCCACACTCAGTACTCAAGCTTCCCGAATGCTGCCGCTGCCTTAGCCACGCAGATACACAGCTCACTGTGTATCTGCGGGTCATTCAACACCGCACACCCAAGGTAGCAGAAGCGGGAGGTGGATTCCAACACTTCGTCACTAGTGCTGATTTTCGACACCATTGTAGATTGCACCTCCAATGAAGGCTGAAAGAGACTTTTTGAATGTGTTGATGGTGAGCCCGAATTTGGCCGTTGTCGAAGCCAGAGCACTAGTCATGTGCTGCAACTCCTCCGCGCTGTGCACAACCAATGCACGGTCATCAGCCAATAACAACATACGGATAGTTGTCTCACAGACGAGGGTACTCGCACCGAAACGACGGATATTCAGCACCCCGCCATCAATCCAGCGATTCACACCAACCCCGTAAGCATAAGCCGCATCAAATGCACACGACATCATGGCATGAAGGTAAAAATTAAACAGGGCAGGAGTAAAGACACAGCCTTGCTTCACACCAGAGGCAAGTGTAAAGTCATCCAAGGTTTCCACTCAGCTGCACCCCAGCCCGCATACCACTGGGCAGAAATTCAAGCAAACTTATAAACTTAACCGGACAAGCAAGCTTACCCAACACAAGCGATAATGTCCCGCAGTCCACCGTATCAAATGCCTTGGTGAAACCAACAAAAAGCGAGTACAAAGGCTGGTGTCGTTCTCTACACTTCTCTTGCAACTGACGAGCCGCAAACACCAAATCGCTGGTGCTGCGACCCGAACGGAATCCACATTGCTCTTCCGCCGCGTTTGGTGCCATAACCAGACTGACGAGGCGGTTGAGCAGGATTCGGGCAATCACCTTGCCTACACAACTCAGCAATTTGATGCTACGGCAATTCATGCAACATTGCTTGCTTCCTTTACCCTTGTACAGTGGTAGCACAAGGACATCCTTCTGTTCTGGAGGTACCTCCTCCTCAATCCACATGCGTTGCACTTAGTGGCACCAATCGTCGCATTGTTCTCATGAAGGCGATCGGGCTGCTTCCATTTTGTGCGCCCGATGGTCTCCATGGCAGCAGCTGGTCGCGAATGTAGTGACAAAATTCCTCCACCGTGGCTATACATGCCACATCACACAGGCTACCTCCATCGCCTTCTCCTGCTCTATACGTTTCTCCACAGTACCGAGGGAGAGGATATTGTAGTTACGCCGGTTCACGGTGTGACAGCATTGCATAAACTTACGAAATTTCTGTATAGTTTGGCCCGCACAAGTTTGTGCTCAGTGCCACATTCAGCTCCACGCAGTACACGTGTCGTACACACTTCACGCATATCACGCTGACGTACGATGACCTAGAGAACATCGTGGTTGCAACATCAACCTCGTATTGATGCGCCCTGTACATCTACCAGAATTCGTATACACTAAGCTGCTCGGATCTATGTCGTGTCACAGATAATCCCCACGCGTATCTATTCTGTGCCGGTTACCAGCCAACGGAAACCATTCGCAGTAAACGTTTCAAGGTGAAAGATAAACTTAGTAAAGAAGAAGAAACTGGTGTGATTTATAAGATCTGCTGTCGGAACTGCGACAAGTACTACGTGGGACAGACTGGGAGAATGCTTGGCACAAGGTTACACGAACACAGCCTAGCCATACGTCGCCGCGATCAGAACTCCCTGATGTCAGTGCACATGGATGCTGAGAACCATAAATTCGACATGGAGCATACCAGTATCCTCCGAAGGGCTAAAAGCCGGCAAGCACGTGAGTTCATTGAAGCCTGGCATTCAAAGCAGAACCCGATCAATAAGCACTTGGACATTGAAGTCGCTTACGAGGCACTGCGAACCAGGCCCCTGAAACCGCACTGATGATGTTGCCTAGTCAGGCAACGAAACGTCTGCACAATTATCACAGCTCGGAGAACCGATCAAAATCCGCATCTCTTTAAATGTACACATTAGCACTGACGAAACATTACGAGAGTAGAGCATCTGCCGGTTTTCATCTACTCAGCTCATTTCTTAAATTGTTTGTAAGGGATGCAACTGTTTCACAGAGTACTGTCGTATTCTTTGGGACAGCTTAACAAGCACAGATTTGATTTGTAACCTATTTCCCCAACTGTTTGCTTTGCGAATGCTCTACCAAGGAATATATCAAAAGAACATCCCCAAAATTTGCTAAATTCGATGTCAGGTATAGCTACCGTCAGTGGATGTCGTGCGTTTGGGAGTCCATTCTGGCATGTGCTACCTTCGTGCCTCGTATGGCACTAGAGGATCAGCGCTAGATCGCAGTTAGCTTGCAAATCATGTCAGTCCGGAGCTGTCGCCCGTGGCCCAAGGCATAGGCTACTAAATGACAGCGTAAGTCGTTGTTGGCCATGGGTTCCAATCCTGATGGATCCGATAGAAGCGCAATCCTGATGATGCCCAACAAGCTGAATGTGCAGTCTAGTGCTTTTCCGATCATGTGGACGACCATGTGATTTGGAACGGGCGTCGAGGAACCCTCAATTAATTATACTGATAGCCCCCTACTCATGAGTATATCCAAACAACCGTCCTAAACGTTGCTAACTGCCGCGTCGTACACATCTATGGATGTAGGGTGTTTACGAGCCAACGCTGCCCTCTACAATGGTCGGAATTTGCACAGCTGTAAATTGTGAGACTCGTTATATTACGTTTAGCCTATAACTCATGGCGGTCAGCCGCTGTTCTCCATGGCTTAGTGGTATAAAGTGCTGGCTGGAGGTGTACGCCCTAAGTGGTCATGGATTCGGATCCTAATGGATCCAAAGGATGGTCACTACTGGCGGGACCTGGCAAGTCGAAAGGAACATCTAGTGCTTTGCTGCGCATGTGGGCGACCTTCTGATTTGAAAACTACTGCGGAAACCGGCAAAGAGAGAAATCTAGTTATGCAGTGGCTTTGTGTGTATAGCTTGGGACAGCTTGGTTTGCGTCTGACATTAGCTATGAGACACATTTCAATATACATAGCAAGACGAGTTTCATTCTAGTAAGGGTTTTATAGTCGGTGTTGCTTAGTGCCTTAACCATGTTTTGAAGCTAACTTTAATAAATCTAGGAAAATTCCTCTCTTGCTAACAGACGACGCTTTAGGTACAAAAAGCGGATTGTATCTTACTTGTAATTGCGAGCTGGGTAAATTTGACTCCACTGCTTCACTCTACAGGGTAGGATAACGACAAGGATGAAAGAGGCAAACGTCACGCAACTGTATAATGTAATACCTAACGGGATGAAACGGCAGCATAGAGATCAATACTACAAGGAAGCTGGTGCAGCGGATCGGTGCATCAGTGAAGGAATACAGATCCCCCATTTTCCTGTTTGTGGACCGTAATTTTGTAGAATTTGCTGCTGACCACACGTCTCAGTCATAGAGTTTTGCTAAGTTTGCATACATTTTCTCTAACGGATGACGCTGTGTTGCTTGATCTCTGTGTGGAAACCTGCATGCTCACAACCGGATAATGTGAGCGGTCAGTCAGTGCCTGGACGTCACCCAGTTTCGATTCCCTGAATGAGAACGCACACGGCACTTAAACAAAGCAGAGGAAATGTGTCATTGTTGTCGTTCTAGACAGGATAGTTTAACTTTACGACAATACCACAAACCTGCAGATACTAGGTGGTGCTGTGGGGCGCTTGAACGGTGACTTAGTAAATCAGTTTTAGTGAAACACCCCTCTACGAAAGAAGATGAACGGATCAATTGCTGGAAATATGTTGACCCAAGAACTATGGGAAGTTTTTGTTGAGAAAACAAACTTTACGTGACCGTCGCTAACACTAAGGTAACCAAAAGTTTCCTAATTGCTCTCCTCTACTAACATTCAAGCTAACTCTCCAGGTATCCGACGTATAAATGTATTTTCTATAAACTTGTCCTCGCCCATTCGAACGTCAAGCGGCGGGAATATGTTCCACCCGAAAGCAGTGTGCATTCGAGACTGCCATATCGTGTGATGAAAGGATACAACGAAGTATGCACGCTATAGTCCCCTAAGACTTCGTATATGCTAAGCACGGGGATGTCACTGTAACGGCTGCATTACTTCGTAGGACTCTACCTATCCCACTAGTTTACAAGCAAGTCATCTAGGGGATCTTGTGAGCACCGAGTTGTGCTTCAACTTCGGACAACTGGGGTTCATAAGCTACAAATCTGCGGAAAAATTATGGTTCTTATACTATCGTGCTTGATCCCCATGGGTTGTTAACCCTAGGGCCTGCCACTAGATGGTCCGAATCAAATGTTTGGTGCCAATGGCTGAACTACCTAGACAAAACTATCCTGCTTACCGTTTACATGAACTGAAGTCACAATATCGTTATCAAGTTACAAACTCATTCAGATAATGGGTTGGTGGTAATGTGTCTTTCATGTCCAGCCTTTAAATTAATCTTAGACCTTGTACGCGCAGTTGAATGTTTCAGCTCAATGGGTTTAAATTAACACGGTATGGCTAAGAGCTGGTCAGAAGCATCGGAGCTCTAGCCTCATAAAATATGAAGAATTCCACGTAAACACACCGAAAAATGCAACGGCGTCTAAAATGAACCAAAACAAGCGGCAGGAGAATCACACTTCAAGTTTTTTGAAGCAAACCAGTATGCAGTCCACAATCAGTTAAACAACAGAGTCTTTCCGTCTCTTGATGAGTGATCAGCTGAATGGACCCAATCAGCGTTTTTCCTATAGACAGGACTCACCTAAATCAGAACCATGGATATTCATCTGCCTAACTCATCAAAACACCTTTCAGTCAATGCCTTCTCGGATTATGCCGTCGCGAAATGACATTTTGTCTAAAACTGATCCCTCCGAGTTGTTACAGAATGACTGGGAAAAACACCAGGGCTCACCTCAGCGAACCAACATGGAGGAATACGGAACAGATCAGAAGATTAGAAGGGAATTGGTTGCTCGAGAGTTAATTTGCTGCATTTAAATGGCTTCTAGTTGGCACAAGTTATCGCTTATTGCACTGCATTTGTCCTGCTACATCAAACATGTCTGAATCCTTACGGGAAGTGATGGATGTATTCTTTGGTCTGTTAAAAGCTCAGCTCAAGTGGCAAAACAGTAAGGTGAACGGAATGCAGCCGGAACATACCCGTCCAACCAGTAGAAGTTTAAGTTTTACAGTCAAAAACTTACTGGCATAGCCTCGTATCAGTGTTTATCCCAAATGGGCATTCACTCATTTCCCGCCCCGGTTGGTGTGTGGGGTTGCTTACTTAGTAACTAAAAGCCATTTTCTAGGCTGCCTTCAAATGCACATGGTTAGCGAGCAGTAACTTGATATTTCAAACATCACCCCAAACAAATAAGCCAAGAATCCTGGGAATCAAAAGTCACATGGTTGTTAACCTGCTTGAACTGATAAAGGGCCAAAAGTCTACTTGATTATAGTACACAAATTAATCTTGAAAAATTAATGTGTTTTTGTAAAACGATCATACACAGCAATGGAGTTAGTCTATCGGAAGTATGGGCCCCTGAATTAGATTGTCAGAGTGACAGATTGAGTAAGTTAAACGTCATTAAAGGGCCAACTAACTACTGTATTCTTGAGTGTTTGGAAATGCGCTTCATTTCATTTCAAAGTAAAGCTGGGGTGGGTTGCACATGATTGGTCACAGAGTTTCTAATACGAACCGCTTTCGTGTTATCTATCACGTTAATACGTGGAGATATGAGAACGCAGCGTCTCATTCACGCATCTAACTTGAGTGGTTGGTTATGGTGCAATACTATCCAATTACTCTACGAACCGGATTCCTCTAGGCGAATTCATTGCAAACGGTTTTCAGTCAATGCTCCTTTCTGCATTGGACACAAAATGTAGTTACGTATGAAGCTGAAGTCACCGCTCCAAAGTGGCCTATTCACAATAAGATTCGCATCAAATTGGATAGAAGAATCAAACTGCTGCCAGAAAGGCTGATGTTTACCGTAGCTAACAAGTAATCATTTGCAGTTGGAATCCGTTTGTATGCTATACTTAAGAAGTAACCAGCATAGCCTGAATAAATCCAGGAGGGCGAGCGGCAAACCAGGATTGGCTATGGACATTTCCCACACATTTCTTGTTTGAGTATGTTGTTCATAGAACCAGCCAAACCATAACACGAAAACCTTCATGATAGTAATCATAACTAAACGGATGATCTGTTGCGGGATGGGATTTAGTGTTTCACAACAGTAAACCCGGATGCAGGTAGGTGCGCAAAATGTGGCAACTGGAAACGTGCGGAACTCCAATAGTCAAGTGAAAATAGGCTTTATGAACTCTGTTGGCTTTATTTGCAACAATAGATGAAGTGCGGAAGAACACACTTTTGAATTTCCAATGGGTAGAAGAGAACACGAGGGTTTTTGAAAACTCAGTGTGCATTGAAAGAAAGCGGTCATTGTTGTAGTTGGAGTGATAGTTATCCAAACCTTCCCATGAAATCTCCAAGCGTCGATTACAACGACGTACACCATGGTAATGTGTGACTCGGTTTAAATCCACACCAAATCTCATGCAAGAGCTCAACAAGTCTGCAGCGACATGCCATAACTACGTCATCTTCTTCTACAAATCAGGAATTAGAAAAACCAGGCAGCTAGATCCTCTAAGTGGCTGCCTCTCATGGTTAGCCACGTTTAGTTCCCTGGAACCCGCTAGAAAGTAAATACACACAGTGTGGTACTCCCTATGTTGTTATATCATGAACACAAATATTCCGTTGCAAGTAAGGAGAAAACTTATGCGATGCTCAAAGTGTCTCGACAAATGATGGATGTGATTGGTGGTGGCCATTCATGAATATTATTGCATGGCTTAATAACCTAAACAGTGGTAATGAAGATCACGTAATTCAGCTCCGTATACTGTGCGCAGCTCAACAGTTCGATAGACAACGCTGGATCTAGTTGTCAGTATGTGGCGATTTTTGTAACAACTTATTTATAGCTAATGCATAATAACCTTATTCGGATCATATTTCACTGGCTGTGGAATATTTATTTTTTAGGCGATCAGCCACTGCGCACCTTTGTAATAGTTTATTTTTGATGGCGGTTGAACTGTTCGCTGAGCTTGGCAATTTGGTTGCAAACGTTTCCTCACCAATCGAGGTGACATCATCAGGGCGTAGTTGAGTGGCGTGCGATAGCATAGAGGAGCGTAGAGGAGCCAAGCTGAACGCGGATCGAAGTCCCAACCAATAGGATTGCTCGGCTTCAAGGCCAACCACGTCGGTATACAAACGCACGCACCCCCTGGTCAGCGCACTCTCACCGAGGCTTCTCTACGCTACTCTACGCTACTGCACGCCACTCAACTACGCACTGATGATGTCACCTCGATTGATGACGAAACTTTGCAACAAAACTGTCAAGCTCAGCGGACAGTTCAGCCGCCATCTGAACAACCTGAGCTAACAGTCTTCCATTCTATAGTTTATTTTTGCGCTTTTGAATCCAAAGTGTAAGCGTATTCTCAATGTTCGTAGGACTATACATCAAGGAGGCTTCGGAGTACAGTGGGTCTGATAGGAAGATTGAATTTACCGACTTTGTTTATTTGAACCATGCTTACATTCGCAACACACCACTTTTCTATGAGAGATTACACTCTATGTGACACCAACATCGTGGTTCGCTAACAATATTGAAACGTCACTTCGTCGTAACAACTCCCATTCAAGGAGATACAATTAGCGCCACCTTCACTTAATGCTTGCAGCCAAGTTATGTGCGACTGAAGTAATAAAAACGTTTGAATGCAGAACTGCTCATAATAAGCACTGGACTGTTGCAACTGGATTAATTCTTGCTAGGTTGTCACATTACATTTAGACTAGTGTAGCAGCTTCTATAGCGAGAAGCATGTCGATTCCACTGCCTCCAAACATGGTGCCAACAACCGTAACTCCTATTCAGTGAAATGGCTTCATAATGTGTATGAGGGAAGACTGATTGTCACCAAGTACCACCGTGTAAGTGACTCAGTCAGAGATACCACTTGTGATTAAAAACAACAGAAAATATACATAAAGAGTCACGTCAAAAATATGCATCGACATGGTTGCAAACAAAGATGCTGACTGATGGTCGGAGGTAATGGACAGTCTGGGTCATGCTGGTTTGGATTCCAATCATCGGGAGGGCACACCCCGAAGGCCAATTCATACGGATGTTGCCAGCATGTATCAGCGCAAACTAGTCACTCTACCAGTCCTCTTATACCGCTTGGCACGCCATCGATTGGCTACTGTGGGAGTAAACTTGACAAGCTGCAGCAACCGTAACAATACTGACGGATATGATCAACGGCAGATGAAATATCTGGTTCGTTTGGTGTGGTCTTGTTAAGTACGGGGGTGTGTGAGGGACTAGTAACCATTCCCAATGTGTGAATATCAACAACGGATCTCAGTTCAGAGATCTAAGTTCATCAGTCCGAAAGTATATGCAGGAGTTTCTTATAGGGACATATAGCACAAACAGTAACCTCTATCACTCAGCACATCATGGAATGTTGGGAACACTTTGGTTTATTCTGTTAACTAAACTTGCAAAAGACCTACTCCGTGTCTTAGTCAAAATACGGGTTGTTCAATATACCGAAAATTCCTGGTGATAACAAAAACCGGGGCTAGCGACACGAAACCAGCAACACTTATGGGCATTCTATTGACACTGAAGCAGCTCGAAGGTATCGAACTTACCGGTGGAGTTGCATAGGTAACTTCTTTTTCAAAAGTCTGATGACAGCAAAGTGAACACGATGAAGGCAGTAGAAAGACAATGTAGTATATGTTTATTTGTGCAGGCACGCAAGCAGACTGTATGGATCTAAACAGACCGAGTACAAGAAAAATGTGTGATAAAATAATGGTGAGGGGAAAGAGTCTACCTTCTGGCAACTTGTGTTCACTGAGCGAAATGAGCATCATATAATCGGTAAAAATGGGCTTCTCTCGATGTTTCCGCCCTTCACTACAGCTGACAAGACGAAATCAATTAATCGCCGGGGTTGTAGAGTTCACGGTACATGCTTGCGTGTAAATAAGGTAGATATAGCTTGCAAATGGTTTGTGTCCTCAGCTTTAAGTTAAACAGGCCAAACATTGGTAAGGTCGATCAGCACCTAACGATTGGCATTGGACGAAAGAAGGTGGAGTCATTTTAAACGAACTAGAAATAAAGGCACACTCCTCTTTGTCACCACCTTGCAGTCACGTGATGTGCATTGCAACGTTTTTCTGCATATCCTGATTGTGATACAGCGAATAACGATAGCATTACCGATTGCAGCAATAACGATTTGAATGTCAACATGCCCACGTGTGGCTGTTCATAGGAAGGCAACCTGGCTTTACCGCTATGGTTGTTGATTGCTGTTCTGTAGGTGTGTAGATTTCAGACCATAAAGTTGGAAATTATTGGCTGCCATAAATAATATATCTTCTGACAGAATAGTTTGAGCCCGTCTCAGCATGTTTTCACCGCCTCATATCCAAGTGATACAAACTTAACTACCTGAGGTAGATAAGTCGGTCATGCGGTTAGTCAGGCCATGTTGTTTTGGTAAATGTTCTTTCCTACGTGAGAGCAAAGCCTGGTAAATTGCGTGGTGTGATTGGGCTTCTAATAACCGGAGAGTTGGTCGCAGATTTCAGGCGTACTGCAGGGTTTCACTTCCTTCGAGTAATGTCTCCACAGGTAGTAATCAAGTGTGCACACGGTTGTATGGGGTTACAAAGCCACTATCAATGCGTTGAGCCACAGAGAAGTGATCGGAAGTTAATGTGAGACGACAGCCAGTGAGTGACGCATGCTGTGGACCAATCAAACTTCCCTTTATGAAACCAGCAACAGGCCCATCGGCTGGTATAATGGATGATTATATACTGTTGAACTTTCAAACCCTACCACCCATATTTCAATTAACAGTCGAATGAGGTGATGCGCTAAACGAGTTAGTCCAACGTTTGATGCCTATTCCGATCTTTCGATCAACACACTTCGCCGTCTAGTGGCTTCACGAACGGATGTGTTAGCAATTCGAATCCACTAGTGGAAAACAATCACCGCTTCACGTAACACTGATTTGCAGCACAATCTTTTGAAAAATTATTCCATACCCCATCTTTCACTACTCCAAAAATAACTGTTTGGTAGTGTGAGATTAGCGAAGCATGGGGGTGGGTGGAGTTCGTGTATATGCTTTTAATAACAGAGACCTCAATGACTGATTGAGTGAGAACCGTGTGTATACCATTTGACAACAAGACTATAGATGTAATCCCTTCCATTTCAAGAGTTTGCCTCACTCTCCGTCCATGATCACCATCGACGGGGAAATGCAATCCCGGATGCGTCAGAATCGAGACCGCTTCTACAGGATCATGGTATCGTCATTTTATGTGTAGGCGTATTGCGGCACATTAAGTGCAAGCGTATAATTGGTGTCACTGTGAATATGCTCTTAGAACACAACAAATTATCTTGTGTGTTGGTCTTTAATGAGCAATTGACTAGATCGCTCAAAATCACGATGGATAAAACACCAGTGCGGTTGACTGCGATTGTGTTGGAGCATTGAACTCACCACAGGTACGCGGTTCCATCGGTTCGTCGTAGTGTCTGTCTTGACAAACATACCCATTGGTGGAGGGTTTCCGGTGTGCCGAAAACTTTCATACAGATAAGTGGCAACAATGGCGCCGAGTGGTAAATTGTCCCCTCTAGTTTTCAGTTCATTCACATCGTTCAGAATGAGAAGCTAAAATGCAGATGGGAAAATGGTCGGTCCGCTACACTAAAATGCATGAAGTCAATGTGTTCTTTTAAAAACTAGATCAACCTGTGCCCTCAGTGCTTTGGTAGTCGCAGCTCATAATTGGCTCAGAACTGGGCAACGTTCGGTTGGATGAAATTTGTGATTAAGCTAGCTGTATCCAAAGTTACAGTGGGGTTTAACTATCGGAAAGCCACATAATCGGTATATGCTTTGTTTAACCAGCATGCAGCTTTCACAGATCAAGTGCAAAAGCTACGGTGGGTCTCCCATACGACAGGTAAACGCAGTTGCATCCTACACTGGTTTGGCCCCCCACTAAGGGGGCTAACTCCATGATATTGTACTACGCGAACCTCGATGTCAGTGAGTAAACAGCATAAAGGACACAGGTTAAAGTCTAAAGAGAGAATATCTTTCGTTCGGCCTGACGGAGACCTACGTGAATAACAACATGCGAATTCAAAACAATATACAAATAAGGTATAAATACCGACTACAGCAGATAACCTTTATTGTCATTCTGTATGTCTTCACGCGCCGGGTACAATGCAATTTCTATACATTAGTAAATCACTACCGGCAGTGGCGATCTGCAGAACATTTGATATCTTAAGAGAAATCCTTTTTCAAGTTGAGTTCATGAGATTAGGTGTAGATCGAACAGAAACCGCAAGTGGTGAGCATTCTTTCGATCTCCTGCTGCAGATGGAACACATGACCGCTAGTGGCTTGCACCACTGGTCAGCAGCTTATGCCACTGATCCATGGGGAAAAGGGTCAACTATCGAGGATTGAAATCTAACTGCGATATTCAGCTTGTAATCTAATTGCGATGAAGCAAATGGAATCATTCCCAAGTCTGTCCACTCATTAGTAACAAAAACTAATCCCTAACAGCCTTCAGAAGGTGTGTGGACACACGGTACTGGCAAAGGAAGTATTGAACTGAACGGCCAAATACTGTCCTCTGCACGGACAGTGCCCTACATAGCAGTGGAGCATGGGCCGGTCTATATCGCAGTTAGGTTTCAATCTGTGATTGTCGGAAATCCTTCCCCATGGCTCAGTAGCTGGCTAGTGATGCACGATACTAGCAGTCATGGGTTCGGTCCCCAGCAGGGGATCAAGGGAGTGTGCACCACTGACGAGTACCAATACGACGAAACGATCGTCTGGCTCTTCTCCGGACTGGTAGCTCATCTTACGCCTCATGTGGACAATTTAGGGCATTTTGCAATTGTGTATGGAGAGAACATCGCCGCCCTGAGACAGGTAGCCCACGATTAGGCGGGCTCGTGTCTCAACACTCAGTATTAACGGCCACTGGGCATGAAGTCCCATACTGGGTGATTCACACAGTCCCTTTGTCTGGGTGACTTGTTTGTCTTAGCATCCTTCAGAAATGACAACAGAAACTGAGCAGCAGCCAAAAACGCTTTAATATTGCACAACGCATCATTCTACATTGTATGAATCACTATGTTAGTGCAGGTCACTGCATATCCCTTGTTAGCCAACAACTTAAGCTCATGGCACACAAATTACTCAATGTCACTCGTACCATCATTAGCTTGGTAGTAACAGAGCTGTGTTTCAAATTAACATTTAAAGAACACGCTGTGTGGATGGGTTGTGACAAGCAACTTCTATTGAGACCTCGGTTCAGTTTGAGGTAAAATTCGGTCATTCCGAAGGCTAGGACCGTATCCGGAATTGAAATATTTGGCTGTTGGTGCTCCCAACACTACCACACCACGACCGCGGTTGCGTCCTGGTTTAGACGCATCTTGTGGCGATTTCATGAGATGGATAAGGTCCTTGCTATCGGAATGACCGAGGTTTACTTCAAAGTGGACCGCGGTCTCAATAGATCTTGCGCGTCGCAACGCAACCACACAGCGGGTTCCCCAAATGTGACTTCGTATTTCTTTCCGCTGTGCCAAGGGTTGTTTGTGGACCTCAGTAGCGTAGTGTTCAGTACGTCAGCCGTGAATTACTAGGCTCTGAATTCCAACGCAGCTCATGCTATCGTCACCTGATTAGCTCAAATCAGGACGAAACCGCGGTCGTAGTGTGCCAGTGTTTGGAAGAGCAACAGTCAACTATTTCGAAAGCTGTACCTTATTCACCACACTCCCTAGTAATTCAGGCCTGTTCATCAGACACGTCCAATCGATGGTCTGCCTGTGCAGGAGGGTGAGTACCTGATTTTCCGCCTATTGGTTTCATGCCATCTCCATTCGCCAGGTGGACCAACCATCATTGTGCTTTGCGCCGTTACCTTAGAGTCATTAACGCACGTTTGCAGCTCGCTTGTCTTTGTCCTGAAACCAACTCGTACGTTGTTCCCAGTATTCCAACCTAATTCCGAACTGTACACCCTGGCCTTGTAGTCATCGTCAGTGCGTATGTCGGCGCTGAGTAGCCTTTCACTCCATCTGATCTACTAGCTACTGTTATCTCCACTTGTTTTTTTTTTTATACAGCGCTGTATGTTCTACATCCTTTTCCAGTATTGTTGACTTTGTTGAGGTGGAAGTCGGTTCGCTCTGACGATGCCGCTACTGCTCAAAGTGTAGAGTCCATTCACGACGATGCCTTCTTAGCTGCACTACAATCAGCGGAATGACAATCTCTCCGTTCCTTACTCCACAGCTTCTCTTTCCCTTATGACGTTCGGTTAACCCTCCCTTCGTCAAGGCCATCGGTTCCAGGTGTTTGTTCAACCCATATTTCGTCTCCACATGCTAGAGATGGAAGTTATGTTGTTCTCTCTCAACCTGTTCTGCCTTATCAGTCACTTTCGTAGACAGTCTCACAGAAGAATAGCCGAAGCTAGTATCTAGTTACAAAGGGGTCTTAGCTACTGGTGGCAGCTTTCTTGTTAGACGACTGAGCTTTACTGGCAGACTTTTACGCACGCCGTTGCATGCCATGTTTCCAACAAGGGAAACTAACGAAGGTGACCAGAAAAAGATAAAGCAGTTCAATCTTAAGCACGGTACGCGCATGCGATGTCTAAACTTCAGCGATCCAGTCGTTGTGTACATCTTCAGAAATGCATGTAAGCCTTTAATTCCCGGGATTGTTAAAGCAAGAAAACTCGATGTTATGTATGGAGTGGAATGTCAAAATCGATTGACTACAATTCATGTGAGTCACAACACGCATCGTTATACACCTAAACAATTTAAACGCAATACACTAGTGAGATTGCTTTGTGAGTTTTTCTGAATGCATTTGCTTTACTGAGGCCAACTGAACCACAACGAAACAACATGCTGATTTGAGCAGAAACGAAAAGTGAGCAGAGTGATTCTACACGAACACATCCCCCAATTCAGTGACTCAGTCGTTCCAAGCAGAGCTTATGCGTAAGTAATTTAGTAGGAGAGGTGTTAATGTGCTCAGGTGAATCAAATTTCGGCCAATCACATGGCGCACGAAAATCGTTTGATATCGAGCGACCGTGTTTGGACGTGTGTGTTGTGTGTTCCATGAGTTAGCTGTAATTTCCGCATGTGCTAATAAAAGTCTGAAACAGTGTCAGTCTTATCTTTTAACTAATATGGATAACACGGGGTTCGCTCCAATTTCAAGGGAAAGGTATATTTCTCCGTTCATGAAACTTGATGCAGAAATTCCTGTGAGATCTTTGACTTCATTAAACATCTCCTTTATTCCATTGCCAGTTGGTTCAACCTTTCCATCCGCCTGGTTAAGATACGGATCGGCGTAAGGAAGAAGAAAATGTAAATTCTTACCGAAGTTGCCAAGTTCCATTCTATTAAATGTGGACCGTCTTTAGAACTAACTTCTTCCGGAATTCCATGTCAAGCCAACTGGTATCGTAGCTTGCTTACGACGGCTTGTATGCAGGCCATTTTGAGACAACCGACCTCGAAGCAATAGCTGAGGTAATAAAGCACAAGTAGGCAGTTTCTCCACTTATAGGTGAAGATGATCAGGGCGGCCTTAGTGAAGTTCTCTCCGGGGCCTCCCGAAGCCACATGAACTCTATCGGAAGGTGCTTCTAGTGTGTTCAATATGCTCGGTAGTTTAGAACATATCCCCGGATTTAGTTGGTCATCTCTGGCCAAAACATTATTATTGATTTCCCGCCCCACGGCTGTCGACGATCAGGTGTGCACGGTATTGACAACAACTCAAGAGAAGTTGCATTATTTCAGAACGAACATATAGTTGTCATCATGGGTGCTGGGATGGTGAGGAGAATGAAAGCACGAAATATAGTCTCTGGGTAGCTTCTTGTTAAATTTGGCTTAAACATTCCATATGGTCTGTTTGAGTGCAACCCAGCTGTTTCTGGAATCCTTTTCTGCGGTTATAATCAGCTGTGTGTCATGAAGACTGAGTCTGTCTGGGATGCTATATGGTATAGTAAACACGAAAAATTTACGCTTTCAGTATTCGGAGACGTTGGATTTTATTCTTGTTAGTATCTCCTATTGTCCTCTTGTTTTAATGTGGGTGTGTCACGTTTACTGTCTCTCTCTCGTGAGCCCCTCAATTAAGCCGCTGTTTGCTCTTGCATACCTGTTCTCTATTCGGTGTAGATCTTAGCAATACACATTGGGTCCAGCAAATCTTACTGTTCGCCCTATGCTCGTATTCGGTACGCCTGTTATGCGCAACCGCCTGCGACTAGTATCTGGGTAGTACCCCACACCGGTCTTTCCATGAAGCGCTCTCAGAAGCGAATGATTCAAGTATGAACTGGGGCTATTAGGAGCGCCGTTTTGGCCCATATTGTCGACTAGGGGCACCAAGTTGATCTAAAGCGTGCCAACAAGATAATTTACAGGGTACCCCAGCATCAACCAAGAGGTTTGCGCCTCCATGCGCTCGCGACAGCTTAATCGATTTGCATCTGGTTGTTTCAATCTTCTTTATGCTCGCAAAAGAAGTTGAGCCATGACTTACAACTTTCCTGGCTAGCTAGAACGAACGACGATGAGGTCGACTGCCACAGATCAAGCTCGGTACCATGCAATCGACCTGTCAGTTCAAAGGTCAACTTTTAGCTTCTCTCACTGAACCTTTAATTAACTATGTAATTTGAGCCAATGAGTCGATTTCATTTCCTTAATTTACCCTTACATATGATTGCAATGGTTCGAAGTGAATCACTAAAAACAATTGGTCACCTATGGTCTCGTGTTCTTGTTTAAATGTAAATGGGCATTTTCAAGTTGCAAAAGATTCAGCGACCGCTTATGTGGTATATATGATTCAAGTTGTGCAGCTCGAGGCATAGCCATAATTCCCCGAGTCTGTCCCGCGGTCTGAGGATTTAAATGCGGATTTATATGTCAGCCCTGCCATGCTACTAGTCTAGATTTCACACTTAGGGAAGCATTCAAGATTCTTGACAAAGTCCAGTGAGAATAATTGACTCACCTGCTTCAATGCTTATGTAAGAGAAACTGCTCCAACCAGTTAAAGTAAGCTGTACATAACGGCTATACATAAGAGAGGCGCAAGCTGTAAAAAGCTCAGAGGTCTTGCGCAACACATTTTAACGAGAATCAAAACAACAAGACAGGAACTGGATAACGGTACCATTGACAAATAATTAACAGCTCCAAAAGTACACACCTCAACAACTTACGTTTCCAATACATATGTGTTTCAAATTTCACTTTATTCTAATCTAAAGGCGTAATAATGCGCAGAGCAGAGATGCGTTGTGTCTGTGTATAACGCACACAGTGATTATCCGGCATTGTAGCGATTCAGGGGTATGTACAGAAGGTAGTAGCGGTAAAACAATAAGGTACCGGAACGAAATGGTTCTCAAGCATAACGTCTACCCACATCGCTGTCCAAATTGGGGGGTTACAGACTACGAGTCACACTTAGGTATACGAGTGTGAAACACACGAGTCATACCGAACAACTTCCTCGTGGTGCCAGCTGGGTGGTTCGGGATTTTCCCGTTCCAGCAAATGGTTCGGCGGCAGTGTTCCGTGACGTGGTGGGTTTTCGCTTGGCAGGCGTTCGCCCCATAAAAAGCCACATATATCCGTTTAACAACACTGTGACCTGGCGGACGTGACTAGCCACTAAATAAAGTCACTGTCCCTTGCTTCATCCTGGCGAAGCTTTGTATACCAGCCAATTTATGCCGTAATTCTGGGGAGCATTGTGCCCCTGTTTGACAAAGGAACAAACGTAAGCGTATGAAGTGAGCAGTCAGTCACCGTCTCTTAATGGGCAAGATTCCCTTCATTCGCTCCGCTGCCTTGCGGACAGGCTGTTCAGCCAAAGTCTTGGGGTGGTGTCTCCTAAGTCAACACCCTATTTCGGCTTGGACAACCGGGTAGTACCTCGCCCTCTGACGAAACCATGTATGTTTTGTGTCGTGTGTTTTCTTTTATTACTTCTGTACCTTCTTTTGAGTCGCATGGTTTCTGATGGCTCTATGTCTATTCGTAGACTGTTGTAAATATACATACCAATATCCCTAAACAATCAAGAGCACCTCTAACACAATAGATGGTATCAGATGTGGCAAGAGCAAACTTGCTCACAACAAGCTGAACAAGATCAACGTATGGATAATTTGAGTTCAGTGTAGTGAATCAAAATCTGATAGTGCACGTTTGCCGGATAACTATGAACATAGAACAGAGTTGACAGTTCGGTCACAGGATCAGGATTGCGGTTCAGAGAACACAAGGTTCGGGTTGGGACAAAAAGAAGGGTTGGCTCATTCCAAGGTACAGCACAGTCTATGGAAGACAAGCAGCATTTACCCAGCCAATCCCACATTCCCGAATATATTCATTTTTATCGTAAATACTATCGCAGTGTCCCTATGCAAATCTCGAGTTGCTGTCAGAGAGGAATTTACTGAGGTGGAATATGAAGAAGGAGAAGACATTCTGCCGCAGTTCACCAGCTGCAGGATCGCACAATCAGCCCTGGAAAGCTATCCTGAGAGGTTTAGTGCATTGTCCTTTGTTCTGCATCCTTAATTACTGATGTACGATCAACAATTGCTCCATATTTTTGAGTTGGCATTAGTGGACTGGCGATGGTTGACAATATTACTAACTACTGCAAATTCAGTAGCAATGTCTACCGTATAACAGCTAAAATTAGAGTATACAATTGGAGTGCTGAAACAGATTTTCTGTATGGTTTCATCACATGCCACCTGAATTTGTTCCGTTTTTATCCTAATCGTTCCGAATACTGAACCACATTTCTTGTTCCCTCTTTGCTACAGTTAGCAATCTCTTCATTTCTTCTGTGGACTATTGCTTACTGAACCGTACTGGTGTCGCTTGGCATCTGCGAGTTCATAACAATAAGATAAGCTTAGTAGTAGTACCAAGAGGCAATGCTGAAGTCAGTTTACTGAAACAATAAGCATGATTCACCAAATCGGTTTTGAGTTACGTACCTGCTAGACACGCTTTACCGTTGCTTATTGGAGGGAAATTTGGTTATTTGTAGGACCAGAGTTGGTTAAATATTCAAAGAGGATAGTCATGGACTTAGTAGCATGAATTGACTTCTAGTCACTAAACTGCCTCCTACTAACCAGCTTACATTCCGGTTCTGTGTACATGAGATACACATTGTACATGGCACAGGATAGTACGGTAAGTAACTTGCGGTTCGGCACACTGGTCGCTGTGCTTTGTTTTCTAAAAAAACTGCCGCGGTATTAAACACCTCATGAACTGAAGTTGTTTTCAATGCGGTGTAACGATGGGATCAAGGATGTTGTCTGACACACGCCGTCTATTTCTCGCCCGATAATCTGTTATTTGAAACACTGTGATGTTGAATGGATGTACCTCCTTAACATGAATGCTTCCTTAACTACTTTGAGCTTTATCCTAGATCACAGCATGCTCTGCACCCATTGAGCTCATCAATTGTGTAGTCTCGATTGTGTAATCGATGTGTGGCAGTAACGAATAAGTGCAAATTTTCGCCGCGTTACTACCGCCGTCACCGCCATTGCCGCTGCTGCCGCCGTCACTGCTGCGGCTGCTGCTGCTGCTGTTGCTGATGATAATGATGATTGATGATGATGATGATGATGATGATGATGATGAGGTTGATGATGATGGTGATGATGATGATGATGATGACGTTGCTGCTGCTGCTGATGATGATGATGATGCTGATGATGATGATGATGATGATGATGATGCTGATGATGATGATGATGATGACGATGTTGATGATGATGATGATGATGATGATGATGCTGATGCTGATAATGATGATGATGATGATGATGATGCTGATGATGATGATGATGATGATGATGATGATGATGAGGAGGAGATGGAAGTGAATGATGATGATGATGATGATGATGATGATGATGATGATGATGATGCTGGTGGTGATGGTGATGATGATGATGATGAGGAGGAGGAGGATACTGATGATGATTAGGATGATTAGGAGGAGGATGCCCATGATGAGGATGATGAGAATGCTGATGAGAATGCTGATGAGGATGATGCTGAGAATACTGACTGAGTGCCGATGATACTTGCTAGGTCACCCTAATACTAAATTACACAATATAATTGGTGACATTAGATGTTAATACGTTTTGAAGAAGCTGCTGTCCCTCTTGGTGAAAGTACTATTAAAAAGACACATTTCTGTTGACTCAACTCAAACTTACCCCCAGAGCCTTGCGTTGACTATTCACTCCCAACTCCGGTTCTCCGAATTGAGGAACAAGACTACGTCGTCTTCTTATTCGAATCTTCCTATCTTTCAGCTCTTTATGGTTGTTCGTCCAGTTGCGTGCAGACACCTGAACTATCTTTTAAAAAAGAAGCAGATGCAGGAATTGAAAAGCGGACCCAGTAACAAACCCCCAAAAAGCTAGCGAAGCTTGTTGGACTTTTAATGCTTCTGGTCGTGAAAACCTTGTTATTCACTATCTTGCATTTAATAGTGAACTTCTTGTGCCTACTTCCGTCATTGACGGAACTGAGTTTACTTTTGGAAGGCTGTCAAACTCGGTCGAATTCGCTTCAGTTAGTAAGACACTGCTCCCATGGGTGCCATACCAATATGGTGTGCAGTAAGTCTGAATATAATGGTAGTTCTATCGATCTTCAAGCATGACATGATCCACTGGCAATAGCGACCGCGTCTGTTTGCAGCGACAGTGTACAATAGCCACGAGTCACTGCCTCCAGTGGAGAAATCATCCCGTAAACGACAAGTTGGCCAGCGCAAGAATTGGGTCGTAAAGTAGACGCCAGAGGAGCAAAGAGGACCGCAATCCGCAGTTGTGGTGCTGCCCGAATTTCTAACTGTTGTCAGTACGATGCGCACACCTACAAATGCATTCATTTTTACAAACAGTTCACATACACAGTAGACCAACTTGATTGTTGATTTATGAGCGTTTCCGTAAGAAAGGTTGAGCATATATGGGGAGTCAGTGAACAACATGATTTACGAAACGGAGTTCCTGTGTTTCAATAATACGTTTGAGCTGTTTTAATAAAGCTAAAAAGAGCCACCTTTCGCTATTTGATCGAACAATGAGAGACCATTTCTTTGGCAAAATTTTTTGACTGCCAGTTGACTGACCAGGAATCGCTTGTATGGACCTTCAGTCCTAATTTTTACGGTGGAAGGATCATTTACCTAAACACCTGGTAGCGGCCATAAGTCATTTGATTGCGGGTGTACATATTCTAAACTGTAACATCATTTCAAACCCGGTTACCTAGCCTCAGAAGTGGTCTTAACGAGTCTGCGGCCAGAACTACGAGTTAGGTCCCGTAAGTCTCTTTCGTTAAGAAGTGTGTACTCTTTCCGTGGTCTTCTGACGACGTGAGGAAAAGTCTCACAAAACACTTCTTCCCAGATAGATGGAAGCGGCTTAGTCGCTCAAACAAAAGCAGAAAAATTATTGCGATGCACGCGCAGGGAGTAGGACACTTTAGGTACCATATATTTTTGGTGATCGTTTGGCGGTTGTAACGTGCCGTCGATAAATCTCAAATTCTGTTGTAGTGCACATGAATAAATATTCCATTAATAGCCACCGTTCACATACCCGCGGACCAAACTTTGCTCCAGAATATGAGGCATTAATTCTCTTCCACCGACTCAAGTCTAGCGTCATTTGTAAATGGCATCTTTAAGCCTGTTCAGGCCAATCTCTTCGTTCATCCCATCTAGGCCGGACCAACTATAAGCTGCCGGTTTCACACATGGGAATATTGCCACAATCCCTTGGTTTATTAGCAAAAGCATTGGCAGTGTAACTATAAGGGAAAGTTATTTGAGTTCACCTCCATTATCCCGCAGTTTCTTGGCAAATTTCAAAACTTGATCTCTGCAAGCTGGCATAAGTACGAAGCAATTTCAGCTCGTTTTTCATAGCGCACAGTATGTAAAAACCCAATCTCTAACGGCCTCGATATCCGGCGTTATCCGCATTGATATAAATAAGGTAAATTTTTTAATGCTAATGAACCCGTTGCATAGCAACAGTTATGTTTTAATAAATGAATCCCGCACGTCGTTAACAAAGCAATGAAAGCTAACTCAGATCAAATAAAGCTGATTAATGATGGTCCCGGAGAAATACTGTGGAATGAAAAACATCCGATGCCCATTGCAAATGCCTTCCTATTGATCACGCACTATAAGAAAAGAAAGAAAACTTACTGCGGAATCGATTATACGTTCGACCTCTTTTCGCAAATCTTGACTGTTTATTACGTTATCTGATCCCGGATCACCTTTCTCTCCCTAAATAATGGGAAGATTTTCGCCAGTAAGTTGCAGCAATATTACAGCAATCAAGTGTGGCACAGATTTCAATATGGTCGAATAATAAAGTTACATACCGTGGTTGTTTGTGACAAAACCCATTGGCTGTTGATAGCATTAAAGGGGGACGGCAATTCTTCGGAACTTTTCCGGGATAAACAAGCTTTTTGACGTCATATTGTGTGATAACCGGTGACGTGAACAACGCATGGGCTGATGGTCACCATACTTTATGTTTTAGACTGCTTCCTAACCATACTCTTCCTCACGCATGAGTTACTGGGGCTTTAAGTGGTAGTCATATCGTTTCCTTCTTGAAACTGAACTCTGCAGTTAATCACAATAATGAATAGTATATGGTTAGCTAGAGTTAGAGTGCGGTTCATTTCTTATGACTGAAGCCCACGTTAGAAGCCACATAGAAAAGTGATGTGTTAATCTATACAAGTATTTTTGTTCGTCGCAATCAGCCGACAATTCAGATATGTCGACCAGCTATCCGGAAAAGCACCATACGGCCGTTTCGCCCTATTGGGGCTCATCAGTGGTGCGCATCCTTCGGTCCTCTGCGGAGGATCGAACCCATGACTGCTAGTGGCTCTTGCCAACTAGCCCGCAGCTTATGCAACTGCGCCATGGAGGACGGTATCCGACTATCACGAATTGTTAGCTAAATGCGATATAGCCCGACCCATCCTCCACTGCCATGCAGGCACCTGCCATGCAGATGACAGCGGTCGGCCTTCCGGCGTCAGGACTTCCCGGTTACGGCAGCTATGAATCGACATAGCATTTTGTGGAATCCGCATTTAGCTAACAATTCGTGATAGTCGGATACCGTCCTCCATGGCGCAGTTGCATAAGCTGCGGGCTAGTTGGTAAGAGCCACTAGCAGTCATGGGTTCAATCCTCCGCAGAGGGCCGAAGGATGCGCACCACTGATGAGCCCCAATAGGGCGAAACGGCCGTATGGTGCTTTTCCGGATAGCTGGTCGACATATCTGAATTGTCGGCTGATTGCGACGAACAAAAATACTCACCAAAATCCTTCCGCTCATAAGTAATCTATACAATTGTCCAATAGAGACTAAATAAAAGCTCGTCGAACAGGGCACAAGTTTTGCTGAAGCAACAACCGTTCTATGTGAATTTTCGTTGCTGTCGCCATCTCCTAACTGTTTCGACTCCTTGTCGGAACAGATGAAACTATCTTCACCGATAGCACCTCACGAGCAGAGTAGACAGTTGAATTCGGATCAAGACGGTCTAAGAGATCGAGCTAAGACTGGAGATGAAACGCGTAATCTCTTACGAGTGCACGTAGACCCGGAAATGAAAGACTTGCTGATAGCAAGATTCCGTTCACTGACTCAGCTAGACGGACTTGTCTTCCACACCATTGTGGTTGACTGATGTGTCTTCGCAATACATAAAGTCGGTAAGACACATAAGCTGCTACACAATGGAAATGTCCTGGGAAAAGATTAGTTGCTTCAATGCGGCTTGACACGTTAAATACAGTAGGGTCACCGAGATGAACTTAGGTGCCGTCTGCGCAGTTTGTGTCGATGCTTAACTGCGGTGCCCTTGAGAAGAGCACAACTGTGAGCTGCACTACCGTATCTTGGCAGCATACCTGCGGCAAGCTCAGGCGAAATCTGTCCGAGTCTCACGGAGGTCTGCGAGATCCGCAACAGGTGTAGCCACTGAACATAGTTGCCGGAGCAACATTTAATTATTTGTGACATTTCCGTTGCTTTGCACACTTATGTTATTGCCACTATCGCACGTCGAGCAAGCAAGAATGACCAGAAGGTGGGATAAAGATGGAGACGTAAATTGTCTCCAGTGTTTTCCTGCTTAGTAGCCTAAAAAGCCGAAAGCAGTGCTTGACATGTGATCATTAGATTACCATTGGAGTGATTTTACACATACGAACTAGCAACCTTCATTGCCGATTAAATTGCGTGGACCTGCACAGGGAGACTTTTTCTTTCAGAAATCCCGCCGGCGTGGTTCACTTATATGGAAGTATTACGCCAGTTTTTATTAGTACCCGTTTTCTTTCCACTAAGGTGTGCCCTAGAATAGTTCATAACACAGCCGAATAGTTGGCATGTTCAGTTAGATTGAAACGGTGTTCAGTCGGCGAGAATAGTTTGTTCATCCATTGTTTTGTCTTACGATATTCCAGGCTGAAGTCCATAATTGATTTATATTTAGATCATATAAGTCATTACGCAATCATAAGTATAGGTGTAGTTCACAGCCTTATACGCCTACCTGTAATCCCATTGGGCCGGGGTCAGAGGCAGGACACGATGCAACACAGTAACCTTTCAAGCCAACGCGTCCCTGAAAGATGAAATTGATATTGCGTCAACAATGACCTCCTTCATCACGAACGAAAAAATTATTAAATCTACCGAAGTTACTCGGAACATGCACAAGTAAAAAGTTGAATTTTTCGTGAGAGGTAGAAAATGTTCCATGATAACAAACGATGTAGGTACTCAAGCTCCCTCTAAAGTCGCAGTTGTTGCTCCGTGTAATAGTCTGAGTCAAATATAAGATAGCGAAGGCCGCGTAAAGCGTCTCAACAAACCTATACAAATAATGCCAGATGGCCAGGAGCCGCCATTTAAAAACAGTCACCTTCGCAGTGGATTAGTTTATGTCTTAAGCTTTAAATATATATGGTTGGCGGCATCCGGTTTCGGATTTGCCTGCCACTGTAGCCAGTCACAGGACGCCTGCGCCTACAGAGAGACCATGGGTGGCTTGCGCTGCACCACCCACAGCTCCATCCACACACCCCATATCCAGTGTAAACCAGAAGGAATAAGACCAGGAGACATGCGGATGGGAACCACGTTTCATCAACGGAGCCGGCCCACACTCCTTCACAGGCAAACACAAGCACACTGTATTTGGGGAATCAAGTGCACACAAGGCGGTGGCTGGACCTTAGTCCGCTCCACACTGAGTGCATGGAACCACTCTTTGATCCTAACACGGCCACAAGGACCGTGCACCCTGTCCCCTCCAGCAACGACCAACTGTCTCCTGGAGCCAGTGTGGACGAGGTAGTGGGTAATAGACAGGTAGGCACCTTGTCAACATGCACATCAAGCGCATCCACACCGGGGATATCAAACAACAGCCGAACACTTGAGAGAGAGAGAAAGAAAAAGAGAAAAACTCGATTAATGCATAAGGAAACGGTGATATAAACCTTAATTAAATAGCATATGTAATAAGTTGTTTACAAACAAATCCTAGCTAAGTGCACGAGGTCAGGAAATATAGTTCACGGAATGTCACGAACACAAAAATATTATGGAAATCGAATACAATTGGCTTAAGCGAGGTGTGCAAGTTAATGGAATAGAGTACTGGTAGACATTTATATGAGAAAGAAAAGCATTAAGGCACAAACTGTAAACCCACCACCTGAAAGAAAAAGACTTAGCATGCAAGCACGCGGTTAGTAAATCGAATTCAGCTTGCCTACAAACGCTGCGCCGGCTCGCCGTAATTCTCTGCAGGACCCGTCGTCGCTTCTGTAGTGGCCCCAAAGGACCTAGCTCATGGCCCACTAGACATTTATATGAGGAAGAAAGGCATTAGGGGAGAATCGCAAACCCACCACCTGAAATAAAGAAACTTAGCATGCAAGCATGCGGTTAGTAAATCGAATTCAGCGTGCCTACAAACGCTGCGCCGGTGCTGCCTACGTTCACTGCTGGACCCGTCGGCGCTTCGGCAGTGGTCCCGAGTGACCTTTCTCATGGCTCACTAGGCCTGTCTGACTAAGGCACTCGCGACCGCATGTTCTACAGCACAATGCGCTCGATGTCGATGGAGTACAATTCATTGGTGCTTGCCGCTTCCGCAAATGCCGCTTCTTCTCTGCATGCATGAGGTCTTTCTCCCGCACTTCAGCAACTGCCTTCGTGATTAGATCGCGCCATGCACCACGATCAACCGCCTTCGATTCCCATGATCTGCAATCAAGATTAGAACGTGTGAGGCTCACTTTAATCATGTCCTGGTAACGTAACTTTGGTTTACCAGCATGCCGCTTCCCAATACTCAGCTGACCGTATAAAAGTTGTTTCGGTATCCGCGTCGAATCCATACGGCTCACATATATATATATATATATATATATATATATATATATATATAGCCCTGAGGCACGTGGTGGCCAGATCCTCACAGATGGTCTACCACTGCTGCTACTGTTGTGCCGTGGGCTCATATCCTGGACGCCTCCTCGTGGCGACCGCTGGTTGGCAGTTGGGTTACACCCATCTCCTACCTAAGAACCAGGACATGCCAGTCTGCATGCGTCAGGGAACTGGCCATGTGTTAGAACCGCTGCCTTTCGGGTGTAAAATTAGTCGAAGGCTTTGGCTTAGGACCCGAGTCGTTCTGCTGTTAGGTGTTGGCGCACTGCCAGCATCCTAGTCCATCCTCTTCGGAGGTTAGCAAGTGGTCGATGGCCCACTTTCCGTAAAACCTAGCCATAGGAGCCAACAAATCCACGGATTATAAACGCACCTCTCGATTGGCTTGGAGCATAAGCGCCACACATTGTCTCTGACAGTGGGAGTGCAACTCCGGATGCTCAATGGTTTGCTGCTACCCGCTTCAAGCCAGGTAACCCCTGGTAATATTGGTGCAAACCCGCCAAAACCCTCCTGTGTCTGGCCGTGGTCGGAGGTGCGTATCCTACTACGGTCGCAAAACATGTATGTATCGTTCTTGTACATCAAATGCTGCGTGTGATGGATATCAAGCAGATCCCAGTCTGTCTCTGCAATCACATTCCCGAGCTGGACCTGCTCCCCACTGCCTTGTGGGTCAGGCTATTGAACCAAAGATTTCGGGAGGAGTCCCTCAAACAAACTTCTAAACAACCCCTGTCTTGGGGGTAAGGCTATTGAGTCAAAGGCTCCGGGCGGAGTCCCTCAAGCAAACCTCCGAAGCACAACAACCACCTCGCGTGCGGTTGCCCACCAATGCAATCATATGCCTGCGCGCAAAGCGCTCAGCATCAGGTGCTGGAACTTGTACACACTACCAGATCGAAATTTGAGTGAGCACTGCACTTCGACGCGTTACACTGATTGTGATGGAACAGACGCACTACCACATCGATATTGCGGCGCTCAGTGAAACTCGGCTAGCTGAGCAAGGTGAGATGCATTAAGCAGTTGCTGGCTACACATTCTACTGGGTGGGGAACGTTGATTCAGTATTACGTGAACATGGGGTCGGATTTGTACCATCCTGTCGTCTACTTGGCCAGCTGGTGTTTGAGCCGATTGGCATCAGCCTGCAACCGATGACGGCTCGCCTACGACTCGGAAGAGGTAAGTTTGCCACCTTAATAAGCACGTACGGCCCGAGCATGTGTTATCCTGATGACACGCGTGATCAGTTCTACACTCAGCTATCCTCCGTGATACGGTCTGTGCCGAGGAGCGACCGACTATATCTCCTGGGTGACTTCAACGCGCGCGTTGGGCGTGATGCATCGGTGTGGACAGATGTTATCGGTGCGCATGGCATTGGTTCAGCGAATGCGAACGGTGACAGGCTGCTTTCACTATGTGCCACTCACAGCATGACGACCGTGAACACGTCGTTTGCACTGACTGCGAGTGATATAGCAACTTGGACGCACCCAGGGAGTGGTCACGCTCACCTGCTCGACTATGTCATCGTATGTCAGCGTGATATGCGTGAAGGGCGTATGACACGTGTACTGCGTGGAGTTGAGTGTGGCACCGATCACAAAATGGTGCGGACCAAACTGTACATATATTTTCGTAAATCTACGTATTGCGCTCACGCCGTGAACCAGTGTAAATGTAACATTCTTTCCCTTGGTACTGTGGAGAAGCGCGTTGAGCTGGAGAAGGCAATGGACGCAAACTGTATTATGTGGAAAGCATAGCTACATTGGGCAGATTGTAGCACTACATTCGCGACCAGGTCTCAGCTGCTGCCGAGGAGACGATCGGACGTGCAAACTGTAAGCAGCCCGATCGGCTTGTTGAGAGCATTGCGACGATTGGCACATTGGTGTCGAGGAAGAATGCAACATTTGCTGCACATGTGGCAGACCCCAGTGACTTGGGGAAGAATAATCAGTTTCGCAAAATTCGACGGTGACTGACGCGAGAGCTCCCTCGCATAAAAATGGCATGGTGGACGGAGAAGTATAGGCAGATCGAAATCTACGCCGAACACCGGCAATATAAGGAATTCTTTGACTCCTTGAAGACGGCGTATGGAACGAGGTTGGAGCCGCTGACGACGCTGATCGTTGGTAGCTCAGGCGCTACCTGCACACAGACTGCAGACATAATGCAGATCTAACGAACAAACTTTCACTGTCTCTTGAACAACCGTTCAGAGATCGACTGGCCTACATTGAACGGCATGAAGCAGCACGTGAAGGCGAGTCTGGCGGACACGCCGACACTGGATGAGACGCAGAGAGCACTTGCTCAGCTACGAAACGTTAAGTGTGCCGGAGCCGACGGGATCCAGCCTGAAGTATTGAAACACGGCGGACCAGCGTTGGTGACTGCGCTGCACCACTAGGTGCAACGCGTGTGGATTGAGGAGGAGGTACCACCTGAACAGATGTTCTTTTGCTACCACTGTACAAGGGTAATGGAAGCAAGCAAGACTGCACGAATTATCGTGGCATCAACTTGCTGAGTTGTGTGGGCAAGCTGATTACCCGAATTCTGCTCAACCGCCTCGTCAGTCTGGTTATGGCACCAAACGCGGCGGAAGAGCAATGTGGATTCCGTTCGGGTCGCAGCACCAGCGATTTGGTGTTTGCGGCTCGTCAGTTGCAAGAGAAGTGTAGAGAACGACACCAGCCTTTGTACTCGCTTTTCGTTGATTTCACCAAAGCATTTGATACGGTGGGCCGCGAGCATTGTGGCTGGTGTTGGGTAAGTTTGGTTGTCCGGTTAAGTTTGTAAGTTTGGTTGAATATCTGCCCAGTGGTATGCGGGCTGGGGTGCAGCTGAGTAGAGGGACGTCAGATAACTTTGCAGTTGTCTCTGGTATGAAGCAAGGCTGTGTTTTAGCTTCTGCCCTGTTTAATGTTTATCTACTCGAAATTCTATCTCGTGCTTTTGATACCACTTGGGCTTAAGACTGTGAGATATCTGGAGCGATTTCAACAACAAGCTCTGGGACGGATTTTGCGCATCGGTTGTTGCGTCAGAGTTGCAGACACAGAGGTGTTGCGCTGAAGTGGAATATATGCAATGGGTCGCGTACTTTTGCCAAGACACCTGAGGTGCACGGCCATGTGTGTCGTATGGATTCGATGGAGATACCGGAGCAACGATTATATGGTCAACTGAGTATTGTGAAGCTGCATGTGGGAAAACCGACGCTTCGTCAGCAGGACATGATCAAAGTGAGCCTATCACGTTCTAATGTTGATTTCATACGTTGGGAATCGATGGCGATTAATCGACATGTATGGCGAGATTTGAGCACGAAGGCATTTGCTGGGATGCAAGAGAAAGCCGTCGTGCTTACTGAGAAGAAGCGATACGTGCGGAAGCGACAGTCGACGATGGGTTGTACTTCATCGACCTCGAACGCATGGTGTTGTAGCACTTGCGGTCGTTAGTGCCTGAGTCAGGCAGGTGTAGTGAGCCTCGAGCTAGGCCTTTCGGACCCGCATTGATACGACGACTGGTCTTACTGAGAACGTAAGCAGGAGCGGCACAGCGGCGCTAGGTACGCTGCATTCCATTTACTAACCGCGCGTTTGCGTGCTGAGTCTCTTTATCTCAGATGGTTGGTTCACCATATTGTCCTTATCCTTTTTTCCTCATGTTTATGCCTACCTCAATAATCTATTAACTTCCACATATCGTTTAAGCTAGTACTGGTTAACTTTCTAACATTTTCGTCTTTGTGGCTGTTTAAAATATATTTGCTGACATGCTAAACCTATTACGGAATGGTTGACAACAAATTTATCATATATGATGATTTCGCGAAGAGCTATGTCAGCGTATTTGGATGCCTTATTCAACTTGTTTTATTTGATATCATCTTTCCAAGCGATTGGCTGTTGCGTGATATCCACCGTGTGGCTACGCTTGATG
The DNA here is from genome assembly GCA_944474145.2 of Dicrocoelium dendriticum. Lineage (NCBI taxonomy): Eukaryota > Metazoa > Platyhelminthes > Trematoda > Plagiorchiida > Dicrocoeliidae > Dicrocoelium > Dicrocoelium dendriticum. The sequence goes on along the minus strand of OX104070.1, from coordinate 68,185,268 downwards.
TGCTTATTGACAATGTGCCTGCCTGTCTATTACCAAACGAATCGATTACTCGCTCCAGAAAATTGTGAATCGTTACTGGAGGGAGGAGGTGCACGATCCTTGTAGCCAAGCTAAGGTCGAAGTGTGGTTCCTTGCACTCAGTGTGGAGCGGACTACGGTCCAGCCACCGCCTTGTGTGCGCTTGATTCCCCAAATACAGCGTGCTTGTGTTTGCCTGTGAAAGAGTGTGGGCCGGCTCGGTGGAAGAAACGTGGATCCAATCCACATGCCTCCCGGTCTTATTCCTTCTGATTTACACTGAATTTGTGACATGTGGATGAAGCTGTGGAGGGTTCAGCTCAAGCTACCCATGACTCCTCTGTAGGCGTCGATGTGCTGTGGCTGTCCTCGTGGAGGCCGCAGTGGCAGGCAACTCCGGAACCGGATGCCACCAGCGATGTACCAATATATGGTTGGCTGCATCCGGTTTCGGATTTGCCTGCCACTGTAGCCAGTCACAGGACGTCTGCGCCTACAGAGAGACCATGGGTGGCTTGCGCTGTACCGCCCACAGCTCCATCCACACACCCCATATCCAGTGTAAACCAGAAGGAATAAGACCAGGAGACATGCGGATGGGAGCCATGTTTCACCAACCGAGCCGGCCCACACTCCTTCACAGGCAAACACAAGCATGCTGTATTTGGGAATCAAGTGCACACAAGGCGGTGGCTGGACCGTAATCCGCTCCACACTGAGTGCATGGAACCATTCTTTAATCCTAGCACAACCACGGGGACGGTGCATCCCGTCCCCTCCAGCAACGACCAACTGTCTCCTGGAGCCAGTATGGACGAGGTAGTGGGTAATAGGCAGGTAGGCACCTTGTCAACATGCACATCAAGCGCAGCCATTCCTGGGATGCCAAACAGCAGCCAATCATTCAAAATGGCGATATCGAATAAAGTAAACTTATATGACGACATAAATACTAGTAAAATGATCATATGGAAGAAACTGGTTAAACAATGGAACAATGGAACAATGGATTTATGCGGGTATAAAAGCTAAGCTTGACAAATCCCGTAGGGTGATCAGTGCGAAAATCATAGAAGTGTGAAAAATTCAATGGAAACCAATTCAGTAAAAATCGTTTAACAACGAGTCACTACAAGCTTGTGGACTCACCGAGTTTGAAGTGTCAAAATAATAATCCACTATAACTCCGGAGGGGAGCATGAGGTATGGAGTATTTGGTTAAAAGAGTCACCGCCCCTTGAAATTCGCATGGGGCAAAGTGTTTGAGTTTTAAGCGTCAAAATATAAATCCACTGTTGAAATTTGCGTGGGGGAAAATTATTTTTAAAGTATGGATTTTGGATCTCTCAAAATTAGACTGTACTATGGGAGATAGTGCAATGAAGTGAGTGCACTATCAACTCGATTTTTGAACTCGATCAGGTTGGGTGCACTGACTACAGATTCTGGGAGAGCATTCCAGGCTTGGCAAACACGCACGGAAAAGAAATTCCGTCGACATTCCAAACGGCTGTACTGCACTGCCAGCTTCAGATGATGGCCTCACAGTTTGTTGTTGTTACTGAGCTCCAGCAGATGGCGGCAGGTATGATTGGGGTCTGTCAGAATCTGATAAGCCAAAATCAAATCTCCCCGTAGTCGTCGATATTGACCACTAAATATCCCGAGCAATCTCAGTCTGTCTTCGTAGCGTAACTGGCCTAAACCTTTCACGTTCTTCTTTGCGCGTCGTTGAGGTTTCTCTAAATCAGAGAGGTCTTTCCTCAGCCACGGCTGCCAGACTTGTATTGCATACTCCACGTGTGGTCGTATGTATGCACCTAGAAGTTGGTGAAAAACGGATGGATCGATGCGTCCAAACGTGCGCCGGAGAAGGCCCAAATTTCGAATGCTCACGTTCGATGCTTTCTTTGCCTGGGATGAACAACCAAGGTCGGACTGAATCAAGACTCCTAAATCCTTTTCCTCCGCAGTTGTGTGAAGCACATGGTCACCCAGTTTATAGAAAAATGCTGATTGGTGACGTAAGTGTAATACTCTGCACTTTTCTGTGTTGAGTGGGAGTTGGTTCTGAACTGACCACGCATACACCTTATCCAGATCCTCTTGAAGTATTGCGGAGTCATCTGGTGTATTGATCGCTCTCCAGACCTTGATGTCGTCGGCGTAGAGTAGGCAGTTGGAAAGAATGAGGGCCGCTATGTCGTCAATATACATCAAAAACAATCGTGGCCCCAGTACCGATCCTTGTGGTACACCACATTCGACTTGGATTGGGTGGGACAGAGACCCACGCACTTTTACCTTTAAGCTCCGGTGTAGAAGAAAGCTTGTTGTCCATCCTAGGAGTGGATCACCAATGCCGAAGCTCTGAAGTTTGCAAATCAGGATTCCATGGTCTAGTCGATCAAAGGCCTTTGAGAAATCTAGGTAGACAACGTCCACTCCTGCACCGCTGTCAATTAATTTGGTCCAACTCGATCTTGCTAGCAGCAGATTTGTGGTGCACGATCGATTCCGTCGAAAACCCTGCTGTTCATGTGCAAGGAAGGCAGACTCTTCTAAATAGGCTGTTAATACGTCAGCAACAATAGCTTCCATAACCATTGACAGGACCGGGAGAAGGGTTACAGGACGGTAGTAGGCTGGGTCAGAACGGCTACCGCCCTTGTGAATTGGGGTTGTGATCCCACATTTCCACATCTCGGGTACATACATCTGATCGAAGCAGCGTTGAAAGAATCGTGCCAGAGGCTCTGCTAAACTTTCTCTCATTACCGCAAGGGACTTAGGGTGAATGTCGTCGATTTCAGGAGAGCTGTGCTTACGCATACACAACAACTTATTTAATACCATCCCCGCCGTGAAAGTTATGTGCGTAAGTTTTGGTTGTAAAACAGCTGCTGACAAAGGAACAGATGACCAAGGAATGCATTGAAAGTTTGAAGCATATTGCAGCCGCAAGGCGTTCGCCGCATCCTCCGTAGTCAGCGTCATGCCATCTGGCGTTTGAAGAGGAGGGATTCCCCGTTTCACCTTGCGCAGGTTGTTTACACGTTGGTAGAGCAGCTTATGATTCGAAACCATGCGCTCCGTCAGATGCTGCTGGTATGTCAGTTTATCTTCACGAACGAGTTGAGTGCAATGATTACGTTGAATTGCATAAGCCGTCCAGCTCTCCGTGCTCGGGTGTTCCTTATAGATATGCCAGGCCGAGTTCCTCACTGCCATACATTTCCGTGTCCTACTTCGCACAAATGAAAGAGTCTTCTTCGAGTGGACAACCTTAGTTTCGGATGCCTCTTCCACGAGAGTGCTAAATTGGTTGACGAAATGTGGCCATGCGACTGTCGGTACTTCGTCTGTCAGAACGTTCCAGTTGGCTGTCTCCGCAAGTGGAGCCAGCTCATGGTACCGTGTGATAACTCGACTTTCCCGTGTAGTATCCGCAGGGTATTCTGCGTGGCATATATAATCGAAGAGTAAAACTGCATGATCGCTGCAACCCAAAGGAGCGATAAGTACAAGGTGTCCGAAAGTCTTTTAAAAAATACCACCTGATAAATTACGCAAGTTTACCACAATTTGCATGAGTGACGTGTGCAAGTGGGGAGAAGATTATCAAGTACGCAGAACAAACCAAATAAAATGTAATGAATTTTATCCACATCAAAAAGACCTAGTTTAAGTGTAAGTTGGTTTAGCCCAAATGCCGTGAAGAAGCATCATGAATGCAACATCAGCGTTAGTATGGGGCACACATACATACATGGGTGACGGCATCCGGTTTCGGATTTGCCTGTCACTGTGGCCAGCCACAAGATGCCTGCACCTACAGAGGGACTATGGATGGCTTGCGCTGCACCACCCACAGCTACGTCCACACGCCCCATATATATATATATATATATATATATATATATATATATATATATATATATATTCCACCGTAACATTGACGTTTTTAAAACAAGTTGTCCGTGTTGTAAGCCACACTGAAGATTCCACAAACCAAAGCGGACACTGCATCATAAAAGAAAATCAACAGTTTGATAGCAACTAATAAGAAGTAAGGCAACTGGAGGATCTTCAAGCCGCATCGTGGTCATGCTAGCGCAACCGAAGGCAACGGATGCCACTGCAAATCCTTCTCTTGGTTATGAACTTTGATAAACTCGATCAAGGACGGTGGCTACGTTACCCCTCTCTCACTATCGGCTTTCGCGTATTCTATGTGCTTGTGACCTTACAGTCTTTAACTAACTGAACATGCCTAATATTACTGTTCTGTCTTGTTAATGCACCATTGTATTTTGAAGTGCCGATAGCATAGGCATGTCAGGTTACAATTGTTGTGGCACTGTTCATGCGGGCTAACTCGTAATGGCAATTCTTAAGTATTATTTTTAGCCTTCTAAGATCGTGGAAAACAGTAGATGCGATGATAGGAGATACTTGTTGCTCGGGTTGGTAGTTAAAATTTTGTTTGGTTCGCCAAGCTGAGTTATTTAATGACGATGGTTTCACCACTTCGCGCAGTGTCATGTTCAATGCCAGCTACAGACCGCACAAGATCTAGTTAACAATGCAATGAAAGGTATTTATTTCACCATGGAAGAAGAGGTGGGAAACCAACTACTATTTCTGGATGTGCTGGTTGCCAGAACATTGGAAGGCAACTTCCAAACATCAGTTTACAGAAAAGCGACACGCCGAGCATATCCCAAACTACAGCAGCAACCACCCTAAGTGTCACAAAATAACCTGCAGAGGGACCCTGTTTCGTAGAGTAGAACCAAATTACAATACTGCTGAGACGAAACAAAAGGAAGAGGAAAATCTGTTTATGTATTTCATTCACAACAGCTACCCACGCAGTTTCATCCGAAGACACCTAAACCGAAGGATCACAACCACCGCACCTGCACCAACAAAGTGGAAACGTACCACCTTGCCATACATTAAAAACGTATCGGAAAAGACAGCCAGACTCCTCAAGCAGCACAACCTGATGATAGTTCACATACCCACTGCGATTTGAAGGGTATCTTATCTAAACCTAAAGTAAAACTGGAGGCACACGAACGCTGAAATCTCGTCTACAGGATACGATGCGAGAACTGTGAGAAAAACTATGTGGGCCAAACTGGGAGAAAATTATCCACAAGAATAAAAGAGCACCAGCGTGTGTGTAAATAACATTATGGATCGCCACAGATCTCAGTGCATCTCGATGAGGAAGGACACAACGTTATCTGGGACAACACAAAAATTCTGGCGCAAAGAGGGACAAAACAAGGAAGAGCATTTCTCGAGGCGTGTTGCTCTACGGAGAATTCATTGAACTTCTGCATTGACCTCGATCCAGTGTACCTACAGCTGAGAAAGCATGAAAATGGGCGGCCGAAAATCGAACGAACAGAGGTCACAGGACACGGATCGAGGAGGCCAATTTCAAACAGTACGTCCCGACGACACTTTTCATAAGATTATCCTCTACGCAGCGATGCATTGAAGATGCCACTGAACGAAGTGGTGAAACGTTTGCTATTAAATTACTCAGCTCGGAGAATCAATCAATACCTTAACAGTACATCCGATTAGGTGGATCCTATTCTGGCTCAGATGCTGCTGCAACTGCACCAAAATGTACTCAGAATGCCATCCAGCGGAACCAGTTAACGCGCTGCAAGTCGTCTGGCGTCAGCTTCTCCTTGTTGTTTTCCCCACAATAGCGATGAAGACGGGTTCCTTCTCCCTCGTAAGCAAGAATGATGTCACTTGCCATGTTATCGTCGACATCAACGACTTCAGCAACTTCCTGGGTGGTTTTGCCGTTGATGAACCCACGCTTGGTGAGAATATCTTCCTGTGCTGATGAGGTTTGCTTGTGATGCTACCGCTCGTTGATGGGTTCTGTCATCGTTCATACCTCATTTTTGTCGTTTCGTGCAGTACAAGACTAATATAGTTACACTGGGTTTGGCGGAGTCATAAAAGCCTCCACTGCTCTAATACTCGAGTCGCTGCATTAGTTTGCCCATACATCCGCACAAAACACGCGAAAGCTCACATAGTGTTATGGGAGAACTGAGTCACCGGCTTTGATAGAGCGAACCGACGCCAATGATCAAGAGGAGAGGTTGCGCAGTCATCCACCGTTTGTACAGGTCCGTTGCATGCGCATGAGCCCAAGTTGGCATGAACCTCGTCCAGTCGCCTTACCCCGCATTTCTTGCTGACAAATTGCTAATTTTCTGCTTAGAATGCAGTGCGCCAGATTTGTTTGGCATAATATTCAGTGTGGTTTGCAAAATAGCAGCTTTTCTACAATACTTCCAACTTGATGTGCGTCTCGACAGAGATAAAGTGAGAAGTATATATATATATATATATATATATATATATATATATATATATATATATATATATATATATATATATATATATATATATATATATATATATATATATATATATATATAGCGGCAATGTTATTCCAAGTCGCAAAAAGTGCATGGAGCGTGCAGCGCGTCGGTGTCGCCGTAGCAAGTCAATAGGTAAGACTTCGTCCAGCGTAGCTTAGCTTGTACTTGTCGTTTTCTCATCTTTTGACTTCCCATTTCGCCTTCAGTATCGTTAGAGCAGCCATCTAGCGTGCGTGCTTTTATGCCCGTCCTTCATTAATAGCTGTGTCCAGGTCGTCACGAGGTGTGACACAGGCACCCCTTTCCATCCAGCTCCGACTCTTACTAGTGGTTGTCCAGCCGCCTACGAAGTATCTCCTTTGCCTTTCAGCCCCATGCGTCTCTTATGACCCACCTACGCAATGGAATTAGAAGCCCTCGGAACCCTCAACCGGACGTATACTACAGAGTACTTATTTTTTGTCCTGATCTACAGGTTTTACGCCTGCAAATCAAATCTGCCCATAGCAAGACATTGCATGACAGGAACGATTTAAACAGATGTCTGAGTCAACCTATGGTAAATACTACAATGGGATCCCGTGAACAGAACTTGGTCCGTGGAAGTCAAAACAAATATTCTGGTGGAAACGAAACCAACAAATCTTGACAAGTTATATGCGTTCTCAGGGCCTGGGTGGGCATAATGGTCAATTCATCCTCAATGCAAAAGTCAGTACGAAGGTTTCTGCTGTAATTAAGTGGCTGGCAAGTTAACAATGAGACCAAATTGGCCGGTTAGAAAATCGAGATACGCTTGAATTTACCTACTGTTTGCTTATCTAGAGTGGTAACAATGCATCTGTCCCGGAAGTAAGTGATCTAGTTTTTGTACCAGCGTGACAACTTGGAGCAACGCCGTTTATAGGGGACACATATTGGTTCTGCTTTACGTTTGAAGTCCCGTGGCGGAGCTGTACGCTATCGGCTGCGTCCCCAGGTCGCGGATTGGGGAATACCTTCCTTATGAAGGTGACTGCGAATAAGCCCCGTGTACCTTGCAGGCAAGATGAATCAGCAGTCGCGGACGATCAGCGGCAGTGTCTCAGAGCGTAGGGACTTCTGGGCTGGCCACCTAGTTCTCCATCAAATACCACAATAAATCGTACGGCGCTGTGTCAAAGCCAATGTGACCGGCTAGATGGTTATTGACCACTCACTCTTGTAACCAGAAGTGAGTATCTAACGGAGGGCGGATGAACAATCTTGTTGGCCACCGGCTTCTCTGTGGACTGCCACTGAACAAAAAACAAAGCGAATGAGCTACCCGGATGTCAACGGTATCCTTTAATTGTCCCGCTGCCTTGAATGTCAGGTCTTGATGACCAAAGGTTCGAGGTGGGTCCCTTAAGTCAAACCTCTTCCTCGGCCTGGGCAACCGGGAAAATCTCTGCTCACACAACACATGGACCTGGTATACCTTCCAAACCTTTCCACCGTCTACCTGTTTTCCCTTGTTGTTGTTAATCTTATCTCTGTTGTGGCACTGCCAGTTGTATACTGGGCAACGGTTGAATACTGATAATAATTACGTTTGTAGCCGACTGTTGCGTTAACCGAGAGTGTACTTTCTGCTTCAAACAAGTCCAGCATCTTACAACGGAAGAGTTATTCCTCCTGTCTCACTCATCGGGTAAAAAAGAGAGTAAACGTTAACCGTGGAAACTTGTGTTTGTTGTTATTGAAGCCGGGATTTTAATATCCTTCGGCTAAAGTGAGGACCACGTGCTCCACCTTGACAGCGATGCAACCGGCCTCTGATAAAGGCCTCTGATAAAATAGGTATTGATTACAGAGGAGTAGTAGGGAAGTTGAATGGTATAGGCAGAAATTCGTCACATCTAGACTCACTCAGACAGCCGTCACACGCCTGGAAAAGCACTATATGCGCGTTTCCTCCTTTCGGGAATCGTCAGCAGTGCACATTCCATCGGATCTTGGTAGGGCTCCAACCCGCAACTCGACTGTTGTCAGTCCGTGGTTGAGACCACTGAGCTACGGGGTACAGCAACGACCATCGTGAATAAATTATTAGATGTGATATAGCGTCGCTCACTATCCACTGACTTACAGGTCACTGCCGTGCAGAAGACAGGGTACCCCCCACGCTCACCAAGCGACAAGCTTACCAAACTTAAGCCGCCAATTAACTTTTGGCATTCTAAACAGTTTGGTCTGCGTATCACGCGCAAATATTGCTATACACTGGGTGGTAACATTTGCGAGCCAGAAGCATGCGCTGGCCAGCCATTCATACTCCAGAAAATGACACATGCAGTCGTAATCAGTAAAACGGCGCTTCAGCAAATGACGGTAGGTGAGCCGTACCGGAGTGCTGAACTTTGCCCACAACGCTCGACATTTTAATGCTTATCGTGTCCGAACGAAGGGGGTGAAATCGACGTGACAGGTGGTCTCGTACCCAAGTACATGAACTTTCTATGGATGGTCGTTGGGTGTGTGCAGTGGAGGACGTGAATGACAGTAATTGCTACTTCTGCACAATCGGGAATACTGGAAGGTCGGCGGAGTTATCCAATGGCATGCTGTTTAGGGGAGGAAATGGTAAATGCATTCAACAGGACTTAGTGCAGTAGAAAATGTCCAAGCATAGGAAAGTACTAGTAGTTATCGACGAGCGCAGAAGAGAAGATCCGGTACATGCGAAATAGCCGAACAATACGGACGCAGAGATCCGGATACTATTTCTGTGCACATAACCTCTGGTGGAAAATCAACAAATAGGAAACCCTTGGCACAAAATTGTTTTGTTGAATCAGAGTTCTATACTCTTACAAGTGACACTCCATCAAATACACCGTGTGAAGGAAATGGGAACGGTTATTACCCGGCCAATGTCTTCCTTGCGTCTCACCACCGAGAAAACGATGACAGTGTAGTTGGGATAAGAGAGCCAGAGCATATCCGATGACGAATCGGCGCCTTGCGTCCGAGTGACTGAGATCAGGAGTACGGTTGACCTTGCGGAATTGTATACAAAATACACAGAGGTGCGGGGAACTGAGATTTGGGGGTTTCACTTCGACTTTCCATACTAAATACAGGCCTCATAGAACCACAGAAGATTCGGGATTCGTTAATACTAACGAGGGAGTTCCACTAACTGGTGAGCTCCGACACTAACCATGATAACCTACTGAACTCCATTTGTATGTTTGTCCATCTGGACCAGCAAATGACAACAAAGATTAGCTCGTTCGCTCCACACGCCTAAATTTAGCATTTTGGCCTGATTTGGCAACTTCAGGTTAATCACAACGAAGTGCGATTTCTCTAGGCATCTGAGTTTCACAAATTCATAAGCTTGAGTCGATATTAGAAAGAATAGAACGATTAGACATCCACACCTATGGTTACACCAGACATGTACTGTAAAGTCCTACTTCTTAAGATACCAGATATTTCGTTGTGATAAAAGTCTAAACTGATCTTGATGCTAAAATGGGATCATCGATAGCTATGAACCTACATAATTCAAAAGTTATCACAGGCTTCACAGAAAATAACATCATCCATAGTCCGTAAATCCGGTGATTGCGTTATTCCATGACGTGATGGGTTTCCGCCTGGAAAGTGCACTCCCTATGGCAACTCACAACTGTCTGTTCAACCCATTTTTTGCCGGGGTGTTTGAGGACATTTTTCCAAAACCTGATTTACTCCATCAAATGAACGTAATATGTATTATTTGTTCTAGCTGATTGTCAGCAACTACACCAATAAAACTTATTCTGCCGTTTTAAGTAATTCACGCTTAACTTGATTAAATCAACGGTTAGGTTACATTGTAGGTGTCCTTAAAAAGGACACCAGCAGAAAATGGGTTAAAACCACCGCGACTTGGCGGATGTGACTCGCCACCGAATAAATTTATTGCCCTTTGTCTTACCTGGAGACATTGTACTCCGGCAGACAAGCAGAGCATCGGTTTTTGCCGCTGCTATCTGGGGTGTTGGGCTCCTGGTATAGATCAGCAACACACGGAAGTAGCATAACCTTATTGCTCAATCACCGGCCCCGAACGAGTGTTAATCCCTTATGTCACCTCGCTGTCTTGTGGCTTAGGCCCTTTGACCAAAGACTCAGAGCACTGATGGCCTAAAACTAGTTGGTTGCTTCGACCCAGCCAACCGGGTAGTATCATGCCAAGTGAAGAACCATGGAAATTCATTATCAGGCTCTGTCGCTCTTATAAGGGTTTACACGGCCGCCATTAACCCAAGTTTACAAACACACGTCACACACGTAGCTACCCCCCTTTTGTACCAGTCTCTCTTTGTTACGCGATTTCTCAGCGGCAAACAATCCTGACCTTGGCGATGAATTTGTCGCCGTAACATCCGCCAATCAACCACACAGTACATTTCAGGCATCCACCAGCCACGAAGTTTGTCATCGTCAGTTCTGCATCCTGGGACCGGGTTCATGCTACCAACGTTCAGTGTGCGCACTTTAAAGCAGATCGAACAAACAGATGAAGTTGCACGCACCTTGGAGAGTCTTGCAATTGATGCCAGTTACCTGACTGATACACGACTTCAGGCTTCTAATACACCCTACCGATCGACTTCTCCAATCCACCCAAATACCCGTTAGCGTACTCGCTGAGTTTACCGCATTTGGGCACATTGGCGTCTGGATCGCTATTAGTACTAGAGCCGAAGCCTTACTACTTGCTTGGATTCTAGTCAAATGTCGTCGTTGTGCAATGAAGCTCCGCTGCTCTTGCAAGATTAGTAAAATTTAAGCCGACAAAAGTGTCCTTTTTCCGATCGCATACGCGTCCACTGACTGCAGCTCGGGTACAGCGAAGGACCAATTCTATTAAAACATTTATGGTCATTTCCAATAGGCGCCTGAAACGAATATCATCATTGTGGCAGGGGAGTTTAACTCCTGTGTCAGTCGGCTGCTCTCATGTGAAGGCCACTTCAACGAACCTCATGGATATAATACCGTTACTTTTGGCAAAAGAGAAAGACTAACCAGCCTATGTATTGACAAATAGCTTTTCCTCTTCAGTGCGAGCCTTCGTCATCCTGGACTGCACTATAACGCCTGGCATCCTCCAGGATCCTCCCTGCGTTGGTCGCAATTTGACCATATTGTCATAAGTGGCAAGTTGAGTGACAGCATACGGGATTGCAGAGCACATGTGTCGACTTGTGTTGAAACTGGCCACACATTTGTGCGCGACAGTTTGGATACGCTTCGCTGGCTCACACAGGGTCAAACAAACCCGACTGACCGCCTACAGGTAGGAGGATCCAACGAGGAGAACGGAGTATCAACAGAGGCTTCGTGAAAACTTCGCTCTCCTTCCTACTCCGGTAGTTCACGAACATTGGTCAGGTCCACAAGAAGCCATGCTGTCACCAACTGTTTCCAACTGCAGTCTTACCTGCTACATGGCTAAAACCCGGATTCTGGCAACATCCTCGGAACTGTTCGATCGTCGACTGGCTGCGTCCGCCATTGCGGAACTCAACCAACTCAGATAGTATATTTCTCAACAGTTGAAAGCTAGTCTTTGCCTTAATGATAAAGACTGGTGGTCAAAACAACCGGCTGAGGTGGAAGCCGCTGGATGGGTTGGAAACCATCGCAATTTGTTTTAGCTCCTTAACACCACCAGTAACAATTCACACGATATCAGTCAGACAATGTGTGAGTTAGAGGACATGAAATTCTCTAAACTACACAGGCGCTTAATCTCTAATTCACATACCCGGCGCAGTCTTCCGTGACACCCACATTTCCATAAGACGGTGTTTGGTCTGTCCAAGCAGATGATCTCACAGAGGCAGATACACGCAGCGCAACTCAATCTATGAAAAATACTACAAGTCCTGGAGCTGATAGCATTCCACCAGCTTTTTAACCATGATGCTAATGTACTTCTCACTAAACCCTATCGCTGTTTACCATACTTTGGACTGACAACAAGGTTTCAAACTCATGGAAAGAGTCAGTCGTTGTCTCGATCGAGAAGAAGGATTCCCACGAAGATTATGCTAAGCACCATGGAATTTTGTTGCGTCCAAGACTTTTGTGTTTGTCAGACTTCGCAGACCTTCAGGGAGTGGATAGCTTTTCCAGAGAGAAACCAAACGATTTTCATGCAAGCCGAGGTTGCGTCGAGCAAATGTGTACGTCCACCAAAAACCAACAATCGTTGCTTTCTTGAACATCTGGACAGCATCTGACTCCGTAAATAAAACTATGTGGCGAGACTACTTACTAAAGGAATAGGTGTCCGGCAATTTTTGACCATCCTGAAGGAACTATGCAGTCACATGTCGGGAAAACTTAAGGTTCACAGCGGGCTTTTCTCTTCGTTTGCTGTCCCCCAGTGGTGTTTGCCAAGGTTACTCTTTTGACACCTTTGCTCTTTAACCGCAATCGAAGATGCTATCCAAAGAGTAGTAAGCGTTCAGAACTGCGAAATTGAGCTTCACTCTATGGACAAGGTCGAGGACTTGGGTTAAATCGATAATATCGCTTTGCTGTAAGGAGATCCGCAGCAAGTCTAAATCACCTTGAACCGCTTTGCGGTGGAGCCATCCAAGTAAGGCTTGTACTTCACTCTGGCCAAATGTGGAACACTACTCCAAGGTTGGCAGATATTTTGGACTGCGCTCACCACTGCTGGTGACATTTAGGAACATACCGCATGCTCCACTTATCAAGGGAGTTGCATCACGAGTGGGACATTGTTGGAAAGTAAGTTCTATAACGGATCGTAAAGGCACGCGTTGTTTTCCCCAGATTAGAGTCCATAGAAGACGTCATCATGTTATCAGGCTCAAGGTCATTGGCAAGGCGTACAGTGTCCCGGTCCGCATGGTTCAGTAGTACGAATGTGAGACCTGGACTGTCAGGTTGGAAGACATGAAAAGATGGTTAGATCTTGACAATGGCTGTCTGCGAGGGACTGCTCGCGTGTGGTAGCAATAACATGTAAGCAACACAAAAATCCTAGCCCGAATGGTTGAAGCGAATAGACTGTACTTCCAAAATGTCATCCTCCGACACTGCGTGCATTGGCTCAGCCAGCTATTGCGTAAACCAGCCACTAGCCTTCCCCTTCGGGCGTAATTTGGGCTCCCCGAAAGAGACTGGAAGAAGCGCCGCGGTGAACAACCAATAACGTGAAAAAATGACACGAGACATGAGACGTCATGCGAATCATCTTTCGGGCCAGTACACGTTCCCGGCTGGGGGGCTAAACGACAAACTCACATTGGTCACAAGCGTTCGATGTTATGGAACGCAACTGAGAGCAATGGGATCAGTGTTGCTCTGTCCTATTCTCTGACATCTATACTTCAACCGCAAAATACTTAACACGAAGTAAGTGAAACACAAAAACAAAAATTTTCTCTTTTCTACTATTGTCTTCCTTTTTCCATGGTTCAGATGGCATACTGTCTGTATTTAGGCTAGTAAATATATATCCACATGTATTGATCTGTGGACACGATGCTTCTGAAGTTGTAGTACTGTCTTTTACAAATTTCCACTATTGCAAAAGCTATGGTACATGCTCCAGAGTCGCTGTATGTTTCATCTAGCCCAGGTAGTCACTTCGTCAGCATGTTCATTGCACCTGGTCTTCTGTGGAACTGGAACTACTGCTCATATGAGACAATTTCTAATGAGCTTATGTGTATGCAGATTGTGGATGAAAGCTGGAGACCCACCATATGTGTTTCCGTGTGGACAAAGATGGTAGTTTCGTTTATAGCCGCCACGATAACTCACCTTCTCGTAGAGTATCTGTGGTTGGGAACAAGTTGGAATCGGACACTGTCCCATTTCTCCTGGAATACCCGGAGGACCCTGAACATAGACGGGTAGGAAGAATTAACGATTTTGTCAATGCTAACGGAGCGCAAGTAACTAAAAAATAGAAAAGTATCAGGCCACTAATAAGCTAATATCGCAATACTGTTATACTGTGTCTCTAATTCTTTCTAAATTTATACAACTGGCTCGGTGGCTAATCGGATTTCGGAAGAATACGTTGGTCTAGAAAGTATCTGGAGCAGTGTTGCCCGTAAATGACATATATATGGCATATCTCAGTCACTCGCCACCACGAAGCACTCGGTACTCTACCTAGTAATTATTTACTCAATAAAGCAATGGGAACTCAGTAAATTCCCGCTATTCCCCACCTAAACTGCCAGTTGTCAGATGAGTGACTACGTAGAGTACAAAGTAAACTGAGCCCTTAGCACAACACGCGGTTATCTTAATTCAAATAGTGACCAACTGCGATCAAGATCCAAGTTCATGCTTAGAGGTTTCAACAAACAGCAAAGGGTGAGATGAGAAAACTCATTTATCTGGACGTGTACCCGTCTGTCATTCAGTAAGATACAATACCTGTAAAAATTCTCTCCTTTAATGCAATAAAGTCTAGTGTGCTTCTATGTGACCCAAATTGCTTTAGTGCAACTTATAGTTTTAATTTGTGCATACTATTGTTTGTCTAGACCGGAGGAGCTGAAACTGAGTAAACCAAGAGCGATACGCGCCATTTTCCATTATCTCGCAGGGCGTTCGTAAGTCACGTGACCCAGCAAAGTGCCATGTAAGTACGGATTGACTGTCGCACGAAAACAACCCGAATAATGCTTACCATTCGGCCCTTTTCGCCTTGTGGACCCTGTCGATGGGAACAATATTTAGTCTACGCGAGAACTTACTTTTAGTTGACGAAATATGTCTGGCGAGCACTGAAAGTGTAAATTTGACACGTTGCAAATGCCAGCAAATAAATGCGACGTACCAGCTCCTTGCCACATCGTATTGAATTTGGTGACTGAAGAATAAGAAAAAGAGTTCCGGATGACAATAAGACTGCGCTTCCTGATAGAGGGGATTACATCTGAACTTGGCATTTAATTACATGTATGAAAAACTGGATTCCATAATCCAGCTTCCAAGTTTAAGGTAGGATGTAGCCGCGAATTAGTGAAGCAGAGTAATTAAGCTCTTGTTTTTTTGATCGACTGTTAACGGTGATGAGCGTTTAGAAGCTGCTCAGTTTTAGCTTGGAACAGGCTATCGTAAGCAACTATCGGCTTGTAGGCTGAAATTCTAGGTGGTGATTTCTCACCAAGTATATCATGTTGCCTCCCAATATCCAGTCACTATCAAAGCAAACGCCGTTTGATCGCATTTGTGCGTGGAAGAGAAAAACGGCAGCATGTTGCGCGTTTGAAACAGTTGTACTCCTTTTCACATCACCAGACAGGTGAACATACAACGACATTCGGAGTATTGAAGTGGGACACACGTCGTCGCTTTCCTGGCTCCTTATTCATAGTAAATGACAATTTCCAGTAATTTTCTCTGTCGCTCCATACAAAGCATAGAGACGATATTGCGCGACATAAGTGAAGTCACATGAGGGCATTGAAAGAAAAACTACACATATAGTCATTACTTCCGTATATATCATTTTCCCCCATCCCCTTGACTCCGATTAGATAATCAGGGACAGGTTTGTGCAACCGGAATAGAAGCTATGAATTAGCGCATAAACAACATGGTGAAGATGATTGCTATTCAATTCGAGAATCGAAAAACATGCTTGGTGGGCGCTCTAATTGTCCAGTTCAACCACATCGCCTCTAACCTTATTTTAAAAGTTCCCTGCTACCACAAGCCGAAGTAGTTGTTTTGAGTATAGGTCAGGCATAGTTCGCCACTGGTCTTCTGCTTAATGTTTTTCTATGTTCAAAACCGTTCATCGCCAATACCAGCATTCCTCTCAACAGACTCGGCTTGTGTTTCATTAACAATGATTACTATAGAAAGAAACGAGAAAGTCTGACAGAGCGGAATTATAAATCACTGTGGACGAAAAGCGTGTGGTGCACATTGCTCCATGAGTTCCCTGTTTCCGTCACTCCATTTCGTTGTTTCCCATCCTACTCATTAGTAACGTAAAACAGGAACGTTGGATCGGCTGCGATGGCTTAGTTACTTTCTACGCATGCCATAACCGCGTATCGTGTTGCGCTACTCTAACTCGCAAAATGCCTCACTGGAAGAAATTGCATGGCATCAAAAGACCACACGGCGGTTAGACGTCAAAGTACTGACATTCTGTTTAGATACCATCGGTGCCGAGCATCTTCTGGGGCGGGCATCCAAGGATGAAGAATACCTCTCGCTGGAATATTTGCGAACATGACGCGAAATCAGACTGAGTGCAAGCTTTGTATGAAGTTTTGCCTGGGTTTAACTTTACAACATCGCAACAACTAAAACGACATGAAAGAAATACGGTGCGCAAATACTAACGTTTCATTTTTCATGTAGTTCTCATTCTTTTAACCTTTGTTAATATTATAATGGCTTTTCCATGGCTTTAGATGATCCTACTGGACAAACTTCGCTTAGAAGAACTGAGTCACGTGGCTCCACCGGATCAAGTCAACAAGTAAACGGGAATTGGATAACGCTACCTTTCACGAACGAATTAGTGTGTCTTAACAATGGTTAGCGGCAACCGGTTCCAGATTTGCCTGTTACTGCGGCTTCCACGGGGACAGCCACAGGACGCCTGCGCCTAGAGGGATCATGGGTGGCTTGCGCTGCACCACCCACAGCTCCAAGCACACACCCCATATCCAGTGTAAACCCCAAAGAATAAGACCGGGAGCCTTGTGGAAGTGAGCCACGTTACATCAACGGAGCCGGCCCACACTCATTCAACACGCACAACAGTAGCATTCTTGTCTATCTAATTTGGGAAACATGCGTACCAAACGTACACAAGGCGGTGGTTAGGCCGCAGCCTGTTACACACTGGATGCATGGAACCACCCTTTCAGCCTGGCACGTCCATGGGGACCGTGTTGAGAAATGTGTGGCGAACGCATCTTTACGAGCAGCCGCTAGTGTCGGGGTGGCTAACTCTGCATCATCACACTGTGCTGTATTGGAGCTTGAAGTTGAGCCTCGAGTTCGAGGCACTGATTTGTCTGGTTCATGTAGGACAGTTTTACGGCTGCTGCCTGCTCTACAATCTTTGTCACCTTATCGTACTTGTGCGCCAACACAGTTATACATCTCACGAGTGGAAGGGAGGTACACTCAGTGCAGAACCAGAGAGAATCAGTCGTATTATTAAGCTTTTTTATCTGGTTGAGACTAAGGCGAGCACATCGAGAATAGAAGTATTTTCGGCAATTTCTGCATTCTATCCCGAATCGCACAAGTTTTACACAGCTGTCTACGCCACAACTAACGTTTAATTCGGAAGGTTTGGACTTAGCTTTCCGTGGGCAAGTAGTACGTGCCATTGTGACTGTCAGATCTGCGGCAGCTGTTCGTTGCAACTTCTGTGCTGGTATGCTGAATCCAAATGCCGTCGGTCAAGCTGATTGTCTGGCAGATACCATTTAGATTGCTGTAGAACAAATCCAAGGTGGCGGACACAGACGGCATTTGGGCCAATCAGTGAGATCTCCGACAGTAGCCAACTAATATCCACCAACTTTGCACAGATGGAGAAATACACCAAAAGCAAAGTATTGGTGCATTCACACACAGGAAAGACGTATAACACAGTATTTCCAAAGCAAAAGTGGAATCCAGCAAGGGAAAGCAAAAATCCGCGGCGTCCGTGGGTACAGTCGGTTGGTAGATCCGGTTCACTTCTACCAGTTGTCTTGAAATAGTGTGCCAATACCAGCATCAAGACCTTGACGGATCTACTAAATCAGTGCATTCAAGGTGGAATTATTTCCGATATTTGTAGGCCTGTCAGGATAACACGCGTACCAAAAGAGGGCTTCACGAAATGTCGTCTGAAGGTCTGTACATCCCTCACGCTGAGTCTTCGAGCGACTACTTGTGCCTTGGATTTTAACAAGCACTCCGACCGCGGACATATCTTAGTTTGTGTACAAACCCCGAGGTTCAACCTTGTTCACTATGGCATCTTCACTGGTTACGAAATGCAAGTACGTACGGCTCCCCTTCCTTGATTACACCAACGCTTCTGGAAATGTCGACATGCCAATATTGATTAACCAGCTGTCTGCGAATGGTGTCCAACCAGCAGTATCCGACTTGATGAGCAATTACTTAGTAAACCGATCTCATTTTACCCAACTAAACGGTAAAAATCTTACACTCCTAGTGATAACTAGGGTGCTTTACAAGGAGTAATCCTCTCTTCCTATATTCCATCTATATACCGAAATGCTTCTAATCACCCAAAATTTATTGGACATAAATACGCGGACAACATAGCCTTTGGCCGCATTGTGCTAACTGTTGAAGTATCAACATGTCTCCAAAGCGCGTCAGATGAGCTTCAGCAATGGTCGTCTTCCTGATTCCTTATTCTCAGCGCTTCTAAAGGCCGCAATGTGACTTTCTCGTTTCTCCACACTGACAAACGTCTGACTGTGGCAAATACTTCTTGCCCTATACTCGTAAGCTGCCACAAGACACCCAGTTCATCCACTGCTTAGTACCTTGGTGTATATTTATCTCTCAATCTACCTTGGTCAACATACGTTGACGAAACGTTCCGCGAGATGTGAAAATTATCATTCTATACCCTGAAACTCAAAATGCTTTCAGTACCCTGCTATTTAATTTACAAATTCGTGACCGCCTGAGTTCTTCCCCATCGGTCATATTTCTCACTTATCATTTTTCTTGATCTTCTACGAAACGACTTCACATTGATTGTGTGTTCCATTATGCTCATTTCCAAGTGTTGCGGATTCCCCAAATAGTCTCTTGTTGACTTCATCTTTACTGAGTATTTAGGTGTACATGGTAACTTTACAGCAAAGGTTTTAAATCACCCATTTCAATCCACGCTGATTTATCTAAAGCCCTATCCTACTGGTCTACACGCCCTAAATTTAGAGTTTTGTTCTTTGGCACAACACGTTATCGTAGCTATAATTCATCAGGTTTATCCTGTTTTCTAATAGACAAGAAGAAACTTATCAGCACCACGCGTGAACGCCTACCTGAGTGATGTGCATGCAAGTTTTCTTCTTTTTACGCTTTTCTTGCAATTTCATTCCAACGATATGCCTCATTATATCCACTGAAACTGTTCCTATTTGTGATCATAAAGACCATTTTGATTTGATGTGACTTGGATCACATTCTGGCGCACAATGAGTAACCAATCAGAACAAACCAGAATTGACAACCCCAAAATTCTATATAAGGAATGACGAAGTAGCTGGCGTCAGCCGACTCCTATTTGCCTTTCATTGGCTTCTGCGAAGAAAGCGTTTGATCCCACGCACGGGTGACGTCACCTAGACTGGTGATGAAACGTTGGTAAATAAAATGGCCAACTCGGCGAAACCGTAGTAAATAAATATCGCGCAAGTAAATCCCTGTCATGGACATAGTTAAATTCCACGAATAAACCGTTTTTATCACAAGAGATTGGGTTACTTTATGAGTTCTATGCGATAAAGATGCTCAGTACATGCTGCAAGGAACGGCTCATCGATGTCACCGGAACTAGTTTGTTCCGTGAGGTACCTGTGTTCTACATTTGAATATATGCGTGGGATTTTAAAATCTGTGGTCATTGAACTTGCAACTGCGTAAGTTTTTGGACATCTAGCAACTACAAAGACAGAAGAACTGTATTCATCGTACAATCGAACAAAGGTGGCATGGACTTCCGTATCGGAGAAATGATTTCTCACAGTGGCCCAGGGTACTCGCTTTTTAGCCTTAACCTTCGGGCTCAACCTAAGAGGAAGGTATTCTAAAGACACCTGTTAGATGAGCCACACATAGACAAACACAGTCGGATGCATGCCATAAGTTTCAGTGAGCTCATCTTTTCACCATAGTCTTAAGTATACGCTGCTTCTGGTACCAGTTTAGGCCACTGTAAGAGTGTGCCAGCATCACAAATGATCAGCGAGCTCGTCAATCTCGGTATTGTGTTCAGCTTTCCGTTAGTGACTGGTACTGGTACCGTAGCAGGCTTATCGCTGTTAAGTAGCGTTAGACTGAGGAGGAAGGTGACACTTTTTCCACCTTGGTGCTATTAGGTGTCATCTTACCGTGTGACCTGAGAAGCAAGTTAACAATTTCGTCACCCTTACTTATCATGTTCACGCTATTTCATTCGTTAAATCACCAATGTTTTCTCCACTGTCTTATATAGAGTTTCGCAAACAAAATTTAAGCTCATAAATTTATCAGGAACAAAGGAAAGTCACATTTTAACGGTGTAATTAAGGTAGGGTTAATTCGTGTATGGTTGGCGGCATCCGGTTCCTTATACACCCAGCTGTTTACGTACATGGCGTGGAATAACTATATCGCATGCAACGTTTTTGGTGCAATTCAAAGCGGTCGAAGGCTTTTGAGCTCACTTGACCGGTCTGAAGCAAATACGGCTGCTCACCTCACCAATACAGGTGGAAATTGGTCACGGAATCTGTGTGTTTAGTGAGGAGAATGCAAGAAATAACTGAATTTAATCTACTCTGTTAAACTGCGGTTCTTTCTTGCCCTATTGCAATTTGTGAAGGGAAAAGCCTGCATAACGTGCTCCGCAAAATCTGTAAACCTACTAAGGTCTGTGCGACTACATTTTTAGTAAGGTAACTGATAGTGATCGAAGCTGTCACATTTTCCCAACTGCTTGTTTCGTCATGGCCAAATTCTTGAATGGCGCTCACCAGTATCTGCACACACGCTGTCCGAATTTCGGCACACAGACGGATGCCTAATTCCGGAAATCGATCCGTTTCGAAACAGGTGACACACTGCCACCAATCAGCTGCATGGGAATCTAACCTCACATGGAAGGCAAACGCTACCAAACATCGCGAGCTCTCATGCACCATTGATTTGCTTCTGTTGGCAACAAAACATATATCAACGTGTATCCCTGAGAATGTGCACCTTGGAAGTTTAAGATATTCCGTACTCCACTATCATTTTCCTAGTTTCGCGACAGTTTTCTTTAAATGTAACCATTTTTTAAGAATACGGTTGTCTTTGGCATTTATACAAAGAAGTGCATGCTTGCGCGCTACGTTATGCAACACACGCTTAGGGGTTGTGCGTTTAAAACACGTACTGGGGATAGTGAAGTTTCATGAACGATTTGGGTAAATAGTTTAAGCTCGGTAGTAATCTTTCGTGTAATTTTAACATCCTATAAAGTCGACTCGGTAAACCGGTTCTTAATCTACCACGTAGACACTACAGAAGATCAAATAGCGTTGCCGTTTAGTTGACTTTAGATGTACTGGAGGTTAATATCACCAAACTAGTGATTGCAATTTGTACATTAAATCATCCAAATCAGGCAGATGTCTGTAGATTGGGTCTCGATTTACAAAAGCAGTAATGTTCCTGGGTACATCCAAAGTGCATATTCACTATCAAGTGGATTACGACAGCATCTGTAGCTACGTGCCAAACATGAAAGAATCAAGAGGTTACATTTTACTACCTTACAACCCAGCATCTATCGGATTCGATTGCCAAGGCCACACGGTCGCATCTTGTGCCGAGGCACCTGTCCCCTTCCTCGGCGATGTATTCCTTCGAATACCCGTGAATACGTACTACCGAATGCTGTATTATAGAGCATATAAAAATAAATTCCGTACAACTCCTTCGAAGTATGATGAAAATCGTTATACAAATTATGAGCCGTGAATATCGTTATTCTTTGCATAGAACAGTTAAAATATCTGACTCACGGTATTGCAGGACTCACAAATGTGAGATGTCATCGTAAGTGTGCAATCGTTCTCTGAATCGAATAGTGGTAAAATATAAATACAACAAGGTTTTGAACTGCTGCACAGATGTTGCCTCCATCACATGTTCAGGTAAACTGTTCCAAATATTTACCACTCTCCGTTCGAAGCACAGTGGGTGGGGAACACGTTTCACATCCGGCACGACAAGTTTGTATCTGTGTCCGCGTGTGCTGCATGGCCCTCGTAAGTGCAGCATTGGCCTCAGCATGGGGAAGTCACCGAGATGTAGAATACGGTAGGTCATAATGAGGTCGACTCGCACCCGACGGTAGGACAAGGTGTAGAGTCCTAGTTTCTCGCACCGGTCTTCATACCCCAAGCCACGTAAACTCGGGATGAGCCTGGTAGCAACGTGTTGGACCCGTTCGATCTTTTGTGCCTCGCCTCGGGTAATCGGAAAGTAGGCGGGCGAACCGTACTCTAGCATTGGTCTAATGATGGAAGAGAAGAGGCGAGTGGCAACCTCTTCAGACCATGTGCCGAAGCTACGTTTGAGCGCCCAAAGCATGCGCAGTCCGTTACGATATAGCCTGTTCGTGTTGTCCACGGACTTCAAATCGTAGCGCGAGAGTACACCTAGGTCCTTCACGGAGGGTGTGGGATATAGCGGTTGGTCGTCAAGGGTGTAGGTTCGGCCGTCAGCACCCTTCCCCAGGCTCATAAATACAGACTTGGCTGGGTTGACCGGGAGATGAACTTCTGCAGACCATGTGGATAGGCGGTTGAGGTCTTGCTGAAGTAGGCCACAGTCGTCGGGAGCGTCAATTTCTTTCCAAATCTTCATGTGGTTCGCAAACAAGGCACACGGCGACCTGAGAAGCTGAGGTAGTTCGTTGAGGTGGATCAGAAACAGAGTGGGCCCCAGCACATTGCATTGAGGCACGGAACTTATAGAGGGATACCAGTCAGTTAGATGGTCGTCGACCTGTACCCTCCACTTTCTTCCAACAAGAAAGTCGCAGATCCACCGGTGCAGTGAGCCACCGACAACACACATCCTAAGTTTGGAAAGGAGAACCTCATGGCTGACCTTGTGGAACGCTTTACTGAAATCGATGAATATCACTTCGACAGACTTCCCCTTGCTTATTGCCTTCAACCACTCATGCCTCGTCACAAGCAAGTTTGTAATGCATGAGCGACCTTGCATAAAACCGTGCTGTGCGGGCGTCAGGACCTCTTTTGACTGTAGCAACTGCAGCAATCCCTTCTTCACGATTTTCTCAGCAACCTTTGCCAAAATAGGTGTCAGACAAATTGGCCTGTAGTTGTCTACTTTGCTAGGGTCGCCGCCTTTCGGAATAGGCTTCACCACCGAACATTTCTAGTCAATCGGCAACGAACCTTCGGACAGCGACCTGTTGAAAAGATCAGTCACGACAGGAGAGATGATGGTCGAAAGTGACTTGAGAATCAGTGGGTGAAGCCCATCAGGTCCGGCAGGTTTGGTGCCGTCAAGGTTGGCGAGTAGTTGACATACTCTTCAACGCCGCAATCCAGACTGTCGAGTTCGATAAAAGCGGTACACGTCGAACTCGGAACAGACACCTGGTCATTCGCAAATACAGAAGCGAAGTGCGCCACCAACGCGAACGCACGCTCAGTGCTGGAGGTTAGGGGCTGTCCATCCGAGCCATCCAGCACTGGCACATCAGCTGCCGGCTTCAGGCGTCGCTTCACGTAAGCAAAGATTCTCTTTGGGGTGGTCTTCGCGGCGATTGCGAGCTGCTCTTCGAAATGTCGGCGCTTATTCCTTTTTTTGCACTATTGCAGAGGTTCCGCTGACTTTTATACCCTTCGTAATCATTGGTAGAGCCAGAGAGGAGGAATTTGTCCCACAGTCTGCGCCGCCTCCGAGCCAGATTTCCATACTCCTTGTCAAACCAATGAGGCTTAATCGGTCCAACCTTCCGACATTTCAATGGCACAAATTGAGAACACAATGATGTCAATCTCTCTTTTATAAATATCCAACAGTCTTCCACAGATGCAGCTTGTGACAGAGACCAATCCAGTTGGCTCGCGGCTCGAGCTAGACCATCGAAGTCCGTTTTCCAGTAGTTGTAAGCTGGTTCCAGCGGACGTGAATACGGCAAAGGTAATTCCATATCAGCTATGAGCACTGAGTGGTCGCTTGTAGCCAGGGCTCCAGGATCCGAACGTCACGCACTCGTTGTTCGTAGCTCGTTAACATCAGGTCGAGACAGGACGGGGTTGAGCGTGTTGTTATGCGTGTTGGCTGGCATATGTGTTGCGATGCACCAGTTTCAAGTACCAAATCCACGAACTTTGCTTCAACCTCACTATGTCCAGGCATCAAATGCACATCAGGCCATCGTATTCGAGGACAGTTAAAATCGCCCATAAGTAGAAAGTGTGGACGACTCATGTGGGTTCGAAGATGGGCAGCCAATCCAAACAACGACTCAGGGGCTGCGATAAACTGCGCCCACAAGTAGTTCTCCGCGCCTGAGGCGGATGGAGCACCACAGTAGCTCACACAAACCATCGTCACTTCGGTAGGTGCTCACAAGTCTCCCACGCAGGGAAGACCGGATGTAAAGCAAGACACCACCGTGGGCATTCTTTAGTCTATCGCATCGGAAGCACGAGTAACCGTTGAGTTCAAGTTCTTGGGTGTATAACTCCGAATGCAGCCATGTCTCTGCGAGTCCCACTACGTCTGGCCGCTCAGACGCAACGAAACAACAAAGCTCATCGCGCTTGTTCATAACACTGCAAACGTTTGTGAAGGCTACTCGCAGGCCGCAGCAGGAGCCGCCGAGCGTGCTTGAAGTGTGAGCAGCCTGTTTATCCTGATTCGCAGATTGTTGGAAACCACCCGAAAATTTACGATACGAAGATTTGTTTCCCCCTCACCAGTACGTCTTTTCAGCTCAATGATGGCAGACTTGAGCCGCTCCCTGTCTACTGGGTCCAGGTCTGGACGAACATGGATCTTCAAACCTTTCAGCCTACTTAGGCGGGACATGATCAGTCTTGGACTGGCTTCGTCCACAAAAGTGATTCTCATAGGCCGATTTTGTTGGTCACCTTTCTTTTCAAGAATGGTACTTTGCCTCACTTTTACTGAGTCCTCACCGTCCTTGAGGAGTTTGTCCATTAGACTCAGTAATACTAGACGTCGTGCTCGTAGCGCACTTGGGGTGATGGATCACTGGACTCCGGCGCGTGAAAGGTCACGAGGTTATAACTTCTCT
This sequence comes from Dicrocoelium dendriticum, assembly GCA_944474145.2. Lineage (NCBI taxonomy): Eukaryota > Metazoa > Platyhelminthes > Trematoda > Plagiorchiida > Dicrocoeliidae > Dicrocoelium > Dicrocoelium dendriticum. The sequence continues at coordinate 68,159,735 of OX104070.1, read as the reverse complement.
GGTCGGACGAGGTTGATGTTGCTGGGCGAAGTGTGTTGCCAGCCCCATGTGGTTTGGCTAACTATTGACATACAAACGGTAAATGCCCAACATCCCTTTGTAATTTCGTTCTTTTTCTTTCCGCTGGTCTTCAGCACTCAGACTTCACTAGCTGGGACACAAATGTTCGTTGGACACAGCCAGTGAAAACCATTTATGCCAGACGAAACCTTTTCTCACAACGGTTGGACTTCGTGCCGATGAGTTTGCACGGGTAGAGAAGAAAGGTTGAGCTGAAACCTGCAGGCACTTCGGGCTAGGTTGTTGGACCAAACACACTGAGTTGTTTGCAAAGGAATGATGAGGCTTACGTGTCAGCTTTACTCTTCTTGGCTGTTTCTTGTTTAGGCAATTTTCATGTAGTTTGAACGAATTCGCGTTGGATTTCACGAAGACGATGAAAATGCTCAACTGCTAATCCAACACATGAAATGTGGTATTTAACTTGGCACAAAACACACGTGAGGGCATTTGCACGGTATCCGACTATCTTGGAACGAGTACCACAGGGTGATTTCTTCGGTATTGTGAACAATCCGAAAACAAGATGGTAACAAATTGCTGGAGAAAATGGTGATAGCATGCTCGCCGAAACCAAGCGGTGAAAACACAAGTATTTATGATCGAAAAATTCAGAATCAGAAAGGAAACTGAATGGTATCTAAATATCCACAAATTACTTCAAATGAACGAAGAAATCCAACACAAAGTAATGCTGTCAACACCGCGAAAAATTATCCGGCCGGAGGTCGCTATCCGCAGTGAATTCAACCTGTTCTACCGCACAGTTGGACATCTGTCCTACACATGCGAGTGGAGACTTCCAGTCATAGCGTCGTTGTAAGCAGGTTACTAGCCTGCATCTATTGAGAAGAATCCCATTCCGCAATTGTCGATATGCCTCAATATCTTGCTTATAATGAGCTTCATAGAGTGCAGGCAATAAAATTTAATGCCAAAGTGTAACTTTGTTAATCCTAGTTAGACTTGAGTGTCGAGTACAGAGATTTATATTGTATCCAACTACTTCTAGCAATTTAATGCATTATCATTGTCTAGTTGGACAAAAACAACTATCTGGCCCGTTTTCAAGTTTCTAACTTCCTGGGTTTATTGAAGTGAACGTGTGCGAAATGACGAGACGGCTTTACTGAGCATAGTACCAAACGCAACTTTCTGCGTCGCAGTCAGTAGTACGAAGCACCGCGCTGTCGTTCTCGATCATCAAATGGTGAATCGACCTGTTCGATACAGACACAGACACATTGAGCAAAGCCACCACAATGGTCAAACGCATAAGTGAAGAGCAGACAATATTACTTAATGCCGAATGAAATTAAATCGGCAATTCAGTGAACGGGATGGTTCCGTTTCACTGTAACTTTAGCTGAGAAGAGGACGCATAACCACCGTTTTACAAGTTATCGTGAAAAATATCTGCCAAATTTAGTCACAAAATTGTAAGACTACTTATATGCAGTAGGATGTTGATTCCATTACTTGTTGGCAGTTTCAGTGGTACGACCAGAAGAAAAGTGGTTGTTGTCGTCAAAAGTGACAACTCACGAGGAAATTACGTTGGCGCGTACTGTAGTTACAGGTTTACCCGAGAAGTTTGCCAGCGGGACGCAAGAGGTGGGATCATTACTTTATTTTAACATAACTGTTTCAATCAAGTGAATATAGAATGGCTGCTTTTTAAAGCCAGCTGGCCACGGTGCTTCTTACACTACTCGATTTTAATGAAAAGGTAGAATTATGCGGATGGGCACAGACCTTCTCTGGCTTTCGTCTAATTCGACTGATCATGTTGAATGAACAATGAACAATGATTTATAACGGGTAGAAAAGCAGGTGCTTGACATGTCCCGTAGGGTGTATAGCGTGACAAAAAATGATAGCAAAGGGATAATGGAGTCGTCAGTTCGGGCGCTTACAGATGTAACTGCACTGTCGTATAAAGGGAGTATGAAATGAGAATGTACGCACACAAGCAACAGGGGAGTGGTTGTTGTCCACATCATAGGTGAGAAAAATAAAAAAAGATAGCAAGGACAACGCTTAGTCGTGTGCAACCATCTTGGGTCCACAGGATACAGAAATCCAGTTTCTATAGTAGTAGCGTTTATCAAATTTTGTGCAAGGCGTTTGGAGTGACTCATTCTCGAGTAGGGTTGTGGCACTATCCACTGTCTGTTGTGCATTAGTGCCAGCATCGGGTGGTCATGAGCTATAGCACGTAGTGTAAATGTGACAGGGTATCGTCAAGGCGTTTTTGAAAAGGGATAGGGTGGGTGCATTAATTACATGTTCCGGTAGGGCGTTCCAAGGCTGTGTCACTCGAAGGGAGAAATAGTTTCGCCGAGATTCCAGGCGGCTGTACTGCGTGACTAACTTAAACTGGTGACCTCTTAGCGAGGTGTTTTGACTGAGTATTAGTAGGGAATGGCATAGGTGGTTGGGGTCTCTCAGGATCTGGTACACCATTATGAGATCGCCCCTTAGACGCCGGTAACATCCACTGTATAAGTTGAGGGTTTTCAGCCTGAATGGGTAGGGGAGGCTTGTCAAACCTCTGACGCTCTTCGTTGCCCTACGTTGTGCAGTATCGAGCGCAGTGAGATGGTGCTTGAGCCAGGGTTGCCACGCTTGCATAGCGTATTTCGCGTGCAGCCTCACGTACGCACTAAGTATTTTTGGAAAGATCGAAGGGTCAAACTTCCCGAAGGATCTGCGAAGAAGGCCGAGGTACTGGTTCGCTTTCTTAGCTGCCTTTTCAGTCTTCCTCGAACAACCGAGGTCATCTTGAACTATCACGTCAAGATCGCACTCGTGAGAAGTCCGCTGTAGAATTTGTGGTCCTAGGCGGTAGTTGTGCATACTCTTGTGCCGTATACTGAGAACTTTGCACTTTCTGACGTTGAAATGCAGCATCTTCTCGATGGACCATGTGTACGCTTTGTCCAGGTCCTCCTGTAAAACTGTCTGATCCTCCACTGCAGCTATAGTGCGCCATACCTTTAGGTCATCAGCAAATAGCTCACAGTTAGAAGATAGCACACTCGCGAGATCATTTACGAAAACCAAGAACAGGCGGGGTCCAAGTACCGAGCCTTGAGGTACGCCGCACTGAACTTCGATGGATTCTGATAGGTTGCTTCGAACCCTCACACTCAGGTGACGTTGCAGGAGAAAGTCTCCTATTCAGCCCAGAACAAGATCGCCGATTCCATATTTCTGGAGTTTGTGGAGGAGAAAGCGATGGTCTATACGGTCGAATGCCTTTGAGAAATCCAAGTAGGCCGCGTCGACTCATGCACCGGTGTCCACAGATTTCGTTCAGTTTGCACGAGCCATCAAGAGATTAGGTGTACAGGAGTGATTTCGGAGAAACCCATGCTGTTTAGGAACGAGAATTTTGTTATTCTCCAGGTATCCCATTAAAGCCTCCGCTACGATGGACTCCATAACCTTGGAGATCACAGGAAGTAGTGTTATCGAGCGATAGTTTGGTGGTACAGCACGGCTACCACTTTTGTAGATAGGCGTGATGATTCCGTGCTACCACATGGTAAGGACGTGCATCTCGTTCAGACATCGTTGAAAGAAAATTGCTAATGGTCGTGCCAAACTCATGGCAGTAACTTTCAACGCCTTCGGGCGAATGCCGTCCGCACCGGGGGGGTTGAATTCGCGCAGGGACATCAGCCCAGTAGAAATAGTGGGAAATAAATACGATACTAAAAAATTAGTTGTGACGAATACAGCTGAAGAGGATATCTCAATGGACTAGGAAAGCAAGATCAAGATATTGTGCGGGGAGAACGCTACCGACCTACTACCTACATGCAAGTGCTCATGTCGCGTGTGAAAGGCGAATGAACAGTTCAGTGAAGCTGTATGTAGAGTCGCCAGATACCGGTTAACAGTTGTAATGAAGTAATTGGTTTTAAAAATGAACTGTATACCTCCAAGTCAATACGAATTAGCATGCGCTGTTACATTTTGTCTGTGAATGAAGCATATGGTTTAGGCGTAACTAGTCCATAGCACTTTCGCCACGGCGACAATTGGAAAAGCTAAATTTTGTACTGTACAGACCGAACAGTAAGCAGCTAAGTGGCCACCAAGTCATCAGGTTGTCCAACTCACACCAACATTGTACTCATTAGGGCCATCAAACTCCAACAGTTATTAATGATGATATCGCTTATCCAATCGCCTTTTGTTGTGTGTATTAAAAGCTGAACACAAACTGCCGTTACAGTGCGATGCGTACCATCCATAAAGTGCGATGACAGTGATAACAACTGCGTAGCTCTGTTTCGCTTTTACACGTACACATTATCGACTCCATTGTTTACACTTGTAATTTTCAACCCATCGATTGCGCTAAGGAAGTTACTATCCCTGCGCGATCATAGTTCTCCGGGAGTCGTTCAGTGCATGCAAACTATCGCGCAGTGATTCTTCATCCTGTGCCAGCGAACATGATGGAAGCGGTCGTCGCTGCTTCTCTAACGGATTACCTGAAAAAATACAAAATCATGGCACCGGATTAGCATGGCTTCCGTCAACACCGGTCATGCACCACCAACCTGCTGATGGCACGAGGTAGTTGGACGGAACTGGCCGAAGTTGCGGTCGGAGTTAACGAAGTCTCTCAGGACTTCTCCAAACCTTCCGACCGCCTGGATCACCGCATCTTACTTTACAGGCTGCAGAGCTATGGAATCTGAGTTCCTGTTCTTGGTTGGATTGCTAACTTTCTATACCAACGGAAGCTTCAAGTGGGTGTTAGGGGATCACTCTCTAACCCGAATAAGGTAGAATGTGGTGTTCCACAAGGTTCAGTGCTGGGACCGCGCTTATTTCTGGTGTTTATCAACTACTTGGCAAGGGTTATCTCCTCAGCTTCCCTGCTTTTTGCCGATGATCTCAAGATATGGCGGTCGATTAGTAACAATGAAAATCGCGATCTACTGCAAGTTGACCTAGATCGCATCTATGACTGGTCAACGAGGAACCTACTTCAGTTCAACCTAGCGAATTGCAAGGTGGTCCATCCGCATCACCAGCCGGTGAGCGTTTACAATCTTAGAGACCATACCTTGCAGAAAGTCTCTTGGTACAGGAAGATCACGGGTGTTCAAAACAAGCAAAGAAGGCGTCGACAACCGGCAATCAACACTTCGGCTTTCTTCGCAGTGCCTTCGGTCAGTTTGAACCCTCAATCTTTCCCCAGATGCTTAATGTCTACGTGTGACCGCACGCGGAATTTGCCATCCAGGGGTGGCAGCCCTGGCAGAAACAGGATCTTGTTGCTCTCAAAACGCCTCAAATAACGGCAGCCAAGAACGCTAGGGGCCTCTTTCTTCTGTCCTATCAGCTTAGACTAAATTCCCTAAGAAGGTACAGTGGTCGATATCGGCGTTTACGAGGGATCTCATAGTGGTTTACCAGTTTCTGAAGAACGCAAACCACATTTGTCATCCGCTGCTGGAAGTGGACCGCAACAATAACGTAACAGGTCATCCTCTGAAACTGACAATACCGTATAGCTGGCTAGAACGCCGTAGAAATTTCCTTTCCTTCCATACGTGTGTCAGACTTGGAACACCCTCCTTAATTATGTCTTCTCTACTCCCAAACTTGCTATATTTAAAGAGCGAGTTGATGACGCATTGTCTTATTTGCATTTCATTTTGTGATTTTTTATTCTGCGGCTACCAAACGCAATCAAACGGTGTCCTTCCAAACCCCCAACCAATGGATTTATGGATTTACACTTTTAATACGCGAACATCTCCGCTATCCTACATTAGTCTATGGTGAGTCGACTAAAACGCTTTCCACTTTATCATGCAATTTACCTTTAGCAATAAGTTCCATCCCACGGGACTCTTTAAGCATTGCTTTTTTACCCGTAATACACCATTGTTCGTTTGTTCCATTGTACTTGACATCTTCTGATATACTTTTTGAGAATGTGAGTGAAATCTGCTTAGAGGTGTCCAGCAGTCCAGTCGGACGTACTGCAGTGTTCTGCTTTATTTTTGGGCAACAGACAACTTAATGATGCTTTGCTCCACGAAATTTATGCTTTTGTCGCCATGCAGTCATCTGGTGGATATACTATTGCTGAGTCGTTACCAGCATTACAAATCGATGATCCAAGATAACCAATGTGCCTCCCTTGAATGAATCGAGATAACTATATGATAAGGTTGTCAAAGTTAAACCTTTATTTCCATCAAGCGAAAATAAGTTTACGCTGTGCGTCCCATTCGCTATTAAAACTTGCATAATTTCTTTCCAGAAATTCCCTCATGATATTATTAATTGACCTATTCAATATGCTAGTGGATTCCATAGAAGTTACAATGGCCGCATAGTTACAAAGATGCTAATAATTAAGGCGTGCTTAAGTAACCAAGAATTGGACGTGTTGGGACAACTTTCGTGTAATGAAATACTAAAGTATTTGAAGCGTCTTGGAAGAAGCACAAAACACTTTTCAGAAAAATGAGAGTATTTTTAATTTTATAGCGCATCACTGGTTAGTGCTTGCATGTGCAATAAATAGGATACCAGTCGTGTTATAAGTCTTACAAACCGTAGGCTACTTATTCTTATAGAAAAACTCACCGTTTCAAAATTGTTTTCAGAATTTTTTGTTACTGAGTTACCGTTGTCCGACTGATGCCAAGCAGATTCAGTTGCAGTAGTCTGTAAATGGAAACATAGGTCAGTAACTTCAGAGAAAAGTTAGAGTTTGGACGCATATACTGAATAGTCCGTTACGTCAGAATACATGAATTTAACCGCATTCGTCGCGTCTGCCTAGCATAATTCTATGTACAACTGACAAGAAGTTTCAAACTGACAATGAGATACACATACAGGAACCTCGCATCCATCCGTTAGCTCTGAGTCCCACATCTGCAGTGCTGCCGCATCGATTTTGCGCTTTTCGTCCTTGTGCAGTTACTGCTCTACATCTTCCGACAACACATTCGGCTTAGCATTATGCGGTTCGCAATAATTTGTTTTATCCTCCGAGCCAACTTGCATGAAATTATGTCCTACGGACCATGGTTCTAGCAATTCTAGCTATAATTTAGCAGCTTATGTGCCCAAACAGGCACGTAGAAACTTATCGTATTAATTACAAGCTAACTGACGTGCCCTAATAGGGCGAAATATCTCCGGTGCTTTTCCGGACTAGGCTTTGCTATGTGGCATGTGAACTACTGGGTTGAATACTTTACACTTTGCAACTAAAATCCTGCTACTTATGGGTAACATAAAATAAATAACCTCTTCTTTTTTCAAATGTTGTGCATATATCGTCTAGCGAGAGGACGTGATCAACTAGCACCTAGCCACTGTCAGTGACAATGGAAGATATTTGGTGTTATATCCCTGTTAGCTTGCACGTTATCGCACTGCTTTTAGTTAACTACCTGTGTTACCTTGTCCGCTAGGGTAATCTCTAGGCCGGCCAATGAATCCGGATTCACTAATCTAATGTGTAGTCTAAGACAGCTATGAAACGATTTATGAGCTATTGTTTGCCCGTCATTCATCTCCAGCTTCCCGCACATTTCGCTGGTTTTACGGACTTGCCGGCATGCCGCCGACACCAAACATTGTCCGTGTTGGCCCCGGAAATCGCAGTGACTGTCACAGTCTACACGTGACCTGAGAAGGCTAGCCATCAATCCGATCTGAGACGCTCAGATATAGGCGGTGAAGTCCTTACGGTTGGGATAACATGTGCAAAGCGCACCAGGTCGTTGCAACCCAAGTGTAAAAGAAAATCTGCCCAAGGGATGAGGCAGATAAACAAGGCTGCTGACGCCTTCTGGTCTTGTCCAAAAATTTCAAGTAATTCCAGTTGTCCACTGTTTATGTGTGCTGATGAAGAAGTGCGATTGGTTGACTGAGACAATCGCGCATTTGGTGAATACTAAGCTCGCGCACTCGGAGGTAAATATGTCCACACTCGTACCTCAACCAACCGAAACAAGCTCCGCCTCTAGGCTGAAGACGAGGGTCGGGTTCCTAAACTACACTCCGCAACTTTTCCAAATCCTCGGGCTCACTTCTCCCACGAAAAAGGAAAAAGCATTGGCCGTGCCTTCCTCTACTCCTTTCAACAGTAAAGCCTATATTTAGTCGCAGGCACTGCTGTTAGCTCCGAGCTCGAGTTCGTTCACCATACAGGAAAGCCGAGCAACACAAGCATCGATTACTCCCATACAAACTCCGCCGAGTGAGCCCCGACTTCGGTAACAGCACCGAGCCACAGGCGGGTGACGCAGCCTGCAAAATTAACCAAATCATTTAAAGTGATAGCAATTGCTACTCCCAAACCTGTGACCAAAGGAAGAAAACACAGTGCTTTAGATGGTCTGTGCACAAGTTTTCCCGAATCGCACTCTAGAATCATAAAGCGGAAGCTAATGGACCAGCTTAGCCATTGGAAGTCCATTTGTGGTACGACATTTCCGGTGGTTCTCCGACACTGAGACGGGTCCCAAGTCACCCGAATTCAGTTCACTACGGTGAACCTCGACCTTTTTCTGACGACACAGAGGCCGTTCTACTGTCTTTGATTCGGCTCCCTAATTCATCCCATACGGTGCGCATACTCCTGGACTTCCCTCGGAACGAAGGTCATAAAGATAAAGCAACCGTGAGAAAGTTCAAAAATTTGACGAGAAAACGGACAATTATTGTTCACCAGGTTACCGAGTTTCAAACATCCTCCGCTGATGAAGCGAGACATACGATCTGGAGTCATGGTGTTACATTCGCTAAGAACTCCCAATCGACAGTATCATTGTTTCGCTTTAGAAAAGAATCTCAGTTTCACCCAACTACAAGTGGAACGGTCAGTCAGAGCTAAGGACACACTTAGGTTGGCAAACTGATCTAGATTCAGTAAGAGGCTGCCTACGGAAATTTGGTTACAAGTAAGGGATGCACGGCTTTTGGTGACTGGCCACTTACTGAAGATGACCACATTGGTGAATCTTCCCCTCATACAGCACTGCAAACGAATTGGTCTAATAGTAACCGCAGCATCCGATGGAATGCGACTAAATACGGGAGACCATCAGGACCCGGACAACCACGAGTAACAGTGCACTCCAACCAAAGACTCCTCAGTATTGCGGCTAGTGACCGATCCCTAAACGGTCGGCGAAATTTCCATCCTTATTTAAGCATCCGCTAGCTCACTACTAGTTACCGAGAAACTACTCTGCTTGCACACTAAAGCACAAAGCCTTACTCGTAAGTTGGTAAAAGTCTGTCAAAGCCAGGCTTCCCAGTCTCGAAATATCATAATGCTCACCACTGTGTGGCTGAAGTGTGAGGTAACGGTCGTCGAGATCGCTCTACCCGGACGGTAGCTGCTCTGGAACGACAAAACGGGTAGGGAAGAGAGTGCTCGTTTACTGTGATATAAACCTCAATGAATTCATAGACGATCCACAAACGCGTGTCACTGATCTCCTTTAATCAAAGTGTGCTGTAGTTCTCCGACCGCCCAAATGCACTCCAGAAATGCATTACAGACTAATGTCGGCTTTGTATAGTGTGAGATTTCATAAATATAGCTACAACATACCTCAACCAATGGAGCAGTTCAAAAGAGAGCCACGTTATCGTATTTCAACGGAATCTCCGAAAGAGCAGCGAGAATTTTTTAGCTTCCTAAGTCAAAGTTGCATACCAACCAACGGGGACAATTCATAGTAAACTCTCCATAGTGAAAGATAAACTTAACAAGGTGGAAACCACTAGTGTGCTTTAAATGATATGCTGCCGTAACTTTGACTAATACTACGTGGGACAGACTGGAAGAAAGTATGGAATATGGCTACAGGAATACAGCCCAACCTGTAGTCGCCACGATCAGTACTCCCTGATGTCCGTGCACACTGATGCCGAGAATCGTCAATTCTACGTGGAGCACGTCAACATCCCCGGAAGGGTCAAAGCTGGCAAGCACGTGAGTTTATTGAAGCCGGACATTCAAAGCAGGGCTCGATCAGTAAACACTTGAACGTCGAATTCGTCTACGAGACACTGCGAACCTGGTGCCTGAAGCCGAACGGATGATGTTGCCTAGTGTGGCGACGAAACATCGGCCAAATAATCACTCAGCTAGGAGAACAACATAAAATCCACATCCACACCTCGAGCATCGCATATTCTCAGCTACATCCTATAACCATGTCCACATTACAGTAAACTTTAACATCTATGATCTGGAAACACCAGCAACCGACAGGGGACAGTTCAAGGCCTATTTGCGAGAGCTACTCTCTAGCACGCCCTTTTCAACCACGCCAATGCTCCCAACAAGTTCAGAAAAGCAAATAAGCCATCAGTGTCACATTTAGTGCTTACCAGCGAGGAACTCATGGTTGATGGGATACATGTGTGCAGTCCTTTGCGTCGAAGCGATCCTCTGACTTCACTGTGCGATTGTAGTTGCTACGCCAAAAATCTCTAAACAGAGCCCGAAAGGATGCAGTCGATTGCGCATTACCACGCAGACAATAATTCTGCTCACCAACTACCACGAAATCCGGATTGACTTGTATGTTAAGGTGGATACTATGGTAAGTTCACAAATGCTAGTTTCCGATTAGTGCTACTGCTTCATTTAAACTACATACTTCGCAAAATCTATCTTACGGTATCTGTCAAACCTTGGCCCTTTTATCCGTAGTAAATTGTTTTTTTCTTGTTCGCATTCGTTAAAAATTCCAGTTGGACATTCATGATTGAGTACACACTATACCTTTGTACATGCATATTAGCGTATTGTACCAAGCTTTTAGCGTGGTTCATTTTCGAAATAGCGTGCGGTACTTTCAAGTTAGCGAGGCGGAGAACGCTGATTTGGCGTCCTTGACACTCTCATTGGTTATGGGACGTAAACCAATGGGACTTCGGTTAGAAGCTGCCAGCATACGCGACAGACAGTCCAATGAAAGTGGTCGAGCACCACCTTCCGTTCTGCCCTGATGCCCCGCTGGAGTAAACCTCGATGATTGGTCTCCAACCTGAAATCGACCAATAGGTAAATTGTGATGCTTGTCAAAGGAGGAGATGCTAGCTACCACACTATCCAAAGCTTAAGACTTAACCAGTGTGGATAGACATACTAACCAGCACATGTAGCGGTCTATGGCGATCACTGGCGGCTACCTAATGGTGGCTTATTCAGCGGCCTAACCATGGTGGCGTAGACAGGCAACCATCTAACTCGTATTCCACAGTACAGCAATGGCTGGTAGGCGGTTAGACAATTGTGTGCGAATGTCATTGCAACGATCATGGGGGACACAGTTCCCACAGAAGTTAGTAGACCAACCTGAAGCTGAACAACGACAATTCTAAGGTTGCTTAATTCGATCACAGTTGACGACTCAACAAAAAATAAGAGGATTCCAAGTGTGGCGCTGACACGACGTCAGTGAGTGTTCGTTTGTCTCCATACCCATAGGCGAAATGTTAATCAGTTGTCGCTTCAGTGTCTCTATGTATGGCGTTACCTAAAGGTCATAGGAAGCTACGAATTCATAGAATAATTAGGTTTCACTTCCATATGGTCGCCCATGGTGTCGTAGAGAGGCAATCATCTAACTCGTACTCCACAGTACAGCAATAGCTGCTAGGCGGTTAGACAATTGTGTGCGAATGTCATTGCAAAGATCATGGGGGACATAGTTCCCACAGAAGTTGTTAAACCAACCTGAAGCTGAACAACGACAATTCTAAGGTTGCTTAATTCGATCACAGTTGATGACTCAACAAAAAATAAGAGGATTCCAAGTGTGGCGCTGACACGACGTCAGTGAGTGTTCGTTTGTCTCCATACCCATAGGCGAAATGTTAATCAGTTGTCGCTTCAGTGTCTCTATATTTGGCGTTACGTAAAGGTCATAGGAAGCTATGAATTTATAGGATCATTAGGTTTCACTTCCATATGGTCGCCCATGGTGACGTAGACAGAGAATAATCTCACTGGTATTCCGCACGTCAGCAATGGCTGCTAGGTAGTTATATAATTTCGCGCGATGGTTATTGCGACGATCATGGGGACATTGTTCCCATTGAAGTTAATAGACCAACCTGAAGCTGAACAACGAAAATTCTATGTTCGCTTACTTCTATCTCAGTTGATGGCTCAACAAAATGTGAGAGGATTCCAAGTGTGGCGTTGACACGACGTTAATGAGTGTTCGTTTGTCTCCCAACCCATGGGGGCATTTGTTAGTTAGTTACCACTTCAGTGCCTACATGTATCGCGTTATGTAAAGGTCATAGGAACCTATGTATTCTTAGGATAATTACACTTCACTTCCATATGATCGCCCATACGTGTTGAGACGCTTTAACAAGTGGCTCTCCAAATGGAACCATTATAAGCACAGTCAATGCAGATGGAACCTCCCTATTACGTCAATGGACTGGCATGCCCTCCTCAAAGAATCGGCATTACTCAACAAAGTAACACTTAAAGGGGCCACAATGACTCCGGTGTTTATACATGCCACATCGTCCTGCTAGAAAGAACGCAAGACTTATGATTAGTGGCGACGCAGGCATGTTACTCTGGTACTTCAGGTGAGTACTTGGAACAGATAAACACTGTTGTCTCACCCACGGGCGTTCCTACAATGTGTTTGCAATCATTTACAAAAGTTCCAACCTCAAAAAGCCACCAATCCGCTTCTTATTACCACTCGCAGATTTCCTCTCGCCCCCATGCTAATGGTAGCTCCTTACGCCAGATTGGCAGCATGAGCAATCACGTACTATGTCTCCCATTGGCTGATTATCCTCGACACCATTGAAGTGTGCTGATACACCGATTGCGATCAACAGACAGGCGACCGACAAACGGAGTGAATGGTACAGCGAAGTTGCAAGCCCACTACCAGCCTGTACGTAGTTTTAAACAAAACAATCGTTCCAAAATATGCTCTTGTTTAAAAGTACCATCACATTCTGTGCCGCACCAATGCGCGCCTGAAGGAAAGCCGAGGCGTTCTGTCTGGATTCAGACCGTCCAATCGACATGATTGAAAGCGTCGATACGACTGCACGCGCGCACAGTGTCACACTTGTTAGTCTTCCCTTTGGTGTGGCCACAGACTCGACCCCAAAGTGCATCGCTTGATACGCAGCGGACCAATGGGGTCCAGATCACACGACGAGTTTACTAGGCCAAAGAACAGGTAACATTACAGCAAGTGATCGATAGTACTGGTTAACCAGCGGTTTCGTCGTCCTGTCGAGGATGATCAGCCAATGGGAGACATAGTACGTGATTGCTCATGCTGCCAATCTGGCGTAAGGAGCTACCATTAGCATGGGGGCGAGAGGAAATCTGCGAGTGGTAATAAGAAGCGGATTGGTGGCTTTTTGAGGTTGGAACGTTTGCAGCCTGTTGTAAGAGGGGCTTTGAAGGCTTACACGAGCGTGATGACAACTAATTGAGTAGTGATAGGAAGCGGATTGGCTGCAACCCTGTTGGAAGGGAACCTTTGTAGGCTTACGGGTTGAATGCAAGTTGGCTATCTTTCTCGCTAGCCTATCTGGCCACACGTGATGCATAGTGTAATCGTGCCACTGCGAGCAATCTGGAGAATCGATAGGTGTGCGACTTACCTTAGGATGTGCGTGTGATTGTTAACGCAGTGTGAGGTAATCGGAAACAATGCAATAATTCGTATGAAGGAGGTAAAGCTAGAACTTGGCAAATAGAATTTTTAAAAAGCTTTACAGCTACAAATTTCTCTTGCTGTGTTTTTTCAGTTGGCCGTACACTCCTGTGAATAGCGTAGATAGGTATTGCTTATGTAGTCGGCGCATTGTATACTAAGATCAAGTTCGCTGTGTAGGTAAGATCATCATTGGATCTGTAGCCATTGTTCCAGAGAGGAGGGTTCCTAGTGTGGCGGTGACACGACATTAGTGAGTGTTCGTTCATCGCCCCACCTGTGCGCCACTTCGGTAATCAGTTACCGCTACAAGACCCATTGTCCTGCCGTTATGTTAAGGTCGTAAGATGCATGTCAATCCTGCGTTTCAACATGATATTTACCCTTCACTTCCAAGTGATTGATAAGCTTTAAATCTCAAGTGACCCTACGGCCCTGATATGAGGTGCCTACGAGCATTGAATACGCATAGTAAGCATAGAGATTGCAGAAATTTTCCTCCTTCAACAACGTCTCCGGAATTACCTACTTCCCAATGACAAAATGTTTCCCAGTAGTTGCTAAGTCGCTAACAACCTGTGTCACGGCGTGCATACATGAATGCTTCTAAGACTAGCTGAAACAGTGATCCATAGCAGGCTTAGTGGGCGCGGTTGCCTTTGTAAATGATTGCAAACACATTGTAGGAACGCCCGTGGGTGAGACAACAGTGTTTATCTGTTCCAAGTACTCACCTGAAGTACCAGAGTAACATGCCTGCGTCGCCACTAATCATAAGTCTTGCGTTCTTTCTAGCAGGACGATGTGGCATGTATAAACACCGTAGTCATTGTGGCCCCTTTAAGTGTTACTTTGTTGAGTAATGCCGATTCTTTGAGGAGGGCATGCCAGTCCATTGACGTAATAGGGAGGTTCCATCTGCATTGACTGTGCTTATAATGGTTCCATTTGGAGAGCCACTTGTTAAAGCGTCTCAACACGTATGGGCGATCATATGGAAGTGAAGTGTAATTATCCTAAGAATACATAGGTTCCTATGACCTTTACATAACGCGATACATGTAGGCACTGAAGTGGTAACTAACTAACAAATGCCCCCCATGGGTTGGGAGACAAACGAACACTCATTAACGTCGTGTCAACGCCACACTTGGAATCCTCTCACATTTTGTTGAGCCATCAACTGAGATAGAAGTAAGCGAACATAGAATTTTCGTTGTTCAGCTTCAGGTTGGTCTATTAACTTCAATGGGAACAATGTCCCCATGATCGTCGCAATAACCATCGCGCGAAATTATATAACTACCTAGCAGCCATTGCTGACGTGCGGAATACCAGTGAGATTATTCTCTGTCTACGTCACCATGGGCGACCATATGGAAGTGAAACCTAATGATCCTATAAATTCATAGCTTCCTATGACCTTTACGTAACGCCAAATATAGAGACACTGAAGCGACAACTGATTAACATTTCGCCTATGGGTATGGATGCAAACGAACACTCACTGACGTCGTGTCAGCGCCACACTTGGAATCCTCTTATTTTTTGTTGAGTCGTCAACTGTGATCGAATTAAGCAACCTTAGAATTGTCGTTGTTCAGCTTCAGGTTGGTCTACTAACTTCTGTGGGAACTGTGTCCCCCATGATCGTTGCAATGACATTCGCACACAATTGTCTAACCGCCTAGCAGCCATTGCTGTACTGTGGAATCCGAGTTAGATGGTTGCCTGTCTACGCCACCATGGTTAGGCCGCTGAATAAGCCACCATTAGGTAGCCGCCAGTGATCGCCATAGACCGCTACATGTGCTGGTTAGTATGTCTATCCACACTGGTTAAGTCTTAAGCTTTGGATAGTGTGGTAGCTAGCATCTCCTCCTTTGACAAGCATCACAATTTACCTATTGGTCGATTTCAGGTTGGAGACCAATCATCGAGGTTTACTCCAGCGGGGCATCAGGGCAGAACGGAAGGTGGTGCTCGACCACTTTCATTGGACTGTCTGTCGCGTATGCTGGCAGCTTCTAACCGAAGTCCCATTGGTTTACGTCCCATAACCAATGAGAGTGTCAAGGACGCCAAATCAGCGTTCTCCGCCTCGCTAACTTGAAAGTACCGCACGCTATTTCGAAAATGAACCACGCTAAAAGCTTGGTACAGTACGCTTATATGCGTGTAAAAATTAGAAGTAGCTTGAGAAACATTCTTGAAATCCGTCACTTCTTTAGTCGCGGAAGCATTAGATCCAAAATGTTTCTCTTGTTCCCTCAAACCAAAATCCTTTCTGAGGAGCCGAACACGAAAATTTGTTGCTTTGCCTAAACGGGCATGGCGGGTTTGCAATAATAATCCTGGCTTAGAAGATTGGACAGCATGAGCAATTATGCGCAAACGCTTTGTGCAGTTGGTTCCTGAGGACAACAGCCCAGAAAGATATAAAGAAACGATTCTGTTTAAAGCACTAGCTTCTTTACAGACACGTGATAGGACTTCGTAAGGTGCAGTGTAAAATCTCACCATTCACTGCAATTGGTTGGTATACACTCATTACGAAAAGGGGGTCCTCGTATACGGGCCTAGTGCTCACCTATTTTCCACGGGGTACAATTCTCGCAAGTCATTCCTGCTTCTGCGACTACACCATCAGTTTTCTCCAATATCACCTTCACGGCAGAAACGGTGCTGTAAAACTACTATTCTTGGGCAAACACAACACTTTTAGGGTGGGCACATTCACCCGAAAGCACGTCAGGTTGCAGGTATGCACCTAGCCGAACCACTGGCCGGATGCTTTCAGCGTTGTCTAGACGCGAAAATAGTTCTGACAAAGTGGAAACGGGGTAGTAAAATTCCAATGCACATTTGCTGCTCGGTAAAGTTTCTCGCTGTGATGGCTACAGCCATATGAACCATTATCGTAGACGCGTTGATTGGCTACATGAAAAGTTTTGGCATCACTACGCTGAAGTAGCACGGGCTTCATCGATCATCTAACAAGAAATTGCCGACAGCACACCATAATTGGACAGCAACAGCTGATCAAGGGACAGGAAGCGATGTTATCTACTTTAACTTTTCGAAGGACTTTGATCGCTTGCATTATCCAATAGTGCTTCACTAATTTCATCATTATGGAATCGGAGATCCAGTACTAGGAGAAATCGCTAAATTTCTCAGCGAACAACAAGTGACGCTTAGAGTACAAATATCTTTATCCCACTAGATTTGAGTGGAATGCGGCGTACCGCAGGGTTCGGTATCGCGAATCGCTTTTTCTTAATTTCAAGGTATCATGGGTAATGCTGGTCTTCAACAAAGCAAATAATCCAATTTCATCAATATGAATCAAGATCAGTATTCAGTTCAGGGCAAAGCATTCTTTTCGGTAAATTCTCTTCAGACCCTAAAATTTACATAGCATTGATTATGTGTGGCAAGCGTCAGATCGGGCTGGGATTGACGTCTAGGCAGTTGGAACGACGAAACTCGATACCTTGAGACATGGATATAAATGGTAAGCCAAATGAACTAAAGTAACATGCGTACACAAACCAAAGTAGTTGGAAGTAGATGGATAAGATAACAAGCAACTAAGTAACCGTGCGTTGGACACGGTATTAGTATCGGCCTTATGAAGCATTTGCATCCATCGTTCCGGCTTCAGATGGGGGATGTAAAAAGCCTCGGCAATGGATAAAAGGTGCTTGTGGAATCCTTACGTGAAGTGTTAAGTCAGCGAGTAGTTGACCTTGAAGTCCTCCTCAGAAGCTGTATGGCCGCCGTTCAGGTGGTGCGACATGATTGAGCTGTTTGAGAACCTCATTTCGCCCTTGTAAAACCATGCCGGGATATGCTCGAAAATTCTCTGATCGACACCTCCTTGTGCGACTCACTTATCGTGCTCCACAGGAGCACGGGCACTGATAAAGGACCAACGAACGGGTGCGTCATTAAAAGCTTTCGGTAACTGTATCGCATGTTTTTTGGACTTGCAAAGTACGAAGATGGCGTTAACATACCGCATGTACATTACAGTTCCACCGATGTGCGTTGTAAGTAGGCCATGTTCTAATTTTGCCATCAAATATCAGTCAGCAGCGGCCCCAAAGGCGATCCCATGCCATTCCGTCAATCTGAGGCTTAAACAAATTAGGGGTAGAACTGGAATTCCTCAATGAATGCGTGCCGGAAAGCCATTATTCCAAACACTTGGAAGGAAATACGGGCGTATGGCCTCTACCCGAACGCGTAAACCTTGAAGAGACGTGCACTCAGTTATGTGGATGCCATCCGCGTTAAGCTGCCGTTGCTTACGAGATTCATTTCGCAATGTTTACTAGCGGTGTTATCCTTACTTGACGATCTGAAACTGCCTTTGGAGGAATAGGTGCAATTGGCTAAACTGAAAACGGGAGTAAGTAAAAGAAGGAAGCTAGCCAGCACGCTTGATAGCCAGGTTCCACAATTGATATTGCCGAATAAACCGAAACGGTATGTATCCACCCTTTCCAGTGACTTGTCCAAAAACATCCTTGTGGTACCAGCTGGGTGCTTCGGAATTATTCCATTCCAGCGAATGGTTCGGCGGCAGTGTTCCGTGACGTGGTGGCTTTCCTCCTTGCAAGTGTGCTCCATATAAAAAGCCACATATGTCCGTTTAGCAACATTGTGACGTAGCGGATGTAACTCGCCACTACATTAACTTACCCTTACCTATCCCTGGGTGGCATTGTAATTCAAGGATGTGTTGGGCTCGTGGTCTTTTGGGGAACCTTAAGGAGTATGAACCACTTGTTTTGTCACCGGATCCCGGACAGTTTGCGACTCTCTGAAATAATTATGCTGCCTTGTAGGTTAGATCACCGATCAAGGCTCTGGGTAGGGCCACTTAAAACGACACCTTTGATTTGGGGCAACCGGGTAGTATCATGCCCACTGACGAACCATGGATGGATTCTTCTGCTACTACTATTGCTCTTGCTTTGTCTACTGGCTCTGCTGTCTCCAATGCTCAACCTTCACTCACAGACCGTCCCACCACGATCAGGTCTGATGAGAATTTATCGAAAAGAATCCTTTACCTGAACTGATTCCTGATCTTTTCTTAGTTGCCATTAAGGATCTAAAGGTGTCACTCTCCGCAAACCACCTTATGCATTGGCAGACAATCAAGGGATTGGACAACTAAGATGTCGTTCGGCACGACCTCTTTGAGTTCTGCAGTCAGTAAGAGAGAAAGGTGTTGCTATTTAATGTGGACAAGTGCCGCGTCGCCCACGTTCACCATTGACACACCTACATATATCATTTTGAAGCGCAAGATCTGCAGATACGCTCTCAGAAAGGTGACCTTAGTGGGCTGATTCAAGACCAAATCGGCTGTTCCGGGCAGCCAAAATCCACTTCCTAAAGGAATAACCAACATGTTGATCTCTTGCGGAGTACACTCGAGAGTTTTGACTCTACCGTCCTCTGATTCTTAACGCGTACGCACCTCGAAAACGCTATTCATAAATTGAAATCTTGGCTAAAACGTGATCTTGCTGCGCTCGATACCCCACAAGGTCCAACAAAGAAAAATGTCAGGAGTTTGCGTAACCTTCCGTAGCAAGAACGACTGAAGACACTCGGAGTGCTCAGTGGACGCCTTGGGGTCTATGTGGAGACCTCATATTGGCACACCTACTAGTAAAAGTACCCATTGCGTAGGTCGCCACTCGTTAAAATGCAACCCAAACGCCAAACTCAGTGACTATGTCTTGGAAACCAGAAAACGAGATAACCGTTTCGATTTTTAATGAACTTCCTACTCCTTCCGTGTGTACCAGCCTTGGAAAGCCCCTGCAAATGCATTTGTCTGTTCCCCTAACAGCCATTTTCACTATTCCTGAATATCGCACTGAGCTCCCTGCATGTTATTACCTGAACGGATAGTTTGGATGTATTCAGACTAACTAGCTTCTGTATAATTATAGTCCACGGTGAAGTACGTAAATCTGTGCCGACGAGTGAACAATCCGATTGTTATTTGCCCTTAGCATTAAACATAATAACTTGCTAATCCGTTTTACATGGTACAATCTCTCCCCACAAGTCTATTATTTTTACACGATTGCTCTATATATTAATTGCTGCGCATTTATTTTATGCACTTATGTGGTATTCGATTATTCAATTCCTTCCAATGACAACTTATGGGACGCGTAAATTTGGTGCGTTTTCCACGTCACAAACCATTGTTCCATTGTTCCCGGCAACCTTTTAAGTTCCGGTAATTCTTGACCAACCTCACAGCAATACTTGTAGTGTACGCTGTAATGCACTAATTTTTGCGTACGGAATTCACTGGCTGACACACTGGAAAACTGATAAAATGTTTGCACTCGCAGATGAGATACTTTTGCCGTCTAGCGCCCTGCAGTTTAAGTGCAGAGTTTCTCTCAAACGACATGTCTATTTTCCACCTTCTTAACCGAAGTTTAGTAGAAACTAGCAGTTAGGCAACTCCAATTACGCGGTCGCTGTGAAAATTAAAAATAACTACATATGCATGTTTAATCCCGTTACATCGAGTATGCGTTTGTGGGATTGAAGGATTCTGTTGTTCCGCGGTTCAGAACCTATCACAGGAATCCGCCATACACATAGATGTACCACGCGACACTCACTTCTCCTATCTGTGTGTAGGAAGGCCTTGATAACTCCTTTCCTTCTAGTCGGGTGAGTAGAAAGTCGGATGCATGTTAATTATTTTTCATTTAAAAAGCTGTCCAAGCTGCGCTGTCATGAGAGGTCATTGTGACCGTGTCATTATTTCTACCCTGGACCAAGCGAGTAGATATCTGTAAATTGAGGTTAACCGTTTTACAATCGTCTACGTTTCTGTAAGGTTGCGGTAGCAATACAGTGACCAGACTGAAGGGCATTTGAACCATGGAGGAAAGCAGTCGTTGTTTAAGTGAATTATGATGGTTGCGGGGAGTATGAATGTGTACTGAATACCCAAATATGAAGCATCGTAGACAAACCAGCCTAGTAGAGGCTCATGTTCCTCATCTTCTTTTTGTCCAATATAAGACTGCTCAATATCATACTACCGTGTCAGTAAAAATCTGTTACGCCCAGATCAGTGGCAAGTCTTCACAAGTAATTGTGCGCATCATCGCACCGTTTTCATCGAGAACATGATTTCTGTCTGTGGGACAACCATCATCATTTTTCACACCGTTGGAAAGGTGAAAACTTCTTTGTTGGTAAAAGATGACAAGACATTAGCAAATACCAGCATTTACTCATAGCTATTCTCTTAAATTCTACTTAGAACATTGTGGTACGACCAAAATGCAGTCGTTTAGCTACGCGTAGAAAACGATCCAAAATTATCCTAAACCTACAGTGCTCAATCGGTTGCGGTTTTTGGCCGACAACAATCAGCGCCTGATTGGCGCTCAAAACAGCCAACGATCAAGGAACTGTCGATGTCGGTAGCAAAAGTACACCTGAGAGGGATTACACGGACTGGTTAAGAGCTGCCCGATTGTACGTGGTTGATGAGTTTGCACGAAATGATAATGTCATCCCACAATCTTCGTCCTGTGATATTCTTATTTGGATTTAATATACCATGAGACCCTTATGATGATTGCGAACGTGCTTTGCAGGATGACGAGATGCATGCCTGTGTATGTATGTGTGTGTGGGCAAGAAAGCGCAAAATCTGACGTCGGGCGATATATGCAAAAACACCCGAGCACACAACGAACATGGTGCTGCGTCACAAGTCTGAGGAGCCGCAAAGCGCAGTGGAGACGAGTCAGAAGCTTTTCACATATATTGCAAAGCCACAACAGCTCACTGTTGTATCAAGAAAGCCGTAGGAAAGGTAAAATGTATCTCGCAAAATTAACCAAGTACAACTGAGTCAATCCCTTGTTAAACGGAGAGTCAAGCGACAGACGCACACAACCAATAGGAATGAGTCAGCAAGCCAACCAATGAGATCGAGCCAATCGATGTTGCTGACATGGTTACCACACTCACATGTATCCGTACATTGACGTCACCCCGAGCAAGACAGTAGATTTCCATTACAGCTATTTATATTCATAACTAATTGACCTCTTTACTAAATCATCCACTATGGTTAGTTGGAGCGGAGCACTTTCCATGTTTTATTGAAAGCTGAGCGTATACTTTATTTCCTCTGAAAATAACTAGTAGACCCGCCCAAAACAAAGGAGAAATGTTTACCCGCACGATAGATCACACTTTTGACCAAAATTGTTGTGCCTTGGTCATTTGATTAACAAATATCACCAGCAGTTGAATCCAGCCACTTAGATCGTACGTATACTCTACGCATATGTCTTCACGGTAGACATATGGTTGGTAAGACTTCATGTTATCATCGTCCAACTTAGCGGTTTTGAATCGCGTACTTAATTTGGATGACCTATAGAAGTGGATTCCCGGACAAAGTGAATACGGTTTATGCAAAACAGGGTCATGGTAAACCAGTCGGAGTCTAGAAACCGCCTAGTGCATACCCTGGTGTAATCTAGTGAAGATCTACAGAAAGCTGCTTAAAACATTCCTTGCCCGTCTGACCGGATAAGCGGCAGACTTTGCCTGATGGGGCTTTCCAACACCCGTCCGTTTGACAGCCAAAATTTGTAACCCCATTTAAGAGCAATGGCAACGTTCTATGTGCGAATGAGAACACGATTACATTTTGCATTTCGTGCGTCCCGGAGGAAGGGGCTATGTAATATGGACACTACAAGCGGGATGTTCAGCGCAGAGCAAGAAACAACTGTTTTTGTCCAGCGTGCCTTCGCATAGACCTACAAGCCTAATGAATCATTAACCTGTAGCCCAATTCTTCATATTAACCCGGTGCAGTTGTTAACGAAACAACAGAATTATGTTTGGAGTGATTCTGTAACTAGCTGTGACATAAAAGCAAACACTGGTTGCCAAAGTAGTTCAGGTGGTGGTCCGAGTGTTCACTGTGCTCAGCAGTTTGACAGAAAACGTTCCGTCACCACTCAGCAGGAGATCGTCAGTGCTCTATTATGTCGCGGAGCGGCGCAATGCGAAGCATCAGTGTGTGCGTGCGTGTGTGTGATCGATCTTTTAGACGAATCAGCCGTCAGCTGCTGTTTGGACTGTTCGACGGATACACGACCATCGAAAACAATCTCTCTGATTGGTAGTCCGTAAGGTTAGCACATATACCTCTACGGTTGACGTCGTTGTTTAAGGTGTTTGTCTGGCATTCAGCTCCGTTAGATTTAGTTGACTAAGTCGGTGATCTTTCATCCGTAGGGTTGCATGTATAGCATCTAGCCCAATGCGTTGATTGACTGAATTGCCCGTAGAATACCATGTGTCCAAACCTAATAGTTGAAGGACTCCTCACCGAGAGATGGCAAGGCAAGTTCCAAAAGAACCTTGATGGAAGCATACATCCTGTGGAGTTCTACACTATGTAACGGAAAAGTGGCAGAACGTGCGCGTGGGATAAATTGGGAACGCTGTGCATAAATTATGCTAAGCTACACGATATAGTGAGTACCAACGCTCGGGACTCCAATGTACGGATGCAACAACGCGAGGTAAATGTCCTAATATGCATTGTGGAACGAATTGATTGCCCCAGCCGTCAGTTGTCATTGGCGTCTAAATGACCAGTTCTTTTTATTCGGACTTGCAGTGCAGCCCTGAGTGTAGTAATGCAAACCAAATAAAGACTTACATAGTGAGTTGTTTGTTCCGAAGTAAAAGTCACATCTGTCAAATCAGCCATGATATGGGAAGGTTCGTTTAACGTCAGCTCTGTCGCCTTAAACTGGGAAGGTGTAAAGAAAAGAAACACATGCATTTGGGCATTAACTTGAGTAGTTGCGAACTCAGGCATAGATACAAAAAGTGCATAGATCCTTGGGTTAGATATCCTTGAGATACATGCTTCATTCTAACCAGAATACTTTCTAATTAGTGAAACCGGCTTATCTAAAGAATGGGATTGTGACTGGATTTACGTTTCATTTACCATTTTGCTACTTTGAATGACATGCAAATCACACGCGTGTAAACTTTTTGTGTAGTTCGAAGGAATGACACTGGAGCTATCAGAAATGTTTGCAAGCGGTCTGCATACCTTTTACATAACTCCAGTTATTCCAGAAGAATACTGGACTATGCATAGGAATAGTTCCGTTGCTGGCGACGGTGTCGTTGATCAACAGGAATATCAGTCCATTCTACTTAATGTGGGACACTAGTTAATTCCTGTCTTCCGGGTCGAAGGAAAAAAAGCGTTTCAGCGTTGGAGAGAATCACAACGCTGTTTGTTACATTTCCACCGGACTGGAAACGTTTGTCTCAAGTGCATCACCTGCCATCTACCGCGCTGGAGGGACAGACACTTGCCCAGATATTAGAAGTAGGTGAGAATTGTGCAACTGCTTCGGATCGCGTGGTCTTTTAGCGAGTTGTTGTCGCGCGGTTGGTAACATGAAGGTAGGTATCACGGGCCTGGGGATTAATACGCCATCGCAACTTCTGAATCATACAGCGTCATGTAAACCATGACTTGTGCCGCAGGATTCCTTTACCTAATTGAATGAGGGATTGATATGACAGCCATCTGAAGGACGATATCGACTCACAGTTGTTAGGGGGATACTTGTTGAACATACAATTTTTGGAAAAACATACTCTGCTACCGACTTGTTTGCTTCCGCTATCGCGTTACTGATCTTTGTTTAAACACATCAATCCGCTACTTTCATTGGCTGCTTGTGGTCATTGCTTTTGCTCTGGAATCGCCGTCCCACTTGGCAGCGAACGCTCTCCCTTTTCATTCGTTGCGTGTCCCTTATTGGTTCTTTTATCAATCCGTTTTCATTGGCTTCGTTCTGCTTGCGTGCTTTCCGCAATATGGTTGGCTTGAATGTCCTTTATTAGTTTCCCTTTAGCCTATTCACAAAACTATTTATGCTGGCATGATTCAATGCATACAATTCTTTCCCAGCTGGTCTTTGGATTTCTTATTGCGGTCATGGGGTGAAGACGTCGGCTGCGACACAACATCCTTAATCCGCCTGTCCTATTTGATCCGGAAATACGGTATTTGTATCCATACTTATATTGTTGCAAGAAACGTCCGTCGCAGCTCGGATGGAATTCCAGTGTCGCCCAGTAAAACTTGCAGGTAATGTGGAGTATTCAAACAGTGGCCTAGTGTTATGAGAAAGTCGAATACCGGATTGCAGTAGGATATCGCACGCGAATCGGCATAAATTCCTTAGGACAATCAAACATTGATCCAGAGTAGGACAATGAGGTGTGGTCCATCTGACGTATTATCCCTTTCGGACGAATCGAAGCAGGTGAGATGTTGACAACTAGCACCTTAATCAGTAAAAATTGGGAATGATGACGATAACCGCGGAACACCGTCATGAGGCGTCATCATGTCCTCTGTTAGCAATGGTGCCAACCTCATACGTATCGCACGCGTGCGCGTAGGGAACACCTACAAAAAGTGAACAGCAAATAAACGCAAACCCTACTTGCCGCAGAATGGGTTTTAGCGACATCTGTCCTTCAGTTCACCACTATTGTAAGCCTCAGACCTACTGGTAACATAGGCTTATATTTCATGTACGGATAAACTTCGGCAATTTGCCGCTATTTTTTACTGGGCGCTGATTAGACACTTCACTCCTATATACTACACATCAGACGTACGTCAGCGCATGTACGAGCAGTTTGTAGTTTTAAATTCACAGAATAACCCGGCTGGCTAATCCCATTATCATTTTCCTGAGATAATTCTGTGTGAGGTATATAAAAGGTTGTGTTAGCTCAGTATGTGGCGGATGCAAGGTAAATGAGTACCACGTCTTTACCAATCATTATTCGATAAAGGCTGAGTGACAAGCAAAGTAACATCTATAAATACAGCAGGTGAACTCCACACATTCTTTATCCGGATACTTTTTCTATACCATTAGGGCCTCCGACACACTTTATCATGTCCAAGTGGTGCCTTGCAGCAAGTGAAAAATGGGAATATGTTGCAACACATGGGACACCTTTTATAGTGACAGAGTACACGCTGGTTTCTGCGCTCAAGTTTAGATACCGTTCAAAAACGAGCAAACGGTGACTGTAGGTGAGGTCGGGGAGGTGATTCTGAAGGCTGTTGAACGGCACTGCACAGGATAGTTTACTTGTGCTCAGCAATCACTGTACTTAACATTATGAAACTGTGAAGCAATCGAACATGGACGGAATCGTTTAGGCAAATCGTTACAACTGATTCCTGTTTCTTTTGCTCTTACAGAACCGAACAAATAATGCATATCGAGGTCGACGATTCTTTACTAGACTTGTCCGAACCCGTTACACTTTGTGTATACAAACTGTGTGTACACTTTTGTGTTACCCCGCGGCTTTATGAAAGTTTTCGTATTCCACTCACTCTTTCCGTTTTCCCCTCAGCGGAGCATTGTCACTGCGTGATTGTGCCGATTTATCGGAGGTGTTAACACATTCGCTAACTTGTTCAGTTTAGCACTTGTATGTCCACCATGTGATTTATTTTCTCCAAGCATATCTGTCTATGTCTCAAACCTGCTCCAACTGATACATTACGAAACCGCGAAAAGTTAAGTAACCAGAAGAAACCTGTACAATTACGACTTTGACGAAGGATTCCAGGATGGTTGTCTTCCTTTGAATGACAAGCCACCTTGACAGCCCAGTAAGAGAATTTGTGAATCCGGTGACCAGCCTCACCGTCAACATACCAGAGAGGGTGGGTAATATTATACTGTTTATGGAGTGGTTAAGGGATGTTGAGTCACAGTGGAAGGAAGCTCATCTCGGCTACACCCATACAGACCACACTCAAGCACTGAAAATGCGCTCGGTGGGCGCTCCTTCTACCTGGATTCCTCAGTAAAGGACACACGGTAAACCATTTGAGAGGCTAAAACCAGTGACACTTCTCTCTGGTCAGTTAGTAAGACTGCTAAGTCAAGGAATTCCTATTGAAAATACGCCTAACTGCAATGAGAAGTCCTGATTTCAACGTGTTACTTGAAGTATTGGATGCCAATTTATAGCTTTTGAGTTGTCCTACACAGACAAGGCTGATGCCGGATGCCCATTTCTTCTCCAGTGGTTATTAACTGGAAGACAAGAATGATCTGTGGAAATGCTTTCTCGTTCGATGGCCGTACCTAGCGAAGGCTTGCGCACAGCCTGAGAGCAGGGGAGTGAATTGGTAGGGCGAGCAAGTATTGGTCATACCAGCAACCAGTTTTGAGAAATGCTTTTAGTTAATCAGCAGAGCAGGACAGCGTCAGATGTGATGGTTAAGACACGGATGATTGCGAGGCGAAGGAGAGGCTTGCGTCTAGACTAGGCAACTAACGGTTTTCAGTAAATTATATTTATGCCATCCGCGACTTGGCTGTTGGTTCTCCTCTCGAATACGGCGCATCCGGTGTAGATCACACAAGAGCAATGTTACACTACTTTTCAGTACTATCTCCTTCCCTTGAGATTTCATAGCTTGAAACCAAAATCCTACCCTCTGGAAACCACAGCCGCGGTGTCATTATACATGAACCGTACGGGTAATCGTCACTGAGGCGTAATTCAGTGAGCATTCCTTCTTTCCCGCCGTCTAACCGAATGCTTTCCCCTCAAGCGCGCAATCGACTCTGTCTATAATTGTTTAAATCATCTGCACGATTTTGGGAAGGTTGTGGTGAAATTTAGGGGCTGAACAGCCGCAATACGGACGCCGTTGTCACTTTTGAAATAAGGAACAGAATATCGACTAATTATCTCAATATGTATGAAGTCAACGTGAGATAGAGTATGTTTTAGATCAGGGTTCTTTTGGCTGCATCTGTCTTTCCTGTAGTAGTGGGTACTGTCCTCGCAAATGGATATTTTCATCAACATGTCCGTTACTCACTTACATGAGGCTAGATTAAGCTGGCGACCCGTTTGTTTGATAGATTTTAACTAGACAGACACTGGCAATCGATTTCTTGACTTAAGTTATACCAGCTAGCGGAACGCCATGCGACTGATCGTCCCGAGCTGCACTCAATGCGGAGACGTATTGACCAGTATCCAACCAACAAACCAACTGGCAAAGCCTTATATCGGGACTAGTTCAAACTGCGCTGATTAGACTCGTTATCTGGAATTGCGTTATCGCTGTGAAAATTGGCCTCAGTTAGGATTGGGACCTAATGATATTTCCAAATTCCGCAACTGGATGCAGAATTGTAAACCATCCAACCTGCTAATAACTCAATCCAAAATTTCTCCCTAAAAATTGTACTGAAGGGAAGGCAAGCCCACGATATCGGTCCAATAATGAATGGCCAATGTTCGGACAGTGTGCCCTTGGGAGCTAATTGGGAGCCTTTGGGAGTTATGGAAAGTTGTCTCAGACGATTTTCCTGTACACCCTAACTAAGCTAGTCGATTGATTTCCACAATTGCTTTACCTTGTGAAGTGCAGAGCGCATCTTTTCACTTGCTACTCTATAATAAGGATCCTCAAACGGGTGTCACTAGAGAGAATTTTTACTCCCTTTGAACAAAGATTATTTGAACTTACACTTACTAGAAAAACTATTCCATTATAACAAGGAGTAAATAAAATACGAGCTAGTTTGCAATTTGAAGTGTCCCTTGGCATCTCGATAGTGACAGAGAAGCCAATGAAGGACTTGCTTATTATCATCCCTTGGAAAAACGATCAAAAGGCGGCTACATGAACGTTACGCAGCAAAACTCCTCTAGATTTTAGAGATAAGGACTGCATGTGCTTGAGCAATAAGTTATCATTAGCGGCAGATTTAAACAAGCCTACCGGAATAACACAAAAATACAGAAATAGTAAAAGGCCGTAGAAGTGATGTGCTCAGAATATCCGTTCACATGTCACTCGTTCGCGTATTAAAATGGAATATAGTGTGAGACGCGACATGACGGTTTGACTCACTTCAGATCCATCTAACAAAGATTTGGTGGTGCTATCTGTCCCCGGCAGTTGTGCAGAATTTTCTGTGACCTGACTCTTGACAAGAACTGAAAACAGACACAGAAATAATATAAGATCCCTGGCCGGTGCATTCTTTCCTGAGCTTCCACAAACCGAGGACACAAGCATGGGGGCACAGCTAACCGTACTACCGCAGTAAATCCGAAGAGGCGACTTTCAATAATTTCCAATGTCTACACTTCGGGAGATAGACGATCGCTATACGTAAGTCACTAGAAATTTCCTAATGCAACAGATAGTGCACAGTGTTCTCAGTGCAAGAAAGTCTGGATCACACCGGAACTCGGTTCACTTGGGAATTCGTTTCGCACGAACTGTGCACCTTCATAGGTGTTCATCATCCGCGAGCGGTTGCATGTCTATCCACGCTCCTCTGTGCCCATGACAAACAGTGGGTACAAAATTTGGCTGGGACAGCGTCATGGTTAGTTAGGGAATCACATACTACCGTCGTGGTAGGACAGCCTACCTGGTTGAAAGCTTCAGTTGACATTCAACCGCCATTTACTGGCTTCTGCTGGGTGCCCAAAACACTGCCGCTATGTGTACATGGCAAGCCCCAGTGCTTATTTTGCAGACCATGTGGTTCGTCTCCAGTAAGTCTAATGGTAGATCGATGTTGGGTGAAGACGTTCATCCAGTGACCTTGTCCGGAAAAGGAAGCTTAAGTGGATTACTATATTGTATAATTTACTCTTCCAGCATCTTAGAGGAGACAGTGTTTCTCACACCTGTCGGTCTAAAACGTTAGGCAAACAGAATTATAAATTGTTTATACTTGCAGAGAGATTAGTGTAATAAACAGAAGCTGTCCCCTTGTGGAATTTAAACTCGTATTCTGATTTTCTTGATATACACCTCAAAAGTGGTAGAAAGTTCTACCAAGTAAAATGGAACCCGGCAAAAATGCAAAAAGAGAAGTTTGTCTAGTAACGATTTCAATTTCATGCTCTAAGTATTCATAATTTTTGAATAACTCGTTTTGACAACACCAACAAGATTGAATTAAATATTAAAAACTTCCAGGGCTGATTTGGAAAGCACCCTGGTTAATAGTGGGACGATAGAGTGTTACGGACAAAACAAGCATGAGCAAAGTAGCCCTTGCCAAAGTTGTTGGAAAGCTTTTTGCATGAAAGTGTGTGTCGGATAACTCAATTACTGCACAGGTACTCGTAGTGATATTCTCAACAGTCTAGCAACTAGACATAGAGCCAACAAATCCATGGAGATTAGCAGGTATGAGGAAGTCACCGTGTCATAACCATCGTAGCATATTAGTTAAAGGTGAGCAACACACTTCAGCTACTATGTCGAGGAAGAAATGAACATTTGGATATAAATTCGAACAAAACATTTTTGGTTTGTTTTGCACGCACCAATTTTGCTCTTTTTTTGTCATTTTCCATGTTTGTAGTATTAAACTTGTGAATCAATACAATTCTGTACATCAGTCTTCCACTGGTTCCGGTTGCTGGCCATATCTTCCAGAGTGTTTAGCCTTTGGCGCTCCTCATCTTTGGGTCCCCTTCCTGGAAGACGTACGGGTCCCACAGCGGCTAGGCACGACGTAAGCGATTTCATGTGCTGTTACCAGGTCCTTGACAAACAAATAGAGCGTGACGCGGTAGATGCTGAGGTGCCATGCGTAGGACGTGACCGAACCACCTCAACTGGCGCAGCAAAACCAGTTTGTTGAAGGGAATACTTGCATTCTTCAAGCTGTGACATCCAACCTCATCACAGTGAACACGATGTTTCCACCAAACATGAGCAATCTACCTTCAGCAACCGTTATTGAACGCAGAAAGATGACGCATGTTTTCCACGCTAATCGGCCAGGACACGCTCCCATACAACAACCCTAAACAAACAGATGCGTTATAATCGCGGTCCTATAGCCAGAATGAGACGTCGCGACGACGCCACAAGTGCTTCAGGTTGGCAACTGCTGATCGGGCTTTAGCGACGCGAAGGGAAATTTCCCTGCTGATAGTGTCGTCAGCAGAAACACAGCTCCAGTGGCAGACGCAACTCTCTACCTGTACAAGTTGTGCACCTTCGAGGGTGAACACGGAGGCAGGTGTAAGCTAATCATGGTGCAGTACTTTACATTTCGATGGGGCGAAGCCCATACCATACTTAGATACTTCAACCGCCAAACGAACCAGTTACTTACCCTGTGGATCGTCAGCGAGTAAGGTGAAATCATTAGCATAATCTGAGTTGGTCGCGCGCTCACTCCGTAGAAGCTCTAGGACAAAATGTTGAAAAACTCTAGAGCACTCGACAGAACGTCTTCGATTGCGAAGTTGAAGAGGAATGGGGACATAGGGCAGCCGTGTCGCACACTGCTATCTAAAGCGAATTGCCAGGAAGGCATGCCATAGACCCTCACCCTGCCGGATGTGTGAAGGCAAAGTGCGCGTACAATGGCGGTATATTTTTTGGCACCCCTTTCTTTAGCAATTATCGCCATAAAGCAGGTCGGTCAACCGAGGCAAACGTAGCATGTATGTCTAGGAATTCAACGATAGCGGGCAGTTGATAAATGTGGTGTTGTTCGAGGAGTTGGCGCCGCGTAAAGATTTAATGGAGGCTTCCGCGGCCGGAAAGAAAACGAGCTTGTTCTTCACGGTAGGATGATTCACGCATTGGGGATAGTCTATGAAGCAGAATGGATGCCAATAGCTTGGATGCAACCAAAATATGACTAATCCTGAGATGATTCACACATGAAGTGCGAACGTCTTTCTTGAATATCGGGACAATAGCTGATTCGGTCCGAGAGGAAAGCACTTTTACTTCATGCCATAATTATGCGAACAGCTAGGTCAGTTGGTTACTGAGCGCCAAGCCGCCGTATCTGAACAGCTGCGCAGGAAGTCCGTCTGAGCCAGCAGCCAGGAATGGCTTCGAGCGTCGACTCTCGAGGAATAATTGCGCTTCACTTGGTACATTCCGTGGGACGAGCCAAGGTAGACAAGCAGGCGTACTGCATGCACTGATGGAGGGTGGAGGCCAGTTGAAGTGCGAGTTAAAGTGCTCAGCCCAGCGGTCTATACGCCACTGTAGGCTGGTGATTGGAGATTCATCCACCTCGCAAATAATCTCACTGACACCAAGCTTCATGAGATCACTGGACCGAATGAGTTGGGAAAGTTTGCAAGCATTGCAAGACAGGGTAGTGGTCTCCATCTTTAAAACAGGCTCAGACCCCTATGCCTCGTGACATTTGCGTAGGCTTTGTTTGAGCAGTCGGCTGGCAGAACGGCGCCACTCGTTGCAATCTGATTCCGCCGGGATATCTTTGCGGCGTTCGAATAGCTTCAGAGGAAGAGCAGAGATCCAAGCCATTACAAGGCGTCGAGCTAGGCCACAGGTTGATTGTCCGGAACTGGTCCTCGCTTTCTGTGTACAAGTCCAATTTTGCTCTATGTCTTGCGGTGGATTGCAACTGAGTGCGTTTACCAGCAAAGACTGATAGCTTGTCTGGATAGAGGAATCGGTTCATCTATTTACATAAATCTTGCGGTGCTTCGTGTTTCGGGACCCCCACAACACATGCTGATTTTCGCTCAGACCAATGCATGACCTGAGTCAACGAAGGTGGACCAAAAAACCCGTAGTCCAGTAGGCTGCCGCGCCAACTGAAGCCAGTTGCAATGTGATCAATTTGAAACCACTGTTGCGTTGCCGAAGGGGGACGCCACGTTGCGGAACGCTTCTCCGTACGCTTGAACTTAGTGCTCGAGAGAAACAGACGGTTGTCTTCGCACAATGTCAGACGCTTCTCTCCGTTCTTAGAGCGGTTCTCATTGAGCGCGTTGTGACCACCAAGGTGGCGTTCGTATGGTAACAGGCGGCCAACCCGTGCATTAACATCTCCAGAAAGGACAACAATGTCCGAATTTTAGCATTAGTCAGGAGCTGATGTAGATCCCGGGAAAAGTCATTCTTGACCAAGCCATTACTGTAGTTATTTGGAGCTTGCGCGATAATCCCAAAATCTTGCGTCTTTCCTCGCGACGCTTGTGTGTTCCACATGAACAACAAAGCCGAACTGGAAACAGTCGGCTGTTAATTTGAAACCAGTCCAGTAGTGCCGCGTCGGCTTTGCCACTTAGTGCTATGCCTACACCAACTAAACACGCTGTGACTGCATCTGGATCTCCAGAAAGACACAGGGGATATCTGGCTTCGGGGCCAGTGGGGAATGTCAATGTAAGTACAGTGCTGGGATCTTGTAATCGGGTTTCTAAAAGATAGCAGACGTCGCTATCGAGGGACCTTAGGGTGGTTACGGGTTTGGCCTGATGTCCAACCTGCATGAGTGTCTAAAGATTGAAGCACGCTAGACGGGAAGAGGATCGGTGGCCAAGGATATCCATAGATTGGATTCCATTGTTTGCGATGCAAACGGAATAGCAGCCAGCAATTCGAACACATGAATAGGGTAACGGAATTCATATATGCAAGGTATTCGTACCCCACTTAAAATCGGTCATCGAAGATGACAAGGGGGAGGTTGGTCTAAATAAATACGTTCCTTTGTACAGTTCCCACGAGGTATTATTATTTCGGGAATGATGCACCCAACCGTTTTTCGAAGTCAGCCAAAGTTGAGGCACGCGCAAAGGTTACTCGACGGATGTTCCGTAGCCAGTATGTACAAAATAGTGAAGATTCAGGCCAAACGAAAAGTGTCGATTCCATCTTGCCAAATTTAGTGGATAGACTCCCAAGCTCGTGTTGCATCTGAGGTTCAACCAACGGAGCACTTGTGACTAGGTTTACGGAGAATCCGATATGCGAAGCGTGTCACGTTATCTTTGATGCATGCAGCTAAGAGGAGGGTTTAAGGCTTTCATAATTTGCGGTAACGACAAAGATACAGAGTTGAATTGAATATCCTTCTAAGAGTCAAAACAAAGTCTGCGCAATGGTCGAAATCAGTTATTTGTAATGCAAAGCATCTCTTATCCTGTTTATAAGTGAGGGGCGCTATTTGGGCGCGACGATTTCACATTGGTTAATTTCTATTTGTTGCTTCTTGCACGGTCTGCATGTGTTCAATGATCCGTACGTTTTACTCGCTTCAATGGACCACTACTCCGTCTGTATTACCCGCCTTGTGTCATGCCTGTCCAAGCGACCAAAGACAGTAATATATTAAAACACACGCACATTAAACTCGACGTACACTCATCGAGGAGTCTCTGCGCAACACTAATTACTACACGCTATTCAACAACCCACTGATGCGGTCGATTTGATTGGTGACAAAAGGTTTGCAAAGGATTTACCAAGCTCAACCAAAAGTTCGGTCGCCACTAGAGCAAACTGAACTGCCTATTTTCGCTTCTGTTGCCAGTGTTAGGCAGGTCAACAGTGAACTATTTCCATTTCAAAGACTTCAGCTTTGGAAAGCCGTAAACACTGATTGGTATTTAACGTTTTGTTCGTGGTAGTCGCGTCGGCTATGGTTCCGAAGAATTGTTGGAAAAATAGCGATAACCTACAAACAATTATCATGCGTCATAAAGCAAGTGCTTGATATGTTCCCTTGAATGGCTGGGGTAAATACTGCAAAATCAAATGTATGTGAGTCATCGACCGAGTGTTTACCGAGTAAATTTGCCGATAAATAATGTGCATATAAAGTGCAAATGGAATGCAAGTCTACAGATGAACATGGGGGGGGGGGAATGATCGTTGACGTAAAGGGTGAGAAAAGTAACATTTGGTCGCTTAATCATGTGCCGCTACCTTGGGTCCATGTGAGACATAAAGCCGGTTCGAAGGTGTGATTAAAGTTATTTTACATCGCGCTGCCTAGGTAACGAAGTACGTGAAACTAGGAAAATATATAATTATTATTTGAAAATGTTCAAAGTAAGGGTGGATACAGCTGAGTTTTGAACTGCGTTCCAGGCTTGACAAACCCGAGGAACAAAGTAATTTCGTCGATACTCTACACTGCTATGTTGTTCAATCGGTGTCAAAAAGTTACCTTTGAATTTGGTGTTGTGGCTACGTTTCATCAAATGGCGGTATACGTGGTTAGGGTCACACAATAGTTGGTAAGCTAAAATACTATCGCCACGCAGCCTTCAGTAGCGTCCGCTGAAGATTGCCAGCAAAGTCACCCTTCCCTGGTAAGAGTAGCTGCATTGGGGTGCCTCTAACATCTCTATGTCCCGTTTCAATCAAGGTCAGGGCGAAAGTAAAAATTGTACATCATGAAAGAAACTGGTGGGTCGAATTTCCCGAATGCCCTCCGCAGTAGGCGGCCTTTCTGGTTGTCTTCCATCACAGCTGCCTCATACAGTTTTGAACAGTTCATTGGATCCTTGGATCATTGAAATGTAGAGAGCAGAAGGAAATATACTTTGTCAGCTCCATCGCCTCCCGTTCGTCACAGGGATCAAGGTGGACACTGCAAGTCGGTACCAATGGAACCGCTTCCTTGACACAAGAAGCAACAAGATCCGAGTTTAAAGTTAGACTTGGAGAATCCGCTGGTGGTTGGGTTGCTACAAGCAACCTCTATTGAGACCTCGGTTCACTTTTGGTGGACCTCGGTCATTCCGATCACAAAGACCGCAAATAATGGAAACATCATAGTGTTGCTCATCCCAACACTGGCACCCCAAGACCGCGGTTTCCTCCTGGTTTGGACTCACCAGTTGGAGATCCGAGTTTACTCAACAGGTAACAATTCAATCGATGTTTGAAACATTCCTCCGACTGCGCATCAACGACATTCACAGGTAGATTATTCCATTCGTTCACTACTCTGGTAGACAGAGTGACATCACAACGGACCCGAAGTCTGGTTTGTTTAAACAATTTCCAATGGTGACCACGAGTCGAACTGAAAGAATTGAGTGGAAAGAAACTCTGCAGTTCACCGCCAAGTTCATGTCTAACGACTCGCTATGTGAAAATCAATTCCCTTTGCGATCTCGACGATAGGCCAGGGAGAACAAGTTCAGGCGCTGAAGATGATGTGAGTAAGTCAGGTTTTCGTAACTCCAGAATGGATTTAGATCCTGACCGATGAACTTTTGCAAGCAAGTTACATTCAAATTTGGAAACAGGATAAACAGCGGGCAGTCCATACTCAAGAATCGGACGTACATGTGAAGTGAACAGGAGCCTGAAGATCTCCGGAGTCAAGCGAGAGAAGGATCGTCGTATGGCGAAAAACAACCTGTTGGCAGAAGCGACTTTCCTCAAGATATCTTCAGTCGATTTTAGGTCTGGGGTCACAAAGACGCCAAGGTCCCTCTCACGATTAGAGTTTGTCAGCAAAAACCCACCGACATGATAAATTCCAAATGGTTCGGAGGCACCGATCGGAAGAACGGAACATTTAACGTGATTTATAGGTAATTGACACCTGATCGACCAATCATGCAGCGAATTGAGCCTTGTTTGTAGTACATCAGCTTCATCCAGACAGGAGACTCCCATCCATAGCTTTAAACCATCTGCTTAAATCAAACAGTCTGCCGGTATACAGACGCGTGGTCATTAACAAAGACTTTGGAAAGTTCTGGGCCAAGAACAGAGCCTTGCGGAACACCGCTGGTCAAATTTACAGCGAAGGAAACGGACTCATTTACTTGCACACGGAAAGCGCGGTCATGCAGCAAATCAGTGAGCTCAAGAGAGGATTTTTCCTGAAACACCAATACTGCGAACTTTGCTAAGCAAAATTTCGTATGGAACCTTGTCAAAAGCTTTACTGAAATCCACAAATACGACATCTAGCCGCTTACCAGCATCCATGGATTTGGCCCATTTTCTCGAGCTACCAGAAGACTGGTGACACAGGAACGCGAAGGACAAAACCCATGCTGCGCAGCTGAAATGATCCTGAGGTTTTGGAAATGCAGGTTGAGTTGTCAAGCTGCCCGAGCACAAAATAGTTCCGTTCCAGGAAGCTGGTCTGTAATCCGTGTTCCCGGATGCCAATAGTTGTGTTGATGTCCATGGCGTAATTGAACAACTGAACATTTGTCTACATTGAATGGTAGAGCATTCTGAACTGCCAAGGTCGTATTAGTGTTAGGATAGCATTGGGTGCTTCGTGGTCGTCCCGTCTTCTGATCGTTCGGCATATCTTGATATCACTTTCGGAATATAGGAAATCAGAAACAATTACTCTTGTTAGATCGTTTATGAAAACCAAAATTAGGCGAGGTCCTAGCAGCGAGCCTTGTGGCACACCGCACTTCACTTCAATTGCATCTGACAGAGATTCCCGGACTCTCACTTCCAACCGAAGTTCGTGTAACAAATTATTCATCCAACACAGGATTTGGTCGTCGATGATATTGTTTCAAAGCTTTTGAAAAACAATTCGGTGATTTAAGTCCATGGTCCCCAACCACTGGACCGTGGACCGGTACCGGTCCGTGGATAAAATGGTACCAGGAAGCCAAAGATACATTAAATTATTTCCGTTTTATTTACTGTGGTGTATTTCTCTCGGGATTGTGCGACCTTCCATGGAGGAGAGGTTAACCAGGCTGCAAACGGCAGTGATGTTGTAGCTTTAGTGGCAATCAGTTGTGTATCGCTCTTCGCTCTGTTCCCTGGTATAGGTGTTTTTTTATCAGTGCCTGGTATATATGTATATTGTCTTATTTTTGCCCTTTTCGTTCACATTTTCTATCTGCGTTTAACGATTTCTTATTTTCCAGGTTACATCTCTTCCACTTGAGCGCTCAAATTTAACCCACAAATTAACACAAATGAGTAGGAAACAGAGGTCGTTAGAAACTTTCCTTTGGGAAAAGAAAAGACCCAGTGAAGAATTAGAAGTGTCTTCGACATCAAAGAAACATAAACTTGTACGAGACAATATCATGAGTCCCACTTGAAATATGGATTTATCTAAACAGGTGATTCCCACACACCAAACCCGCTCTTCAGTGTTGGCTGCGACCGGCTCTCTAATGAGGCAATGAAACGTTCAAAACTGCTGCGCCATTTGAACGTCCAGCACCCAGGATTAAAAGACTCCCATGGAGTATTTTGAAAGCGAACAACGGGAACACGAAGGACAAATGAAATTTCTGAGGGCTACGACATCAATAATGAAGAATGCACTGGGAGCAAGATATTTAGTGGTTAACTGTATTGCTAAGGCTAAAAAGCCATTAATATCGGTGCAGAATTCATCTTGTCCGCCACTAAAGACCTTTGCTGTGAACTTCTACGGGAGGCTGCTGCTAAGAAGATATGTGCATTGGCGGCTAACAATGTGACTGGGCGGATTGAGGAATTGGTCCAAGACATTGCGATGTAATTTTGGTACACACACCAAGTCGACGAATCTACAGAAATTGACAACAAGGCAGTACTATTTGTTTATGTGCGATATCTTTAGCAGGAAGGTGGGCATGAGGATTTCTTAGGTGAAATATCTGTGCCAACCAACACCACAGCAGCATAACTGTTTAAGTCACTGAATGGATGCATGGTATAAAAAGTAAAACGGTCCTTTTCTGTCGTCATATGCACAGACGGAGCTGCAGTCATAACCGGACGATTATCTGGGTTAACTGCTCGGATTAAAGAGGTTGCACCCGGCAGTGAATCTACACATTGTGTCATTAACAGAGAAGTGCTCAAAAACCGAAAAATGGCGCCAAATTTAACAGCTTATTGATAATGTCGCTGAGGTTATTAACCACATCAAAGCACTCGCCATTAACTCGTGTCTATTTGAGCATCTTTTGAGGAGATGAACACAGAGCACAGATGCCTTCACTTGTACACAGAAATAAGATGGTTATCCAGAGGAAAGTCGCTCACCAGTGTAGTTGAATTACGGGAACCATTGCAAAGGTTTTCCCAGAAATGTACTCGCGCTGGTGTCACATTTCAATGACAAGGTATGGATCGCAACATCGGCCTCCCTGTGACATATCCAGCCTTCTCAATAAACAGTCTATCCCTTCAGGGGAAACTGACAACTGTTTTCAAGTTGGCAGACAAAGTACCTGCATTTAAAACCAAACCTCAATGGTATGGACACGTTTCAAACATTAGCGGGGATATTAGGCGAGACTGAGCCTGAGCAATCCTTCTCTCAATTGCTGCACTATCAACTGTTGTTGTTTTTAAGAGTCCAAGCTCTACTTCCAAACCACAACAGACGCACGAACTGGTAATGAATAAATGCCACCCATTTGTTCACAAACCAGGCAAATCTAGCATGGCTCGGCAAGAAGATCGACTGCTGGAGATTGCAAAGGTCGGCAACCTTAAAACTATGTTCGACACAACCATGCTGCCGGTGTTTTGGAGTAAAGTTACCGTCAGACTGTTACCAACAGGTAAATCCCTATTACCATTTACGATATCCTGTCTGTATGCAGCAGAGTTTACTGCATTGACAGCAACCAAAACAAAATAAAGGAATAAATTAGACATAAGCAACACAATTCGGGTGTTATTGTCTTCCGTACCTCCAAATGAAACAGTCTCGTTGCACAGAAACTATTTCTTGGTTCTCATTGACTTGGCATTCTAGTGAGTTAACATGTTAAATCAATCTATATTCATTTTGTGGTATAATTGTTTTATTTAAGGTATTTTAAATACAATTAATTTAAAAGTATTAAATTCGAAGCGTCTAAAATATAAACAATTAACGCCTGCCCTCAGCGGGCCGGGGTACAATTATCAAACGTTGGCCGGTCCGCGGCGACAAAAGGTGAGGGATCACTGGTTTAAGCGAGCAAACGATTTACTGAAGTCCAGGTAGATGACATCGACTCTTGTTTCACCATCAACTTCTACAGTCCAGATGTTGCGTGCAATCAATAGGTTAGTAGCACATGAACGCTTTTAACGAAAGCCACCTTGGTCTGCGGCTATTAAGCTGTGATTATGCCAATACAGCATTAGCGCATCTGTGATGATTGATTCTATAAATTTGGATGGCACAGGAAGCAGCGTTATCGGGTGGTAATTGGTAGCGTCAATGCGACTACCTCATCAACGCAACGCATTTGATCCATGGTTATTTCCCCTATCGCCCCATTTTCGCATATTTGTTGTACCTTCAAATGCTCACTTATTTCTTAGGGAGCTTTCAGTGTCAAGCTTCTGATTTTTCTGCATAGGATATACTTGTGAACACTTGCGATCATTACTATTAATTGCACGACCAAAAAAACGACAACTTCGGCCAATTATTCGTTGCGCATGGTACAGCCCTTTTAGAGTATAATGTGAATTAAATAGAATTCTCTTCTTGCTGGGTTCCACGCCTGTTCTCTGCAAGCTTCTGTCGGCTCTTTCCGCTATTCTCTCTCTGAAGTGTGAAGAAATCCATCTGGAACTGATAGAGATCCCCACAATGGATGGGATGAATTTATCCCCAAAAGGACTTACTTGCGCAGCTCAGTTGACCTGTGGCTCATTCACCTGAATATACAAAATTACGAAAATGGCAATTCCGCTGCTCATATTGGCACTCATCTGCACTTACTACCTCCAAGACACAAGCCCAGTGTAGATAACTGGGCAAGCTCATGCACTCTTGAAACAACGGAAAACGAATGTGACCGACCCATCCAGAATTGCCTCGACATTCATTAACAATAACCTCCAATGCATATCCACAATGGCAATACGACCAATCTCTCTCACAAGACTCTTCCGCTGCTCGCATTAATAGTTCCACTGTGATCGCTATCCCCGGAATCAAACACTTCCACAAAGTATCCCTAACCATGACGATCACAAGCACTTCTTGGCAGTTTACATCACCGTTCAAAATGTTTGACGGCAGTATTGCAGGACGTGATGGGTTTTCGCCTGGCAAGCGTTCTCCCTATAAAAGTCACAAATGTCGGTTTAGCAACATTGCGACGTGGTGCATGTGACTGGCTACTGAATAAATTCACTGCCCACAAGTTCGCACTGGCAAGTTGACCAGAGCTACATTACATTATTCTTTATACGTACACAAGAAGAAACTTCCAAGTGGGCACATGCTGTTACCACTTAACTTTGTACGCTTTTATGGTAGACCTCTACAGTACCAAAACCTGAACCCAGTATATCGTCAAGTCACAAAGGATTTTGTCCTCAGAAAATATTAGCGAACAAACTCGTTTGCAGTGGTTCCTCATCAGGCTAATAGTTGGCGGAATCCGGTTTCGGATTTGCCTGTCACTGTGTCCAGCCACAGGACACCCGCGCCTACAGAGGGACCATGGATTGCTTGCGCTGCACCACAAACAGCTCCATCCAAACACCCCATGTCCAGTGTAAACCAGAAGGAATAAGACCGGGAGACATGTGGATGGGGGCCACGTTTCATCAATGGGGCCGGTCCACACTCCTTCACAGACAAACACAAGCACGCTGTATTTGGGAAATCAAACTCACACAAGGCGGTGGCTGGACCGCAGTCCGCTCCACTCTGAATGCATGGAACCACTCTTCGAGCCTAGCACGACCACAAGGACCGTGCACCCCGTCCCGTCCAACAACGACCAACTGTCTCCTGGAGCCAGTATGGACGAGGTAGTGGGTGATAGACAGTTAGACGCCTTGTCAACATGCACATCAAGCGCAGCCACACCTGGGATGTCAAACAACAGCCAATCTCTCAAAATGCCGATATCGAATAAAGTAAACGCATATGACGACATAAATACTCGCTAAATGAGCGTTTGGAAGAAATTAGTTATAAGTGAATCCTCAATAAGTACAAAATGTCCGAAAGTTACTTAAAACATACCACGCGATAAAATTACGCAAGTTTACCACAATTTGCGTGAGCGACGTGTACAAGTTAGGAGATTACCAAGTACGCAGAATAAGCCAAATAAAGTGAAATGAATTTTATCCATATTAAATGACCTAGTTTAAGTGTAAGTTGGTTTAGCCCAACTGTGCTGAAGAAGCATCATGAATGCAACATCAGCCTCAGCATGGGGCACATCAGCCTAATACACCACAAATTAATGGCATGAACGTAAACATCAGATAAGGGTGCATATTCAAAACCCAGATAGTCTGAGTGACCAAGCTAGGTGATTGACCCCACGGCGATCAACAGTGTGCTTGTGTGTATGTGGCCTTGTCCACACTGTTTCCATGTTACAGGGGACTAGGGAAGATTTAGTGCCTGGACGAATTTCTTGCGCGCACATAAGTCAGGGTCATGAAGTCTGATGGCTATTGCCTCGACCGCGGCCAGTAGACGACATCTAACCGCTCTTGTGTGCCATCTAGATAGGCTGGAATTCCTCGTGCGCTCTGACCTGGTGGGGCTAATCACCTAGCTTGGTCGCTCAGACCATATGGGTTTTGAACCTGTACCCTTATCTGATGTTTACGTTCATTTCATTAATTTGTGGTGAATTAGCTTGATGAGGAACCATTGAAAACGAGCTTGTGCGCTAACATTTGTTCTGATGTCTACTCCTGGGATATTTTATCAGATTTTGTCCTCTCCGGTACTTTTCCATTTTCTGCGAATTCTAAACATTTCAGGCATTTTCCCATTTCATGAGACGCAAGTTGCCTGTTGGGACACATAGTTGCCTGTAAACGTTTGATTATGTCTTATTTTGTGTGCCACGATGCATTCGAGCATAAAAGAGTTGTTTATACATATTTATTTATTTATTTAAGTGGTGTGAATAACACTTTCTAGTGTGTGACGGTAGAGACCTCATCCTCCTCTTTTCAGGATATTCCTCACTGTATACATGATCAAACGGTAGAGTAAGATAGTTACTGAGACCCTATGATGTGCTTGTAATTATTCCGTCGACCATGAGTTGTTCGCTGGTGAAGGTTAGATCAAAAATCGACAGCTTGTAACTAGTTCGAAATCTAATAGGATTGGTGACATGATTGTACAGAAGTTTGCTGGAAAGTAGAGCTTGCAAACAGGCTTTAAACTGTGAATCATCAGTTGCTGGTATCTCCATATCGTGCACATTAAAGTCTCCAGCAATATGAATGTGGCTGTTGTACTTGTTCAAGCCAGCCTGAAAATTGCGCTTCAGTTTGGATACCATTTCCGACGTAGAGTTGGGTGAGCGGTAAATTAAAGCTAGTAGATATGTATCCTTGTGTCGTAACTAAAGCCGGCACCAAGAATAATCCGGGAGGCGAATTTCTATGTGATCGACAATTTCACATCGGTGGCTTTTCATACTTCCCTTCCATTTCTATCGTCCCAAAGCAGCGACTTGCGGGGTAAATTGATCTCAGAATCGGTTATCTCACGGGTTAACCAGGACTCTGTTAGCATGGCGAGGTCCCGCGGTTGTGAAACATGGAGTTCTCTAGGCTCGGTCAACATGCTAAGAAGGCGTTGGGCGTTTGTATGTGAACAGCATATGGTATTGGCTGGTAGGAGTACGTTGATGAATGGCAAAGTTGTGCTTTTAAGCTCACGGTTACCTAATCGGCCTTTGATGGTTCTATCGTTTGTCATCGGTTTATGAATTTCAGTCAAGCTGCGTGACGTCGCAGTGTGTTCCTGATCAGAAGTTTCACTCGTGTGGCGTTCGGTCCAGTTCTGTGCCGTGGTTGCTGTTGTGTCGATCTCTGCGCAGGACTGTGCAGCCAGAGAATTCCCCGCGGTTGCAACTTCCATCGGTTTGCTGACCACTCGTGGCCGTGCGTCTGCTACCTTTAGCCGGATCTCCGTGAGCAACCTGGCTCAAAACTCTGACCAGTTATCCAATAGAACTTGCTTCGTTTCCCCGGAGTGTAATACTACTTTCCATAATCCTGGACCGCAGCCCTTGTAGTTCGGTGATGAAGAAGCTGTTATCAACGGTTTGGCAATAGCATTGTCCAGAGAGAATTTTTCGCGGATGTAGCCACACTGCTTTCAGTCGTGTAACTGCGCCTAGAGATCATGAGAGGTTGGAAGCGCAGGAACACCACGGACAAAGAAGGCTTTCATGCCATCGGTTTTAGG
Source organism: Dicrocoelium dendriticum (assembly GCA_944474145.2). NCBI lineage: Eukaryota > Metazoa > Platyhelminthes > Trematoda > Plagiorchiida > Dicrocoeliidae > Dicrocoelium > Dicrocoelium dendriticum. The sequence continues at coordinate 68,115,853 of OX104070.1, read as the reverse complement.
ATTGCCGCCTTGGTTACGCGCTTCTTTAAGGCGAGGTTTCCAAGGAAGATCGAGTAATACTCGCACCCCGCTCAGTGAGTAATGATGACGCACTGCTGTCAACAGGACAGCTTCCGCCTCAATTACTGAGCTCAGAGTTATTCGAGGAGTGCAAGATTCACCATAGTACACTGAGGTCTGGTGACGCGTTACGCGTCTCACGTCAGTGGGCTCAACCTGAATACCGATAGCCTCGCAGACGGAATGCCATTGGTTTCCATCGAATAGAAACTTCCATTTTATTATGCTAGATTTGGACTCGGGAGTGTGCTTGCACACGAGAGCTAACGCACTGTGGTTCTGTCTAGCGAATGTCGGTTTGAGCATTGTTGTTGAATGTTTGGAACTTGTAGGCGCTACTGGAATTGACGGTGAAAGCTGCGTCTCAACGCTTGGGCTCGGTACAAAAGATGAAGCTACGTATGCCAGGCCCAGTATGTTTGTCACGACAACAAATGCGTACATTACCCATATTTTTCTGTGCACTGGATTCCTTCGACTTTGAGCTGCCGGTGTCAGAACTGAATCGTTATGTCTAATGTCCATTAAGGGGATAATAGCAGTTGCACCTGATGTGAAAAGCCCGATTAAAGGGTCAGGATGTGTCCGAGTAAGTGGCGCAAATACCTTGGGGCGGTAAGCAAGACTGACTTTGCTCTGTGACATACAGACGGTGCCCAGAGGTGGTTCCCGAGAAAAAGGATCGGTTTTGGTTGATTCCAGTGGTGAAGCAATGAGACTGGCCATCTGCTCAATTGTTACAGCTAGTTATTTTCTCTTCTTCATAAACACAACCATACACTTGACAATTGCAACAGTTTTGCTCGCCCGGTACAGCGAGAGTGCATCGGTCGCCTTGTTGAGTCTCATTAACTCTGCTGAATTATGTCACCACACCTAGCGTGGTATACGATGGCACACTTAGAGCAGACAAGGCATGTCCTGGTTATGTGGGACATTTAAATTCTCCACATTTGCTGCTGTGGGATCGTTTGCATTGACTGCTGGTTGTGGCAACCGAACACTGCACTTGTTCGGTCAAGGGAGACTGAGTGCGAGTGAGCCTCAAGTTAGTTAGCACAGTCGTGCAGTTATCCCTGGTCATTATAGACGAGTTTGTCAGAAGAATGACATGCGCACGCACAGTTGGGCTTTTTACCGACTGACGGTGGACGGCACAAGGTTAGGATCTTCAATGTGTGTATTGTATTAGGTGAATACCAGTGTCTGAGTGTCACGAGTAGGCGAATGTAATAAAAGGTCACAAATTGAGTCCTAGCTTGCTTTTACATTTGCCTGTAGGAGTACTTCTGGAATTGTTAGCTGATGCGAAAAATCGTTTATCCATTGCAATTTCCTACCAATGTTGGCTGCTAAAAAACAATGTCACACGCATGAATCTGAGCACAAGGCGTGCTAAACAGCTTGGGTTGCATGAATCTCAATCAGTTGGGAAGGATTCTGTCAAAAAGTTCCTACTGAATACGAATGATTATATGATACGAATGATTGTATGGTAACTGTGCTGGGTGAAGGTGGATCAAAAAGAACACTTGACAGAAAAGAGCGCACTACTTATACGACCGGCACGATGACTTATCTCTTGCTTTACGCAAACTGGGGTGATTCACTGTCAGAAGAATTACCACTGCTTCAACTCCTGACAACATCCTTACACATCAAAAGTTGGTTGATTTGGTTGCGCCGAGGCTAGGTGACAGAAAATATGCAGCGTACCGATCGATTTATCGCGGGAACACTTGAATGAGACATGGAGTCCCAATGTTTTGGTTGCTTCGGCACACTGATTTTCCTTAATTTGGAACTTAGCTCGTGTCTTTTGGGGCATAACATCGCAATTTAGCTGTGACTACTTTCAGTAGTCAAGTTTTCGAAGCCGGCTTGATTGTCGTCTTTCGTGAGAAGACCAGTGGCATCATCCGTGCTAAACTAATATGCAGGGTGCTTTATACAAACTTCGTGATCACGGTAAATGTAAACACCGAAATTGTTCTGGGCATGTGGAAGTGGACGGCAACCACACGTATTGTTACGACCAAGTACAGGAATTTGACGAGATGCAGTTAGTTTACCGCAGTTAGATTACAACCCTGATCAGTCAACCACTAATCCGGAAATGCGCCAAACGGCCGTTTCTTCCTCGTGGACCTGTCAGTGGTGCACATTCCCTCTTTACCTCTCAGAGAATCGAACCCACGACCGCTAGTAGCATGCACCACTAGTCAGCAGCTCATACGGCTGAGCCATATATTGAAATCTAACTGCGATGTAGCTCGGCCGTTGCTTCGTTGCCATGTAGGTTGTTATCTCCGATGGTAGAAGATGCGTTCCGGGGAGATGACGATATAAGACTCCAAAACAAGTCCTTTGGCGATCTCTTGGAGCAAGTTTGGAGTCTGCGCAAACTTATTATCCGGATGCTTATCTGTATGCCGTAGACAAAATTAACGTTGGTCACAAGGTGATAATTCGCACTGAGATTTATTTTCTGCCGTGGTTGCATGGACGCGCATACGTAATTGCACATTCCACCAAAATTCGTGTACTTGTTACCAATTGGCTTAATATGTCATATTTACAAATCGAGGAATATGTGGATAAATGCATGCGACATTGCAGTGATGTGTTTTGGGCACGCAGCTAACATCCCTGTTATCCAGACGAAAACTTTTGTTCGGCTTAAAAATAACTACTCAATGTGCAAGTCGTCCACTAACTGACAAGCACCAGGTTTTGGTTTGAGTAATTTGACGGATTAGACGCGAGTCTAGTGTGCTACCTATGCCCTTGCTATATTAACCATCACAGTTTTGTAGATTGGTGGTTCTTTTTAGGGACGGTAATAATAAGCGCACCGAACAAGTTAAATTTGAGAGATAAAACACCCGAAAGTCCTAACAGGCCCCTCTAGCTGAAACGCTGTCTTTGATGAGCGCATACATTTAAGTGATGACCAATGTTAATACTGCTCCACACCAGATCCTGCTTTACTACTAAACGTATTTCTAAAAGTCGAAATTACAAAATGTAGACGTTTTGGAGCTCGGTACAATTGTAAACAGCAGTCTAGTTCTAGACAAATACAAACTCCTTTGGCATGTGTGTTTGAATTGTATTAACAGAATACAGTAGACTGCAGCTTTTTTACCAAAGCTAATACCTACATTCAAAAGCATTTGTTCCATAGTACTGCTGTTTAAATTTAAAGTGACTATGTGTACGGGTTCGCCGAAATTCCTACTCCACGACGTCTTCTACGTAAGAACATCGCATCTGCTTTGCATCGCCTGTATGTAGCAACACTTGTAATGTGAAAGCAACAGCAAATTAAATCAAAATTCATTTTGTGTCAAGAATAAACTGTTGTTCTGACGCATGGAGAAATATAACCTGCTGGTGTATATTTAAGAAAAGAAAACCGAAGCCAACAATGAAGAGATTCGCTCTCACCAATGCTCTTCAAAGCCATTTTCGGTATTTCATTAGACTCTGTAATTGGAGAATTAAAGAGAAGACAAATAGTGGTTTCCACGCGGTAATGGTAATCTGAAAACGTACGTTTCCTAAATCAGAATCCGGAAACCAGAACAAGTCTGGGCAACGCAAAGTTTATTGGCCAAGAGATTCACGTTCCGTGGCTCACGGAAGCGTGAGGAATGATTTACTGTCGAGTGCAGGATGACAACTTATCCGCTCACAGTTGATCATATGCATCTGGGTTATGTAGGCGCGCAACAGTGGTATTGGAAGTTGTGTAAATTCAGTGAACATCATGAAGCTGTTTGCGATTGTTTGGTCTCGGTAGTGTGACTATTAAGATTATAAGACCCACTGTCTATTTTTGAGATTACATCACCTAGAGTCAGTCTAGTGTAGGGGTTATGAACCGAGGTAAACCTAAGTGAGGTATTGGAGACCGGGTCTATGGGCTAGATGGGCTAGATGCGCGCAGCCTTTTTGGGTTGCCACGACCATATGATCTTTCAGTTGCTACGCCGATTATTCTGATATAGCATAGCCCGAACGAAAGCTTGTCGTTATACAATACCGCGTACTGTCCGCACTCGTACAGAATGCTAGTTGGACATTCGTGACTGAGTACAGCCCAAAGATAGCATGAAAAGTATTTTTAAATACCTTCACGTCCCTAGTCGCAACGGAAGCAAAGCTAAAATTTTTCAGCCGTCCCGTCAAATCAAGGTCACTGTTGAAAAACAGAACAGGCAAGTAAGTGACCCTAAAGGATTGAACATGACACTTTTATAAAGGTTACTTGCGCAGAAAATGTAAACTCATAGTAGCCCAACGCAACTACTCTGTGCAGTTGATCTTGAGGGCAAGTTAACACATCAGCAGTAGCAATTAAAATGATTTTTCTCGAACCGCAAGTTTCGTTATTGATACATCAATGGGCTTCGCAAAGTGTAGCGCGGAATTCGGCCACTCCAGAAGTATGGTTGTTATACACCTACTGTCAGCGAAGCGACGAATGCTTTTATGGATCCAGTGGTTGTTTGGATTTTAATTAAAATGCCTCAAGTGCTATTCGTGTTACCATTACTGAACCATCGTTTAATCAGCTTCGCTTTCACTGCAGACTGGCAGATGGAAAAACTGTTGTTTTTGCGTACGCACCGCTCTCCTAGAGCGGATAGCATTAACCCAAAAGCACTGCTGGTTTTAGTCATACACCTAACCAAACCACTTACTGGATTCTTTCGTCACTATCTAAACGATAGTGACAAGTTGGTGTAATCACCCCTGCTAACTAACATTCGGTAAGTCTTCTCATTGTGCTCGCAAGATCATGGAAGCGGTCCTTAGAGATGCAGTGCTAGTGTACTTTGAATATTACAATATCGTTGCGCCGAAACAGCACGGTTTGGTTAGTGTCCATCGACTGCCAAGATCCCGATGACGGCATACGACAAATAGACTGAAGATGTTGACCAAGCGACAGGCATCGATGCCAAGTAGTTGACACTTTCGGAAGAGGGTAATCGTTTGAATTCTCCTGTCCTGTTTTGCAACCTATAGAAATATAACATCGGGGACCCAGTATTAGGATGGACCGTATCTTTCTCCGCGCATGATGATTAGAGCAGAGTTCAGTACATGGGTCGCGCCTGCTTTTAGTCTTCGTTAACGACTTGATAAGTTATTTTCACAAACGTTTTATGCATGGCTTACTAGGTAATGACTTGGCAGGCGGTCAAGTGGTTGAAAGACCACGTGAATCTCCTGCGTTACCCCGATGAAGCCTGGTATCGATCGATGAGGAAGGTGATCCTTTACAATGTGGACAAGTGCCGAGTTCATCGCTATTGCCATCGACGCACCCACCTCCACAATCTTGGGACGCACGATCTACAGACAAGCTCTCAGAAAGGTGATTTCCATGTGATGGAGCAGGACGACCTCGGTTGTTTCCAGCAGTCAGCATCCGCTTCGAAAAGAGACGAGAAGCGCGTTGGTCTCTTGCGGGGGACACTGTGGAGTTTGAATTCATCCCACTTTTTCCTGAAGCTCAACGCCTACGTGTTTCCCCAAGTTGAACGCACTAACCAAGCCTTTTAACTTCAGCTACATCTTTGCTATGCCCGGAAACCAAAATATCCGCAGCGATAAATATCAGGGGGTTGCCGCACCTCCCATACCGGAAACGACTGAAGATACTCGGAGCCCTTAGTGGACGTTACGAATGACTACTTGGAGGCTTTATAGTGACATACCAACTAGTGAAGTACCTAAATCACGTAGGCCGTCAGTCCAAGCACTTGCCTTAGAGGCAACCACTTAAAGTTAATCTATCTATGTAGTCGTTACAACTGTCGACAAATAACGTTTCTCTTTTAAGCCCACCAACTCTCTAGCGCCATACCGAATTCAGTTGCTTGTGTCCAAATTTAGCTGCCATCAGAAAACGTTCAAACATCGCCATCAACTCATTGCACTTAAGTACATGAACGTTGTAGTGGTTATTACTCTTTCACATTTTGTCTTTCTTGTCATCCATTTTATCATGACATCTTTTGTACAGTTTGTTTGAAGTAATGATTACAATACACTTCTTCGCGCCTCGCGTTCCTTCGTGCTTATTTTTGGCTGTGCATAGGGCGGGAGGATGATTCAAGTCTGTCGAGGATGGTCTGGACGAGTTGTACAGTGTGAGCGAACGGTTTCCACAGTGAGAGGTGAAGTGAAGTCAAGGAAAGATCGATAGGATATCACGTGGAGGATAATCGGTAAGTCGGCGTTCATCAAGTGAGGCAGGTGTCTGCTTTGGTCACCGAAACTGAGAAACCAACAGGCGACTTGCCGATTGTATACTAGTTATATCGCTTGGCGTGTAACCATGACCAATAAAAGGTGCGCAGAAAGATGGTAGGAGTTAGGAATTGGATCATGTTATGCGTCTTGTGGATTGCATAATATATGGGTCGGGAGGGGAAGTAACAAGTGGCATAGGGTGGTTAAGCAAATAGTTGGTGGTAATCCAGAGATAGCTCGCATCATCCACCTTGTAGATTGTGTGATAAATTTAACACGTACGGAATGTTGGCATGAACTGGGCAAAGAGGTGTCAACCCTAACTGCTCCCGAGCAATCCATCCCCATGTTGATGTTTTGATGCTTTCATCAAATGGCGGTATATATGGTTAGGGTCACACAATATTTGGTAAGCTAAAATACTATCGCCACGCAGCCTTCAGTAGCGTCCGCTGAAGATTGCCGGCAAAGTCACCCTTCCCTGGAAAGGGTAGCTGCATTGGGGTGCCTCTAACGACTCTATGACCCGTTTCAATCAAGGTCAGGTCGAAAGTAAAAATTGTACATCATGAAAGAAACTGGTGGGTCGAATTTCCCGAATGCCCTCCGCAGTAGGCGGCCTTGCTGGTTGTCTTCCATCACAGCTGCCTCATACAGTTTTGAACAGTTTATTGGATCCTTCGATCATTGAAATGTAGAGAGCAGAAGGAAATATACTTTGTCAGCTCCATCGCCTCCCGTTCGTCACAGGGATCAAGGTAGACACTGCAAGTCGGTACCAATGGAACCGCTTCCTTGACACAAGAAGCAACAAGATCCGAGTTTAAAGTTAGACTTGGAGAATCCGCTGGTGGTTGGGTTGCTACAAGCAACCTCTATTGAGACCTCGGTTCACTTTTGGTGGACCTCGGTCATTCCGATCAAAAGACCGCAAATAATGGAAACATCATAGTGTTGCTCATCCCAACACTGGCACCCCAAGACCGCGGTTTCCTCCTGGTTTGGACTCACCAGTTGGAGATCCGAGTTTACTCAACAGGTAACAATTCAATCGATGTTTGAAACATTCCTCCGACTGCGCATCAAAGACATTCACAGGTAGATTATTCCATTCGTTCACTACTCTGGTAGACAGAATGACGTCACAACGGACCCGAAGTCTGGTTTGCTTAAACAATTTCCAATGGTGACCCCGAGTCGAACTGAAAGAATCGAGTGGAAAGGAATTCTGCAGTTCCCCGCCAAGTTCATGTCTAACGACGCGCTATGTGAAAATCAATTCCCTTTGCGATCTTGACGATAGACCAGGGAGAACAAGTTCAAGCGCTGAAGACGATGTGAGTAAGTCAGGTTTTCGTAACTCCAGAATGGATTTAGATCCTGACCGATGATCTTTTTCAAGCAAGTTGCATTCGAATTTGGAAACAGGATAAACAGCGGGCCGTCCATACTCAAGAATCGGACGTACATGTGAAGTGAACAGGAGCCTGAAGATCTCCGGAGTCAAGCGAGAGAAGGATCGTCGTATGGCGAAAATGAACCTGTTGGCAGAAGCGACTTTCCTCAAGAGATCTTCAGTCGATTTTAGGTCTGGGTTCACAAAGACGCCAAGGTCCCTCTCACGATTAGAGTTTGTCAGCAAAAGCCCACCGACATGATAAATTCCAAATGGTTCGGAGGCACCGATCGGAAGAACGGAACATTTAACTTGATTTATAGGTAATTGACACCTGATCGACCAATCATGCAACGAATCGAGCTTTGTTTGTAGTACATCAGCTTCATCCAGACAGGAGACTCCCATCCATAGCTTTAAACCATCTGCTTAAATCAAACAGTCTGCCGGTATACAGACGCGTGGTCATTAACAAAGACTTTGGAAAGTTCTGGGCCAAGAACAGAGCCTTGCAGAACACAGCTGGTCAAATTTACAGCGAAGGAAAGGGACTCATTTACTTGCACACGGAAAGCGCGGTCATGCAGCAAATCAGTGAGCCCAAGAGAGGATTTTTCCTGAAACACCAATACTGCGAAGTTTGCTAAGCAGAATTTCGTATGGAACCTTGTCAAAAGCTTTACTGAAATCCACAAATACGACATCTAGCCGCTTACCAGCACCCATGGATTTGGCCCATTTTTCTCGAGCTACCAGAAGATTGGTGACACATGAACGCGAAGGACAAAACGCATGCTGCGCAGCTGAAATGATCCTGAGGTTTTGGAAATGCAGGTTGAGTTGTCAAGCTGCACGAGCACAAAATAGTTCCGTTCCAGGAAGCTGGTCTGTAATCCGTGTTCCCGGATGCCAATAGTTGTGTTGATGTCAATGGCGTAATTGAACAACTGAACATTTGTCTACATTGAATGGTAGAGCATTCTGAACTGCCAAGGTCGTATTAGTGTTAGGAGAGCATTGGGTGCTTCGTGGTCGTCCCGTCTTCTGATCGTTCGGCATATCTTGAAATCACTTTCGGAATATAGGAAATCAGAAACAATTACTCTTGTTAGATCATTTACTAAAACCAAAATTAGGCGAGGTCCTAGTAGCGAGCATTGTGGTACACCGCACTCCACTTCAATTGCATCTGACAGAGATTCTCGGACTCTCACTTCCAACCGAAGTTCGTGTATCAAATTATTCATCCAACACAGGATTTGGTCGCCGATGATATTGTTTCAAAGCTTTTGAAAAACAATTCGATGATTTAAGCCCGTGGTCCCCAGCCCCTGGGCCGCGGACCGGTACCGGTCCGTGGATAAAATGGTACCAGGAAGCCGAAGATACATTAAATTATTGCCGCTTTATTTACTGTGGTGTATTTCTCTCGGGATTGTGCGACCTTCCATGGAGGAGAGGTTAACCAGGCTGCAAACGGCAGTGGTGTTGTAGATTTAGTTGAAATCACATGTGTATCGCTCTTTGCTCTGTTCCCTGGTTTATTTGTTTTTTATCAGTGCCTGGTATATATGTATATTTTCTTATTTTTGCCCTTTTCGTTCACCTTTTCTATCTGCGTTTAACGATTTCTTATTTTCCAGGTTACATCTCTTCCACTTGATCGCTCAAATTTAAACCACCAATCAACACAAATGAGTAGGTAACAGACGTCGTTAGAAACTTTCCTTCGGAAAAAGGAAAGACCCGGTGAAGAATTAGAAGTGTCTTCGACATCAAAGAAACATAAACTTGTACCAGACAATATCATGAGTCCCACTTGAAACATGGATTTCGCTAAACAGGTGATTCCCACACACCAAACCCGCTCTTCAGTGTTGACTGCGACCGGCTCTCTAATGAGGCAATGAAACGTTCAAAACTGCTGCGCCATTTGAACGTCCAGCACCCAGGATTAAAAGACTCCCATGGAGTATTTTGAAAGCGAACAACGGGAAGACGAAGGACAGAGAAGTGCTCAAAAATCAAAAAATAACACCAAATTTAACAGCTTATTGATAATGTCGTTGAGGTTATTAACCACATCAAAGCACTCGCCATTAACTCGTGTTTGTTTGAGCATCTTTTGAGGAGATGAACACAGAGCACAGATGCCTTCACTTGTGCACAGATATAAGATGGTTATCCAGAGGAAAGTCGCTCACCAGTGTAGTTGAATTACGGGAACCATTGCAAAGGTTTTCCCAGAAATGTACTCGCGCTGGTGTCACATTTCAATGACAAGGTATGGATCGCAACATCGGCCTCCCTGTGACATATCCAGCCTTCTCAATAAACAGTCTATCCTTTCAGGGGAAACTGACAACTGTTTTCAAGTTGGCAGACAAAGTACTGCATTTAAAACCAAACCTCAATGGTAGAGACACGTTTCAAACATTAGCGGGGATTTTAGGCGAGACTGAGCCTGAGCAATCCTTCTCTCAATTGCTGCACGATCAACTGTTGTTGTTCTTAAGAGTCCAAGCGCTACTTCCCAACCACAACAGACGCACGAACTGGTAATGAATAAATGCCACCCATTTGTTCACAAACCAGGCGAATCTAGCATGTCTCGGCAAGAAGATCGACTGCTGGAGATTGCAAAGTTCGGCAACCTTAGAACTATGTTCGGCACAACCATGCTGCCGGTGTTTTGGAGTAAAGTTACCGTCAGACTGTTACCAAAACAGTTAAATCCCTATTACCATTTACGATATCCTGTTTGTATGCAGCAGAGTTTACTGCATTGACAGCAACCAAAACGAGAGAAAGGAATAAATTAGACATAAACAGCACAATTCGGGTGTTATTGTCTTCCGTACCTCCAAATGGAACAGTCTCGTTGCACAGAAACTATTTCTTGGTTCTCATTGAATTGGCATTCTAGTGAGTTAACATGTTAAATCGGTCTATATTAATTTGTGGTATAATTGTTTTATTTAAGGTATTTTAACTACAATTAATTTAAAAGTATTAAATTCGAAGCGTCTAAAATATAAACAATTAACGCCTCCCCTCAACGGGCCGGGGTACAATTATCAAACTTTGGCCGGTCCGTGGCGACAAAAGGCGAGGGATCACTGGTTTAAGCGGGCAAACGATTTACTGAAGTCCAGGTAGATGACATCGACTCTTGTTCCACCATCAACTTCTACAGTCCAGATGTTGCGTGCAATCAATAGGTTAGTAGCACATGAACGCTTTTAACGAAAGCCACCTTGGTCTGCGGCTATTAAGCTGTGATTATGCCAATCCAGCATCAGCGCATCTGTGATGATTAATTCTATAAATTTGGATGGCACAGGAAGCAGCGTTATCGGGTGGTAATTGGTAGCGTCAATGCGACTACCTCCCTTAGGAATAGGAGTGACTACCCCTTGCTTCCATATTGTTGGAATATGGTTCTCATCCACACAGCTCTGATAGAATATAGCCAGTGGTGCTGCTAGATCCGCGCTTCACCTTACGAATACCATTAACGTGCCTGTATAGGAGTTTGCGGTTCGCACAGAATCGCTTCATTGACTACTGCTGACTCATCAGCTTGTCTTCGGGGATTAACTTCACACGAAAGTTACGCTGTGACATGTATGCAGTCCAGATTTCGGCATTCTGACAGTCCTTGTGAGCTCGCCATGCCGAAGCAATCAGAGACATCCGTTTACGTGTTCTGCTCCTCAGAAATGAATTGCTTTTGATTTGATGATGAAAAGATTCCGGTTCCGATAGGTGCGCTACAAGTGTGCCAGTCACTTTCGTGAACGTTTCTTAGGCGACACCCAAGGGGTATTCGATTAGGAAAGTGCAGGTGATATATATATATATATATAGTTAGATATATATATACGCTTACATCATGTCATTCCAGAGCCTTTCAACTAATAAGTAACCTTCTTTAGGTCTCTTTATTGCAAATTGGCATTACTCAATTGTTCCGCGCGATGATGTAAGCTAGCCTCACACGTATTGATCTTCACTAATCCCTTACTGTCTGCAACGTCTTTGACACCTCGCCTTATACAGCAGTCCAGCTATATCATTGGCTTTCACTAGCTCAGTTTGCCTTAGCTCACTTCACTTAGCACGCTTACAAGAGAACTCTCTGCCCGCCGCTGCGCTTCAGCCTCATATGCCCTGACCTATTCCACAGAATTCCGTATGCTTACACCCCGCCTTTCTACTGCCTTTCAATTAATTGACTCTTCTTAGTTCCATCCACACAACGTGTACTTCAAATTGACTTTCCAATCTGTCATTAACAGTTGTGCCAAGCTTTGCCCGTCGTGACCCGGTGGCTTAGGGGTGGCGGTCACAACTAACATCCCAATGGTCCTGGGTTCGATGCCTGCTATCTCTATCTGATGGGAGGAAATAACCTCGAAGCGCGTCATGGAGTGCAGTGGTTTCAGGCAGGCAACACCCAATTTGCTGCCGCATCTTCTTAGTTCTCTTCTAACAAATTAGCATCACCCAATTGGTCCACACACTGTTGCGCTTTAGTCTCACACGCACTGATATTCATTTGTCCATTAGTTATCGCAACGCGTTTGACACTGGATACTCAGTCAACATCTCATCAACGCAACGCATTTGATCCATGGTTATTTCCCCTATCTCCCCATTTTCGCATATTTGTTGTACCTTCAAATGCTCACTTATTTCTTAGGGAGCTTTCAGTGTCAAGCTTCTGATTTTTCTGCATAGGATATACTTGTGAACACTTGCGATCATTACTATTAATTGCACGACCAAAAAAACGACAACTTCGGCCAATTATTCGTTGCGCATGGTACAGCCCTTTTAGAGTATAATGTGAATTAAATAGAATTCTCTTCTTGCTGGGTTCCACGCCTATTCTCTGCAAGCTTCTGCCGGCTCTTTCCACTATTCTCTCTCTGAAGTGTGAAGAAATCCATCTGGAACTGATAGAGATCCCCGCAATGGATGGGATGAATTTATCCCCAAAGGGACTTACTTGCCCAGCTCAGTTGACCTGTGGCTCATGCACCTGGATATACAAAATTAAGAAAATGGCGATTCCGCTGCTCATATTGGCACTCATCTGCACTTACTACCTCCAAGACACAAGCCCAGTGTAGATAACTGGGCAAGCTCACGCACTCTTGAAACAACGGAAAACGATTGTGACCGACCCATCCAGAATTGCCTCGACATTCATTAACAATAACCTCCAATGCATATCCACAATGGCAATACGACCAATCTCTCTCACAAGACTCTTCCGCTGCCCGCATTAATAGTTCCACTGTGATCGCTATCCCCGGAATCAAACACTTCCACAAAGTATCCCTAACCACGAAGATCACAAGCACTTCTTGGCAGTTTACATCAAAATGTTCAAAATGTTTGACGGCAGTATTGCAGGACGTGGTGGGTTTTCGCCTGGCAAGCGTTCTCCCTATAAAAGCCACAAATGTCGGTTTAGCAACATTGCGACGTGGTGCATGTGACTGGCTACTGAATAAAGTCACTGCCCACAAGTTCGCACTGGCAAGTTGACCAGAGCTACATTACATTATTCTTTATACGTACACAAGAAGAAACTTCCAAGTGGGCACATGCTGTTACCACTTAACTTTGTACGCTTTTATGGTAGACCTCTACAGTACCAAAACCTGAACCCAGTATATCGTCAAGTCACAAAGGATTTTGTCCTCAGAAAATATTAGCGAACAAACTCGTTTGCAGTGGTTCCTCATCAGGCTAATAGTTGGCGGAATCCGGTTTCGGATTTGCCTGTCACTGTGTCCAGCCACAGGACGCCCGCGCCTACAGAGGGACCATGGATTGCTTGCGCTGCACCACAAACAGCTCCATCCACACACCCCATGTCCAGTGTAAACCAGAAGGAATAAGACCGGGAGACATGTGGATGGGGGCCACGTTTCATCAACGGAGCCGGTCCACACTCCTTCACAGGCAAACACAAGCACGCTGTATTTGGGAAATCAAACTCACACAAGGCGGTGGCTGGACCGCAGTCCGCTCCACTCTGAATGCATGGAACCACTCTTTGAGCCTAGCACGACCACAAGGACCGTGCATCCCGTCCCGTCCAACAACGAGCAGCTGTCTCCTGGAGCCAGTATGGACGAGGTAGTGGGTGGTAGACAGGTAGGTACCTTGTCAACATGCACATCAAGCGCAGCCACACCTGGGATGTCAAACAACAGCCAATCACTCAAAATGCCGATATCGAATAAAGTAAACGCATATGACGACATAAATACTCGCTAAATGAGCGTTTGGAAGAAATTAGTTATAAGTGAATCCTCAATAAGTACAAAATGTCCGAAAGTTACTTAAAACATACCACGCGATAAAATTACGCAAGTTTACCACAGTTTGCATGAGCGACGTGTACAAGTTAGGAGATTACCAAGTACGCAGAACAAGCCAAATAAAGTGAAATGAATTTTATCCATATTAAATGACCTAGTTTAAGTGTAAGTTGGTTTAGCCCAACTGTGCTGAAGAAGCATCATGAATGCAACATCAGCCTCAGCATGGGGCACATCAGCCTAATACACCACAAATTAATGGCATGAACGTAAACATCAGATAAGGGTACATATTCAAAACCCAGATAGTCTGAGTGACCAAGCTAGGTGATTGACCCCACGGCGATCAACAGTGTGTTTGTGTGTGTGTGTGTGGCCTTGTCCACACTGTTTCCATGTTACAGGGGACTAGGGAAGATTTAGTGCCTGGACGAATTGCTTGCGCGCACATAAGTCAGGGTCATGAAGTCTGATGGCTATTGCCTCGGCCGCGGCCAGTAGACGACATCTAACCGCTCTTGTGTGCCATCTAGATGGGTTGGAATGCCTCGTGCGCTCTGACCTGGTGGGGCTAATCACCTAGCTTGGTCGCTCAGACCATATGGGTTTTGAACCTGTACCCTTATCTGATGTTTACGTTCATTTCATTAATTTGTGGTGAATTAGCTTGATGAGGAACCATTGAAAACGAGCTTGTGCGCTAACATTTGTTCTGATGTCTACTCCTGGGATATTTTATCAGATTTTGTCCTCTCCGGTACTTTTCCATTTTCTGCGAATTCTAAACATTTCAGGCATCCTCCCATTTCATGAGACGCAAGTTGCCTGTTGGGACACATATTTGCCTGTAAACGTTTGATTATGTCTTATTTGGTGTGCCACGATGCATTCGAGCATAAAAGAGTTGTTTATACATATTTATTTATTTATTTAAGTGGTGTGAATAACACTTTCTAGTGGGTGACGGTAGAGACCTCATCCTCCTCTTTTCAGGATATTCCTCACTGTATACATGATCAAACGGTAGAGTAAGATAGTTACTGCGACCCTATGATGTGCTTGTAACTATTCCGTCGACCATGAGTTGTTCGCTGGTGAGCGTTAGATCAAAAATCGACAGCTTGTAACTAGTTCGAAATCTAGTAGGATTGGTGACATGATTGTACAGAAGTTTGCTGGAAAGTAGAGCTTGCAAACAGGATTTAAACTGTGCATCATCAGTTGCTGGTATCTCCATATCGTGCACATTAAAGTCTCCAGCAATATGAATGTGGCTGTTGTACTTGTTCAAGCCAGCCTGAAAATTGCGCTTCAGTTTGGATACCATTTCCGACGTAGAGTTGGGTGAGCGGTAAATTAAAGCTAGTAGATATGTATCCTTGTTTCGTAACCAAAGCCGGCACCAAGAGTAATCCGGGACGCGAATTTCTATGTGATCGACAATTTCACATCGGTGGCTTTTCATCCTTCCCTTCCATTTCTATCGTCCCAAAGCAGCGACTTGCGGGGTAAATTGATCTCAGAATCGGTTATCACACGGGTTAACCAGGACTCTGTTAGCATGGCGAGGTCCCGCGGTTGTGAAACATGGAGTTCTCTAGGCTCGGTCAACAAACTAAGAAGGCCTTTGTCGTTTGTATGTAAACAGCATATGGTATTGGCTGGTAGGAGTACGTTGATGAATGGCAAAGTTGTGCTTTTAAGCTCACGGTTACCTAATCGGCCTTTGATGGTTCTATAGTTTGTCATCGGTTTATGAATTTCAGTCAAGTTGCGTGACGTCGCAGTGTGTTCCTGATCAGAAGTTTCACTCGTGCGGCGTTCTGTCCAGTTGTATGCCGTGGTTGCTGTTGTGTCGATCTCTGCGCAAGACTGTGCAGCCAGAGAATTCCCGTCGGTCGCAACTTCCATCGGTTTGCTGACCACTCGTGGCCGTGCGTCTGCTACCTTTAGCCGGATCTCCGTGAGCAACCTGGCTCAAAACTCTGACCAGTTATCCAATAGAACTTGCTTCGTTTCCCCGGAGTGTAATACTACTTTCAATAATCTTGGACCGCAGCCCTTGTAGTTCGGTGATGAAGAAGCTGTTATCAACGATTTGGCAATAGCATTGTCCAGAGAGAATGTTTCGCGGATGTAGCACCACTGCTCTCAGTCATGTAACTGCGATTAGAGATCATGAGAGCTTGGAAGCGCAGGAACACCATGGACAAATAAGGCTTTCATGCCATCGGTTTTAGGATTGCCGCCTTGGTTACGCGCTTCTTTAGGGCGAGGTTTCCAAGGAAGATCGAGTAATACTCGCACCCCGCTCGGTGAGTAATGAAGACGCACTGCTGTCAACAGGACAGCTTCCGCCTCAATTACTGAGCTCAGAGTTATTCGAGGAGTTCAAGATTCACCATAGTACACTGAGGTCTGGTGACGCGTTACGCGTCTCACGTCAGTGGGCTCAACCTGAATACCGATAGCCTCGCAGACGGAATGCCATTGGTTTCCATCGAATAGAAACTTCCTTTTTATTATGCTAGATTTGGACTCGGGAGTGTGATTGCACACGAGAGCTAACGCACTGTGGTTCTGTCTAGCGAATGTCGGTTTGAGCATTGTTGTTGAATGTTTGGAACTTGTAGGCGCTACTGGAATTGACGGTGAAAGCTGCGTCTCAACGCTTGGGCTCGGTACAAAAGATGAAGCTACGTATGCCAGGCCCAGTATGTTTGTCACGACAACAAATGCGTACATTACCCATATTTTCCTCTGCACTGGATTCCTTCGACTTTGAGCTGCCGGTGTCAGAACTGAATCGTTATGTCTAATGTCCATTAAGGGGATAATAGCAGTTGCACCTGATGTGAAAAGCCCGATTAAAGGGTCAGGATGTGTCAGAGTAAGTGGCGCAAATACCTTGGGGCGGTAAGCAAGACCGACCTTGCTCTGTGACATACAGACGGTGCCCAGAGGTGGTTTCTGAGAAAAAGGATCGGTTTTGGTTGATTCCAGTGGTGAAGCAATGAGACTGGCCATCTGCTCAATTGTTACAGCTAGTTATTTTCTCTTCTTCATAAACACAACCATACACTTGACAATTGCAACAGTTTTGCTCGCCCGGTACAGCGAGAGTGCATCGGTCGCCTTGTTGAGTCTCATTAACTCTGCTGAATTATGCCACCACACCTAGCGTGGTATACGATGGCACACTTAGAGCAGACAAGGCATGTCCTGGCTATGTGGGACATTTAAATTCTCCACATTTGCTGCTGTGGGATCGTTTGCATTGACTGCTGGTTGTGGTAACCGAACACTGCACTTGTTCGGTCAAGGGAGACTGAGTGCGAGTGAGCCTCAAGTTAGTTAGCACAGTCGTGCAGTTATCCCCGGTCATTATAGACGAGTTTGTCAGAAGAATGACATGCGCACGCACAGTTGGGCTTTTTACCGACTGACGGTGGACGGCACAAGGTTAGGATCTTCAATGTGTGTATTGTATTAGGTGAATACCAGTGTCTGAGTGTCACGAGTAGGCGAATGTAATAAAAGGTCACAAATTGAGTCGTAGCTTGTTTTACATTTGCCTGTAGGAGTACTTCTGGAATTGTTAGCTGATGCGAAAAATCGTTTATCGATTGCAATTTCCTACCAATGTTGGCTGCTAAAAACAATGTCACACGCATGAATCTGAGCACAAGGCGTGCTAAACAGCTTGGGTTGCATGAATCTCAATCAGTTGGGAAGGATTCTGTCAAAAGGTGCCTACTGAATACGAATGATTATATGATACGAATGATTGTATGGCAACTGTGCTGGGTGAAGTTGGATCAAAAAGAACACTTGACAGAAAAGAGCGCACTACTTATGCGATCGGCACGATGACTTATCTCTTGCTTTATGCAAACTAGGGATGATACACTGTCAGAAGAATCACCACTGCTTCAACTCCTGACAACATCCTTGCACATCAAAAGTTGATTGATTTGGTTGGCCCGAAGCTATGTGACAGAAAATACGCAGCGTACCGATTGATTTATTGCGAGAACACTTGAATGAGACATGGAGTCCCAATGTTTTGCTTGCTTCGGCAAACTGTTTTTCCTTAATTTGGAACTTAGCTCGTGTCACCTGGAACATAAAACCGCAACTTAGCTGTGACTACTTTTAGTAGTCAAGTTTTCGAAGCCGGGGTGATTGTCGTCTTTCGTGAGAAGACCAGTGGCATCATCGGTGCTAAACTAATATGCAGGGTGCTTTATACAAACTTCGTGATCACGGTAAATGTAAACACCGAAATTGTTCTGGGCATGTGGAAGTGGACGGCAACCACACGTATTGTTACGACCAAGTACAGGAATTTGACGAGATGCAGTTAGTTTACCGCAGTTAGATTACAACCCTGATCAGTCAACCACTAATCCGGAAATGCGCCAAACGGCCGTTTCTTCCTCGTGGACCTGTCAGTGGTGCACATTCCCTCTTTAGCTTTCAGAGAATCGAACCCACGACCGCTAGTAGCATGCACCACTAGTCAGCAGCTCATACGGCTGAGCCATATATTGAAATCTAACTGCGATGTAGCTCGGCCGTTCCTTCGTTGCCATGTAGGTTGTTATCTCCGATGGTAGAAGATGCGTTCCGGGGAGATGACGATATAAGACTCCAAAGCTAGTCCTTTGGCGATCTCTTGGAGCAAGTTTGGAGTCTGCGCAAACTTATTATCCGGATGCTTATCTGTATGCCGTAGACAAAATTAACGTTGGTCACAAGGTGATAATTCGCACTGAGATTTATTTTCTGCCGTGGTTGCATGGACGCGCATACGTAATTGCACATTCCACCAAAATTCGTGTACTTGTTACCAATTGGCTTAATATGTCATATTTACAAATCGAGGAATATGTGGATAAATGCATGCGACATTGCAGTGATGTGTTTTGGGCACGCAGCTAACATCCCTGTTATCCAGACGAATACTTCTGTTCGGCTTAAAAATAACTACTCAATGTGCAAGTCGTCCACTAACTGACAAGCACCAGGTTTTGGTTTGAGTAATTTGACGGATTAGACGCGAGTCTAGTGTGCTACCTATGCCCTTGCTATATTAACCATCACAGTTTTGTAGAATGGTGGTTCCTTTTAGGGACGGTAATAATAAGCTCACCGAACAAGTTAAATTTGAGAGATAAAACACCCGAAAGTCCTAACAGGCCCCTCTAGCTGAAACGCTGTCTTTGATGAGCGCATACATTTAAGTGATGACCGATGTTAATACTGCTCCACACCAGATCCTGCTTTACTACTAAACGTATTTCTAAAAGTCGAAATTACGAAATGTAGACGTTTTGGAGCTCGGTACAATTGTAAACGGCAGTCTAGTTCTAGACAAATACAAACTCCTTTGGCAT
The DNA here is from genome assembly GCA_944474145.2 of Dicrocoelium dendriticum. Lineage (NCBI taxonomy): Eukaryota > Metazoa > Platyhelminthes > Trematoda > Plagiorchiida > Dicrocoeliidae > Dicrocoelium > Dicrocoelium dendriticum. Next base: position 68,096,387 of record OX104070.1, on the reverse strand, counting down.
GTGTGTTTGAATTGTATTAATAGAATACAGTAGACTGCAGCTTTGTTACCAAAGCAAATACCTACATTCAAAAGCATTTGTTCCATAGTACTGCTGTTTAAATTTAAAGTGACTATGTGTACGGGTTCGCCGAAATTCCTACTCCACGACGTCTTCTACGTAAGAACATCGCATCTGCTTTGCATCGCCTGTATGTAGCAACACTGGTAATGTGTAAGCAACAGCAAGTGAAATCAAAATTCATTTTGTGTCAAGAATAAACTGTTGGACAAATTTTATTCTAACGCATGGAGAAATATAACCTGCTGGTGTATATTTAAGAACAGAAAACCGAAGCCAACAATGAAGGAGATTCGCTCTCACCAATGCTTTTCAAAGCCATTTTCGGTATTTCATTAGACTCTGTAATTGGAGAATTAAAAAGAAGACAAATAGTGGTTTCCACGCTTTAATGGTAATCTGAAAACGTACATTTCCTAAATCAGAATCCGGAAACCAGAACAAGTCTGGGCAACGCAAAGTTTATTGGCCAAGAGATTCACGTTACGTGGCTCACGGAAGCGTGAGGAATGATTTACTGTCGAGTGCAGGATGACAACTTATCCGCTCACAGTTGATCATATGCATCTGGGTTATATAGGCGCGCAACAGTGGTATTGGAAGTTGTGTAAATTCAGTGAACATCATGAAGCTGTTTGCGATTGTTTGGTCTCGGTAGTGTGACTATTAAGATTATAAGACCCACTGTCTATTTTTGAGATTACATCACCTAGAGTCAGTCTAGTGTAGGGGTTATGAACCGAGGTAAACCTAAGTGAGGTATTGGAGACCGGGTCTATGGGCTAGATGGGCTAGATGCGCGCAGCCTTTTGGGTTGCCACGACCATATGATCTTTCAGTTGCTACGCCGATTATTCTGATATAGCATAGCCCGAACGAAAGCTTGTCGTTATACAATACCGCGTACTGTCCGCACTCGTACAGAATGCTAGTTGGACATTCGTGACTGAGTACAGCCCAAAGATAGCATGAAAAGTATTTTTAAATACCTTCACGTCCCTAGTCGCAACGGAAGCAAAGCTAAAATTTTTCAGCCGTCCCGTCAAATCAAGGTCACTGTTGAAAAACAGAACAGGCAAGTAAGTGACCCTAAAGGATTGAACATGACACTTTTATAAAGGTTACTTGCGCAGAAAATGTAAACTCATAGTAGCCCAACGCAACTACTCTGTGCAGTTGATCTTGAGGGCAAGTTAACACATCAGCAGTAGCAATTAAAATGATTTTTCTCGAACCTCAGGTTTCCTTATTGATACATCAATGGGCTTCGCAAAGTGTAGCGCGGAATTCGGCCACTCCAGAAGTATGGTTGTTATACACCTACTGTCAGCGAAGCGACGAATGCTTTTATGGATCCAGTGGTTGTTTGGATTTTAATTAAAATGCCTCAAGTGCTATTCGTGTTACCATTACTGAACCATCGTTTAATCAGCTTCGCTTTCACTGCAGACTGGCAGATGGAAAAACTGTTGTTTTTGCGTACGCACCGCTCTCCTAGAGCGGATAGCATTAACCCAAAAGCACTGCTGGTTTTAGTCATTCACCTAACCAAACCACTTACTGGATTCTTTCGTCACTATCTAAACGATAGTGACAAGTTGGTGTAATCACCCCTGCTAACTAACATTCGGTAAGTCTTCTCATTGTGCTCGCAAGGTCATGGAAGCGGTCCTTAGAGATGCAGTGCTAGTGTACTTTGAATATTACAATATCGTTGCGCCGAAACAGCACGGTTTGGTTAGTGTCCATCGACTGCCAAGATCCCGATGACGGCATACGACAAATAGACTGAAGATGTTGACCAAGCGACAGGCATCGATGCCAACTAGTTGACACTTTCGGAAGAGGGTAATCGTTTGAATTCTCCTGTCCTGTTTTGCAACCTATAGAAATATAACATCGGGGACCCAGTATTAGGATGGACCGTATCTTTCTCCGCGCATGATGATTAGAGCAGAGTTCAGTACATGGGTCTCGCCTGCTTTTAGTCTTCGTTAACGACTTGATAAGTTATTTTCACAAACGTTTTATGCATGGCTTACTAGGTAATGACTTGGCAGGCGGTCAAGTGGTTGAAAGACCACGTGAACCTCCTGCGTTACCCCGATGAAGCCTGGTATCGGTCGATGAGGAAGGTGCTACTTTTCAATGTGGACAAGTGCCGAGTTCATCGCTATTGCCATCGACGCACCCACCTCCACAATCTTGGGACGCACGATCTACAGACAAGCTCTCAGAAAGGTGACTTCCATGTGATGGAGCAGGACGACCTCGGTTGTTTCCAGCAGTCAGCATCCGCTTCGAAAAGAGACGAGAAGCGCGTTGGTCTCTTGCGGGGGACACTGTGGAGTTTGAATTCATCCAACTTTTTCCTGAAGCTCAATGCCTGCGTGTTTCCCCAAGTTGAACGCACTAACCAAGCCTTTTAACTTCAGCTACATCTTTGCTATGCCCGGGAAACCAAAATATCCGCAGCGATAAATATCAGGGGGTTGCCGCACCTCCCATACCGGAAACGACTGAAGATACTCGGAGCCCTTAGTGGACGTTACGAATGACTACTTGGAGGCTTTATAATGACATACCAACTAGTGAAGTACCTAAATCACGTAGGCCGTCAGTCCAAGCACTTGCCTTAGAGGCAACCACTTAAAGTTAATCTATCAATGTAGTCGTTACAACTGTCCACAAATGACGTTACTCTTTTAAGCCCACCAACTCTCTAGCGCCATACCGAATTCAGTTGCTTGTGTCCAAATTTAGCTGCCATCAGAAAACGTTCAAACATCGCCATCAACTCATTGCACTTAAGTACATGAACGTTGTAGTGGTTATTACTCTTTCACATTTTGTCTTTCTTGTCATCCATTTTATCATGACATCTTTTGTACAGTTTGTTTGAAGTAATGATTACAATACACTTCTTCGCGCCTCGCGTTCCGTCGTGCTTATTTTTGGCTGTGCTGCTTCTGCGTGCGTCCGGTGCCGTCCAGTCTGCTTGCAAATCGGATAGTATACTCGGAATTATTATCAAATGTCTATTTCCATTGTGCTCGGCCTGTGCTACAGGTATAGCGCAACATACTACTCGAACTCAACTGTGAGTAGACTGTGAGTTTACCCTTTCCAACATTTTGCCTTTTACTAAGGAGTTGAGACCTTCCTAGTATTTTCGACCACTACAACGTCGTTCAATGGAATGTAATCCTAGGACAGCCATTTTACATTATAATCCACGTTGATGCACGAAATTCGGTATAGATGCGAACATTGCCATTTCCCTCTACATTAACTCTACTACGTGATATTCCGTTTCTCATGGTGCTTCCTCACTTCAACAACCCTACCTGCATTATGCAGATGTTCTATCGCTTTACTGAAATGCATATTTTGTTTGGATCTCATGTGCAGTCCTTCAAGCTGTAATTTTCTCTCTGATCAACCTAGTGGACAATTTACTTATGCTATTTCCTCGGAAGTCATTATTCTCATGTTCCATTGTGTATGTCTACCTTCTGCCATGTGTTGTCGATATCGTTTCCGAACAACTTATTGTAGGTGTAGGATATCCCGGATATCTGGATCACTTTTTGAACGGTTAAGTACCCAAATACAGCTACCTTAAACTTTTAAAGTGCGCAGCATCTTTTAATGTCTCTTAGAAGCAACGTGCGCACAATGGCACATGCTTTTGAATAGAACTCATTGGTTCTGCTCCAATGTCCAAAATCAGGCCGGGTTAAGTCTACATAACTTCGTCTCGAGCAGCTCGTGACCAACCAGTTCCCTAGGATGGCCAGGATGTGAATTATTAAACCAAATAAGTATGTTTGTCAAATAAAGTGAATACAAGTAAAGCAAATAGACGGCATTTTGTTGCAGGTAAAGAGGTACACGCTTAGCGGCGCCGGTTAGATGAGCAGGGTGAAAAGTAAAAAGGCATTCGAAATAATAAAAAAACATTGCTCACTTGGTTGCACTTCGTTCTGCACATCCGTATTGTTTGCAGTCCCAGCTAAAACGGAATGGAATAAGTGACATATTGTGTAGAGGTGAATGTGACCTTCGTCCGCTTTTCGAAAGTATCAAGGATAGTAACTCAGACAACAGGGTTGGGAATGTGCGCATCGACCCGGACATCTGGATTACGGTCCGTGCGCCCACCATAGCTATCTCCACAACTACTCATGAATTTCCATAAATGACTACACGTGCACTACTTCAACCTCGGTATCCTTAATGCACGCTTAAATGGTTGTCACGTGGGCATGAGCAGACCTAGATTCATCACAATGTTTGTATCTTATTCGAACAGTTGTTCGATTGGCATTGACTGTGATAAAGTGGCCACGTTTGGAAGGTAAACAAACTTAAACACGTTCAGTTCGAAGCGTTTTCTCTTGCTCGTAATTTATCGTGTCACTGCAGCGCAGTGGATAATCACTAGGTTGTAACATGTCAAACAGCATTTCTTTCGGTACATCCAGCGTATTGAGTGAAACGTACATACACCAGATCTAAAAATCAATTACTTACGAGCGTTGCTGTTGCGTCCGTAATGCGCTCTTAGCATAGAAGTTGGATCCGCCCATGTCATAAATCGGTGGATTAAACTTTTGATCGAACCAAGTTATCTTCGTGTGAGCAAACATCTAAGCAGAATTGTAACTGCACACCTCACACAACAGTCCACAAAGTTCAGAAGTCACTGATGCGTACGAGAATTTATCCATGAATACATCACCCCTTCCGCACTTAATTGTTAGAGGCACTAATCAAAAGAGTTTAATTTGTTCGTAGTTTGCTCAAGCCAAACAAGGAAACCTGCCTTTTTTGAATAGAACTTAGTCTGGAGTGTAATACAATCCAACGCTCGTTCACTAGTTTAGTTCAGCCCAAATTGTACACACGTTTAAGCGTCAATAAGTTGTATTATGAGCTTTTATATTTTACTTCTTATAAAACACGGTTGCATCATGAGAGAGATATAACCACAGTTCGGCTAGTCTTGTGTGTTCACTAGCGGAGTGGGTAAAAGCAGACGGGCTCAATACAACATCGACTTACGGGACAAGTTAATTTGACACCCTACCACTCACCATAAGACAATGCTCCATTGTGCCGTTAAGTACTAGTACTTTTTCCAGGCAATAAGTGCAGAAGCAATTTGCGTCCACCCAAGATTCACTCTTGTCAAAGGACTACCCCTAGCATGGTCAGCCATATCTTCCAGCATGTATCATCCGTGTGCCTGCCCACTTGTCCATTTACTGTTCTAACGCTACCCAACACAACACCATTACTGTGTCACGTAGTGTATTATTGCCAGTGCAACCACGTCCTACCTTGTTTTCATTCATGTACACAAATACTCTTACGTTCAGCATCCTTGACATGACACTGTTTCCCTTGCTTGGATCGATTTGTGTGACTCTCACAGGTTGTACAGCTAGGTAGAATAGACCTTGCCGCAACACGTTCTTATAAGCGGTCGCATACCTACTACCATTAGCTCATTTGGATGCTTACCATAAGCCCTATGTGATTCACTTTGACTCCATTGTTTCTTTCGCACGCCTGAACTCACGGCTCGTTTGTGGCTCTGAGCGCGAATTGTAAGCGTAGTGTAAAGGGTGGAAATTGTTAAAGTAATGTCTATTTTGATACGACGAATTTCTACAAATTGCACAGTTATCTCAGTTCCGGACTTGGATTGTTGTTGGATATTCCGGTGGGATACGCGAGGCTCAAGATTCCAATCGCTTTTTAGCGTTGCACTAAGGATACCGTTTCCGGATGACTTAACCAAGGTTGGAAATGTTCTTAGCGTACTGACTGTAAACGGCAACACAACCCTTCAAGTCGCAAGTGGGAAACTGAGATTTTATCATCAAACCCCGCAACTGACAACTAGGTTATCTGCGTGACCCCAGTCGACCACTTATTTGTCAAGTCCCTGTGTCTTCCTATTCGATGTCACCCATGGTTTTGTTCCAAACCACGCTGCCACATTTACTCATTTCCCGTTGTGCAACTTGTCCACCATCGGTTCATTCTCGGACACGGGGTCCCACCACATGCCCAATATCAGTTCCCGTCACAACTTCACTCACGCACGTTTTCGGGACACATTAGCACGTTTTGACGTCACCATAGGAAATCAACGGTTTGTATGCCGCTATGCGCTGTACAGCAAACCAATTGCTCAGCGTAATGTGACACAATAAAGAACCGTGAGATTCCGCTTGCGGAATTTGTCTTTTGTGATCTGGCCGTACACTTGCAACTGCGGTGGTTTGCACTTTCCGTGGTTACCTTCAAAGTCCCGGTTATTTCAGCACTGAGCTGATGTTGTTGACGCATGTCTATTTTGCATTTCGCTACCTCGAAATGTACCGTAGTTAACTTGTGGCTTCATGTTCGGTTGACTCAAGAAATCTATGAGTTGATAGAGCCCCGAGCGCCTTGTTTGCATACACTGACTGCGTTTTCAATGTTTACCTTCACATCAGCAGCGACCTTGTACATAGGAAGTGTGTACAAGAAGCAATGTAAGTGTTGTACGTACACTGATCTCATCCAGATGCATAATTAATAGCACATCAGCCACGAAGTGCTCTGGCGTCTGATAAGGTCATTCGTTCTATCTCCTTAACCCAATCCAGGAATACGCATACCAGCTAGTTATGTATCGTCAAACAATCTATTTATCAATAGACTTCCGCTGAAATCAGCACTGCAAATTTCGTGAGCACAGAATGAGCATGCATTTCGACATTCCCATAGAACATTGCAATAGAGCACTACATTTCTAATGGACACATGTCGATTAGGAGATGCCGTACTTGGAGTGCACACCGAAGTGTATGGGTTAAATTAATGGAGTTTGGATAACAGCACTAAAATGACATTCTATAAGATATTTCAATATGAGTTAATACACCACCATAAAACCCCATGCAGTTCAACCAGCTAAAACTGCTATGGTTTGGCGAACCAACTCTAGAGATCAGTTGCATCTTAGATAATGCTGATTTTGACACATTAGGCACACCATTCACGTGTGAAGTGTGGATACCCACTGGTGCACCCTTTGAGACGAACCCATGAAGCCGTGCAGTGGGCAGTTCAGGACACAATGCTTCGCCATAAAATGGACCATGTCTAAAGTAAACTTTGGCTTAAATTATTTGCTACCAGAAAACAGTGTTTCCGTGTAAGGTAGATAATTCGGTTGGTGGAAGACAATCAACCCGGAGTGGAAAGTTTTCGACCTACGGTTTATCTAGTTCCATCGCTGCGCGCGAATTGTTGCAGTGAGAACAACATGCTGCGTTTCGCCCTGGTTGTGGTTGCAACCATCAAATCTTCGAGCTCTGCTATAGTTAGCATAGGCCAACGATTACCTTGTACTTGAGTATTCCTGCACCTATATCAGACTGTACTGTGGCACCGACTGCTACTGAATCGCGTCCCCGAAAATTTCATCGCCATACTGCGCGTTCTCTATAATCTAAACTCGGGCAGAGTTAGGGCTTTTGGCAAGCTTTCGCCTTCCTTTTTGGTCTTCAGTAGAGTTGGGCATGGATGCCCTATACCTCCGTTCCTATTCAAATTTGCCATTGAGGACGTCCAAAAGAACGCGCTGGGCGATTCATTGAACGGTTGCGTTGAGCTCTTTCCAGCTAGTTGAGTAGTTGATTTGAATTATGCTGATGATATGGTCTTGCGGGGTGACAATCCAAACGCAGTCCAAATTGCACTCAACCGCTTCGCGACTGAAGCATCAAAGTATGGTATGTAATTTTCGCCATCCAAATTCAAGGCTCTCTTTCAAGAATGGCAGACGCGTGCGCCTGCACTAACTGTTGATGATGTGACACCGCAGGTTGTGGAGAGCTTTTCCTAAGTCAGAATTCGCATCAGTGCGGACTGGCTGTTTGAGAGTAGATTTCGATGCGCATTTCAAGAGCACGCCTCGCTTTTTCTAGGCTGACGCACTTGTGGCGTCCCCATGACATTCGTCTCTCCATCAAAGAGCGGGTCTATTGTACACCTCTTCATGCTGTACGATTATACGGATGCGCGACCTGGCCCATTCGTATAGCTGACTTGCGCAGGCTATTTGTCTTCGAGCACCACTGTCTGCGGTCCATTGCCCGTGGGTGGTGGCGGCATCACTTATTCAATGTACAAGTTAGACAGCGTGTCTTAGTACGAGGAAGCCACTGTCTCGAGGAGCTCGTATCACTGCATCAACTGCGGTGGTTGAGACGTATTGCGCATGCTTCTTCAGCGCTACCCGCATCGTGCGTTGTTTGCGGTTGCTGCACAGGGCTGGAATAGACGGCTTGGTGGACAGCCTGCAACTTGGAGAAGGCGCAATAAGAAGCGGAGGAAATAGTTGGCCTCGTGCAATTGTTGTGGTCTGTCTAGTTGGGGTGAGAGAGATGCAGCTACCTGCTGGTTGAAGACATTGGAAGCCATGGCTTAAGGTCGATGTCAGTGACGGACGTGTGCATCTGTGTGTTGCGATATCACTCCAACCAGCAATAAACAAATTTATAAACTGTGTGTGGCCAACTGGACAGAATATCCTATGTTGTTGTTATTTGCTTGTTATTCATATTGTATTTCAGTTCAGCCATGAGTCTGATGGCAAAACATCTGTACCAAAGCTTGTGTGGAATAAATATCATATATATGACAGCTAATGTTGGCGCTCTCCGGCGAACCTACTCCGACCACGAAAAACATAAATGCGGAATGAAAACACTCTTAATACAGCAAATGCTATGCAGGCAGGGGATAATCCCCATGTTAAACACGGAGAAGCAGGTTGCCCGATTGTATTCATTGTTTTCTTTATGGTAGGCAGTGTTGACGCCACAAAGCGTCGTCGGTTTCCGTTCACGAGTTTGGGTAATCACTAACACAAATTGGAATTCAGGGCCATTCCGTCAGTCATGAGCTATTCACCAATAGTCGTTAGAGTAAACAATTCTGTCTTGTTTGCTGGTGGGTGAACTGGCACTGCGGTACTGATGAAAGGAGCAAAGCAATTGAGAGTATGAAGTGAACAGTTCGTAATTAAACGCCGAAAAATTTAGTATATAGGCATCAAAACTTTCCTCATAAGGTGCATGATGTCAAGTCCAGTTCGGCACGATATTCATAGCTAATGTCTGGCTGGAGTCTATCGATGAAGTAGACACGAACTGATGAAAAACTAACTGAGTATGTTGCATGCAAATCCCGTGCCATTGATGCCCATTCCAACGGCTCCCCAAACGTACAATATTACATGTTCTTTGATGGCTTATTTGTGCGCGTTCATGTTTGCCACACTCTCAGTGGTTCCTCTCAGGTCTGCATGCCCACGTCATCCTCTTTGTCACCAATCCCGATTCCGAGTCCGCGAAGTAACTTTGACCACTCATTGTGAATCATCTCCCTGTCCATGCAGGTAAACATCACACTACCCTTTGATCCATGTGATCATTCGTTGCAAGGATAATGACTGTCGTACGCCACTCCCTAGTCAAGGGCATCAGGAACTGTCTGCCCATCGATTAACCGGGCTTGAAGCAAAACATTCAATCCCGTTCACCTATATCTCCAGAGGGCTGTCGGCCTGACGATCTGGTGTGGATTTGCCATTTTGAGGGCTTCTACAGCATTAGATGTTGTTCACTAAGAAGCGCTAACAACTGCATTTGCATGTGGATTTTCGACCCACCCTGAGCAAAGAACCGTTTGGAACCGCGTACTACGCGTTTCTCAATAACTGGATTTGGGTCACTACAATTGCGTTAAAGCAGAGAACAACATGCCGACCGTCGGAAGCATTATGACTATTATCTCAGTTTATACCATTTCACAGCAATGTTAGTCCCTAGGGCAGTCAAGTGAAGCCGTATGGATTTAGCCTTCTAATATTAATCTTACAAGATCGCTCATCCATGTGTCAGCCGTTGTTATTACGCATGTCATTGCGTAGCTGTCTCATTGGTCATGCGCCGTCAGCCAATAGAACATCGAATGTCAGCGTAGAAGGAAATGTGTAACCAATAACTTCGTTTCGGTGACTCGTGTGCCACGGGTGTGACTCCCGGGTTCAACTAAGAAAGGAAACCGAGACGTTAACTATGGTACTATTCAATTAGTAATTAAAATACATTAGGCACATACCTCGAAAGTGCTCGGTCAGTACTTAAACAATCTCCCTTCACAATGTCCAAAGGGAATGCAAATTGTACTTGCCACCGTACATAAAGAGCCACACGACACCGATTTGCCGATCGGACTATGACCTTTCTTTCATTAGGTTCATTAACCCTCGGGACTTTGGTTCGTTATACAGCGTATGAAAGGGAACGTGGTGCGCTGAGCTTGGCACAGTCAAACAGTGGGGCTGGGAGGAACATCGTGGTGTGTACACATAGGGCGGGAGGATGATTCAAGTCTGTCGAGGATGGTCTGGACGAGTTGTACAGTGTGAGCGAACGGTTTCCACAGTGAGAGGTGAAGTGAAGTCAAGGAAAGATCGATAGGATATCACATGGAGGATAATCGGTAAGTCGACGTTCACAAGTGAGGCAGGTGTCTGCTTTGGTCACCGAAACTGAGATACCGACAGGCGGCTTGCCGATTGCATACTAGTTATATC
>OX104070.1:67824995-68085444 GCA_944474145.2 Dicrocoelium dendriticum | reverse complement strand
ATGTAGCAACACTTGTAATGTGAAAGCAACAGCAAATTAAATCAAAATTCATTTTGTGTCAACAATAAACTGTTTGTTCTGACGCATGGAGAAATATAACCTGCTGGTGTATATTTAAGAAAAGAAAACCGAAGCCAACAATGAAGAGATTCGCTCTCACCAATGCTCTTCAAAGCCATTTTCGGTATTTCATTAGACTCTGTAATTGGAGAATTAAAGAGAAGACAAATAGTGGTTTCCACGCGGTAATGGTAATCTGAAAACGTACGTTTCCTAAATCAGAATCCGGAAACCAGAACAAGTCTGGGCAACGCAAAGTTTATTGGCCAAGAGACTCACGTTACGTGGCTCACGGAAGTGTGCAGAATGATTTACTGTCGAGTGCAGGATGACAACTTATCCGCTCACAGTTGATCAAATGCATTTGGGTTATATAGGCGCGCAACAGTGGTATTGGAAGTTGTGTACATTCAGTGAACATCATGAAGCTGTTTGCGATTGTTTGGTCTCGGTAGTGTGACTATTAAGATAATAAGACCCACTGTCTATTGTTGAGATTACATCACCTAGAGTCAGTCTAGTGTAGGGGTTATGAACCGAGGTAAACCTAAGTGAGGTATTGGAGACCGGGTCTATGGGCTAGATGGGCTAGATGCGCGCAGCCTTTTTGGGTTGCCACGACCATATGATCTTTCAGTTGCTATGCCGATTATTCTGATATAGCATAGCCCGAACGAAAGCTTGTCGTTATACAACACCGCGTACTGTCCGCACTCGTACAGAATGCTAGTTGGACATTCGTGACTGAGTACAGCCCAAAGATAGCATGAAAAGTATTTTTAAATACCTTCACGTCCCTAGTCGCAACGGAAGCAAAGCTAAAATTTTTCAGCCGTCCCGTCAAATCAAGGTCACTGTTGAAAAACAGAACAGGCAAGTAAATGACCCTAAAGGATTGAACATGACACTTTTATAAAGGTTACTTGCGCAGAAAATGTAAACTCATAGTAGCCCAACGCAACTACTCTGTGCAGTTGCTTCTTGAGGGCAAGTTAACACATCAGCAGTAGCAATTAAAATGATTTTTCTCGAACCTCAGGTTTCGTTATTGATACACCAATGGGCTTCGCAAAGTGTAGCGCGGAATTCGGCCACTTCATACGGATGGTTGTTATACACCTACTGTCAGCGAAGCGATGAATGCTTTACGGGTACAGTGGTCGTTTAGATTTTAATTAAAATGGCTCAAGTGCTATTCGTGTTACCATTACTGAATCATCGTTTAATCAGCTTCGCTTTCACTGCAGACTGGCAGATGGAAAAACTGTTGTTTTTGCGTACGCACCGCTCTCCTAGAGCGGATAACATTCACCCGAAAGCACTGCTGGTTTTAGTCATTCACCTAACCAAACCACTTACTGGATTCTTTCTTCACCACTTAAACGATAGTGACAAGTTGGTGTAATCACCCCCTGCTAACTAACATTCGGTAAGTCTTCTCATTGTGCTCGCCAAGGTCATGGAAGCGGTCCTTAGAGATGCAGTGCTAGTGTACTTTGAATATTACAGTATCATTGCGCCGAAACAGCACGGTTTTGGTTAGCATCTATCGACTGCCAAGATCCCGATGACGGCATACGACAAATAGACTGAAGATGTTGACCAAGCGACAGGCATCGATGCCAACTAGTTGACACTTTCGGAAGAGGGTAATCGTTTGAATTCTCCTGTCCTGTTTTGCAACCTATAGAAATATAACATCGGGAATCCAGTATTAGGATGGACCGTATCTTTCTCCGCGCATGATGATTAGAGCAGAGTTCAGTACATGGGTCTCGCCTGCTTTTAGTCTTCGTTAACGATCTAATTAGTTATTTTCACAAACGTTTTATGCATGGCTTACTAGGTAATGACCTGTCAGGCGGTCAAGAGGTTGAAAGACCACGTGAACCTCCTGCGTTACCCCGATGAAGCCTGGTATCGGTCGATGAGGAAGGTGATCCTTTACAATGTGGACAAGTGCCGAGTTCATCGCTATTGCCATCGACGCACCCACCTCCACAATCTTGGGACGCACGATCTACAGACAAGCTCTCAGAAAGGTGATTTCCATGTGTTGGAGCAGGACGATCTCGGTTGTTTCCAGCAGTCAGCATCCGCTTCGAAAAGAGACGAGAAGCGCGTTGGTCTCTTGCGAGGAACACTGTGGAGTTGAATTCATCCAACTTTTTCCTGAAGCTCAACGCCTACGTGTTTCCCCAAGTTGAACGCACTAACCAAGCCTTTTAACTTCAGCTACACCTTTGCTATGCCCGGAAATCAAAATATCCGCAGCGATAAATATCAGGGGGTTGCCCCACCTCCCATACCAGAAACGACTGAAGATACTCGGAGCACTTAGTGGACGTTACGAATGACTACTTGGAGGCTTTATAATGACATACCAACTAGTGAAGTACATAAATTACGTAGGCCGTCACAATTTTAAGATCCGTCCAAGCACTTGCCTTAGAGGCAACCTCTTAAAGTTAATCTGTCAACGTAGTCGTTACAACCGTCCACAAATGACGTTTCTCTTTTAAGCCCACCAACTCTCTAGCGCCATACCAAATTCAGTTGCTTGTGTCCAAATTTTGCTGCCATCAGAAAACGTTCACACATCGCCATCAGCTCATTGCACTTAAGTACATGAACGTTGTAGTGGTTATTACTCTTTCACATTTTGTCTTTCTTGTCATCCATTTTATCATGACATCTTTTGTACAGTTTGTTTGAAGTAATGATTACAACACACTTCTTCGCGCCCCGCGTTCCGTCGTGCTTATTTTTGGCTGTGCTGCTTCTGCGTGCGTACGGTGCCGTCCAGTCTGTTTGCAAATCGGATAGTATACTCGGAATTATTATCAAACGTCTATTTTTATTTTGCTCGGCGTGTGCTACATGTATAGCGCAACATACGACTCGAACTCAACTGTGAGTGGACTGTGGGTTTACCCTTTCCCACATTTTGCCTTTTACTAAGGGGTTGAGACCTTCCTAGTATTTTCGACCACTACAACGTCGTTCAATGGAATGTAATCTTAGGACAGCCATTTTACATTATAATCCACATTGATGCACGAAATTCGGTATAGATGCGAACATTGCCATTTCCCTCTGCATTAACTCTACTACGTGATATTCCGTTTCTCATGGTGCTACCTCACTTCAACAACCCTACCTGCATTATGCAGATGTTCTATCACTTTACTGAAATGCGTATTTTGTTTGGATCTCATGTGCAGTCCTTCAAGCTGTAATTTTCTCTCTGATCAACCTAGTGGACAATTTACTTATGCTATTTCCTCGGAAGTCATTATTCTCATGTTCCATTGTGTATGTCTACCTTCTGCCATGTGTTGTCGATACCGTTTCCGAACAACTTATTGAACGTGTAGGATATCCCGGATATCTGGATCACTTTTTGAACGTTTAAGTTCCACAATACAGCTACCTTAAACTTCTAAAGTGCGCAGCATCTTTTAATGTCTCTTAGAAGCAACGTGCGCACAATGGCACATGCTTTTGAATAGAACTCATTGGTTCTGCTCCAATGTCCAAAATCAGGCCGGGTTAAGTCGACACAACTTCGTCTCGAGCAGCTCGTGACCAACCAGTTCCCTAGGATGGCCAGGATGAATTATTAAACCAAATAAGCATGTTTGTCAAATAAAGTGAATACAAGTAAAGCAAATAGACGGCATTTTGTTGCAGGTAAAGAGGTACACGCTTAGCGGCGCCGGTTAGATGAGCAGGGTGAAAAGTAAAAAGGCATTCGAAATAATAAAAAAACATTGCTCACTTGGTTGCACTTCGTTCTGCACATCCGTATTGTTTGCAGTCCCAGCTAAAACGGAATGAAATAAGTGACATATTGTGTAGAGGTGAATGTGACCTTCGTCCGCTTTTCGAAAGTAGCAAGGATAGTAATTCAGACAACAGGGTTGGGAATGTGCGCATCGACCCGGACATCTGGATTGCGGTCCGTGCGCCCACCATAGCTATCTCCACAACTACTCATGAATTTCCACAAAAGACTACACGTGCACTACTTCAACCTCGGTATCCTTAATGCACGCTTAAATGGTTGTCACGTGGGCATGAGCAAACCTAGATTCATCACAATGTTTGTATCTTATTCGAACAGTTGTTCGATTGGCATTGACTGTGATAAAGTGGCCACGTTTGGAAGGTAAACAAACTAAAACACGTTCAGTTCGAAGCGTTTTCTCTTGCTCGTAATTTATCGTGTCACTGCAGCGCAGTGGATAATCACTAGGTTGTAACATGTCAAAAAGCATTTCTTTCGGTAACTGCAGTGTATTGAGTGAAACATACATACACCAGATCTAAAAATTAATTACTTACGAGCGTTGCTGTTGCGTCCGTAATGCGCTCTTAGCATAGAAGTTGGATCCGCCCATGTCATAAATCGGTGGATTAAACTTTTGATCGAACCAAGTTATCTTCGTGTGAGCATACGTCTAAGCAGAATTGTAACTGCACACCTCACACAACAGTCCACAAAGTTCAGAAGTCACTGATGCGTACGAGAATTTATCCATGAATACATCACCCCTTCCGCACTTAATTGTTAGAGGCACTAATCAAAAGAGTTTAATTTGTTCGTAGTTTGCTCAAGCCAAACAAGGAAACCTGCCTTTTTTGAATAGAACTTAGTCTGGAGTGTAATACAATCCAACGCTCGTTCACTAGTTTAGTTCAGCCCAAATTGTACACACGTTTAAGCGTCAATAAGTTGTATTATGAGCTTTTATATTTTACTTCTTATAAAACACGGTTGCATCATGAGAGAGATATAACCACAGTTCGGCTAGTCTTGTGTGTTCACTAGCGGAGTGGGTAAAAGCAGACGGGGGCAATACAACATCGACTTACGGGACAAGTTAATTTGACACCCTACCACTCACCATAAAACAATGCTCCATTGTGCCGTTAAGTACTAGTACTTTTTCCAGGCATTAAGTGCAGAAGCAATTTGCGTCCACCCAAGGTTCACTCCTGTCAAAGGACTACCTCTAGCATGGTCAGCCTTATCTTCCAGCATGTATCATCCGTGTGCCTGCCCACTTGTCCATTTTCTATTCCAACGCTACCCAACACGACACCATTACTGTGTCACGTAGTGTATTATTGCCAGTGCAACCACGTCCTACCTTGTTTTCATTCATGTACACAAATACTCTTACGTTCAGCATCCTTGACATGACACTGTTTCCCTTGCTTGGATCGATTTGTGTGACTCTCACAGCTTGTACAGCTAGGTAGAACAGACCTTGCCGCAACACGTTCTTATAAGCGGTCGCATACCTACCACCATTAGCTCATTTCGATGCTTACCATAAGCCCTATGTGATTCACTTTGACTCCATTGTTTCTTTCGCACGCCTGAACTCACGGCTCGTTTGTGGCTCTGAGCGCGAATTGTAAGCGTAGTGTAAAGGGTGGAAATTGTTAAAGTAATGTCTATTTTGATACGATGAATTTCTACAAATAGCACAGTTATCTCAGTTCCGGACTTGGATTGTTGTTGGATATTCCGGTGGGATACGCGAGGCTCAAGCTTCCAATCGCTTTTTAGCGTTGTATTAAGGATACCGTTTCCGGATGACTTAACCAAGGTTGGAAATGTTCTTAGCGTACCTACTGTAAACGGCAACACAACCATTCAAGTCGCAAGTGGGAAACTGAGATATTATCATCAAACCCCGCAACTGACAACTAGGTTATCTGCTTGACCCCAGTCGACCACTAATTTGTCAAGTCCCTGTGTCTTCCTATTCGATGTCACCCATGGTTTTGTTCCAAACCACGCTGCCACATTTACTCATTTCCCGTTGTGCAACTTGTCCGCCATCGGTTCATTCTCGGGCACGGGGTCCCACCACATGCCCGCTATCAGTTCCCGTCACAAATTCACTCACGCACGTTTTCGGGACACATTAGCACGTTTTGACGCCACCATATGAAATCAACGGTTTTTATCCCGCTATGCGCTGTACAGCAAACCAAATGCGTAGGGTTATGTGACACAATAAAGAACCGTGAGATTCCGCTTGCGGAATTTGGCTTTCGCGATCTGGCCGTACAGTTGCAACTGCGGTGGTTTGCACTTTCCGTGGTTACCTTCAAAGTCCCGGTTATTTCAGCACTGAGCTGGTGTTGTTGAGGCGCGTCTATTTTGCATTCCGCTACCTCGGAATGTACCGCAGTTAAATTGTGGCTTCATGTTCGGTTGACTCAAGAAATCTATGAGTTGATAGAGCCCCGAGCGCCTTGTTTGCATACACTGACTGCGTTTTCAATGTTTACCTTCACATCAGCAGCGACCTTGTACATAGGAAGTGTGTACAAGAAGCAATGTAAGTGTTGTACGTACACTGATCTCACCCAGTTGCATAATTACCAGCACATCAGCCATGAAGTGCTCTGGCGTCTGATAAGGTCATTCGTTCTATCTCCTTAACCCAACCTAGGAATACGCATGCCAGCTAGTTATGTATCGTCAAACAATCTATTCATCAATAGACTTCCGCTGAAATCAGCACTGCAAATTTCGTGAGCACAGAATGAGCATGCATTTCGACATTCCCGTAGAACATTGCAATAGAGCACTACATTTCTAATGGACACATGTCGATTAGGAGATGCCGTACTTGGAGTGCACACCGAAGTGTATGGGTTAAATTAATGGAGTTTGGATAACAGCACTAAAATGACATTCTATAAGATATTTCAATATGAGTTAATACACCACCATAAAACCCATGCAGTTCAACCAGCTAAAACTGCTATGGTTTGGCGAACCAACTCTAGAGATTAGTTGCATCATAGATAATGCTGATTTTGACACATTAGTTACACCATTCACGTGTGAAGTGTGGATACCCACTGGTGCACCCTTTGAGACGAACCCATGAAGCCGTGCAGTGGGCAGTTCAGGACACAATGCTTCGCCATAAAATGGACCATGTCTAAAGTAAACTTTGGCTTAAATTATTTGCTACCAGAAAACAGTGTTTCCGTGTAAGGTAGATAATTCGGTTGGTGGAAGACAATCAACCCGGAGTGGAAAGTTTTCGACCTACGGTTTATCTAGTTCCATCGCTGCGCGCGAATTGTTGCAGTGAGAACAACATGCTGCGTTTCGCCCTGGTTGTGGTTGCATCCATCAAATCTTCATAATCCGTCAAAGCTTCGAGCTCTGCTATGGTTAGCAGAGGCCAACGATTGCCGTGTTCTTGAGTATTCGTGCTACCTTTGATCCTGTCGATCAGACTGTACTGTGGCACCGACTGCTACTGAATCGCGTCCCCGAAAATTTCATCGCCATACTGCGCGTTCTCTATAATCTAAACTCGGGCAGAGTTAGGGCTTTTGGCAAGCTTTCGCCTTCCTTTTTGGTCTTCAGTAGAGTTGGGCATGGATGCCCTATATCTCCGTCCCTATTCAAATTTACCATTAAGCACATGTAAATTAACGCGCTGGGTGATTCATTGAACGGTTGCGTTGAGTTCGTTCCAGCCAGTCGAGTAGTTGATTTGGATTATGCTGACGATATGGTTTTGTGGGGTGACAATTCAAACGCAGGCCAAATTGCACTCAACCGCTTGGCGATTGAAGCATCAAAGTATGGTATGTAATTTTCGCCATCCAAATTCCAGGCTCTTTCAAGAATGGCAGACGCGTGCGCCTGCACTAACTGTCGATGATGTGACACCGCAGGTTGTGGAGAGCTTCTTCTAAGTCAGAATTCGCGTCACTGCGGACTGGCTGTTTGAGAGTAGATTCCGATGCGCATTTCAAAAGCACGCCTCGCTTTTTCTAGGCTGACGCACTTGTGGCGACCCCATGACATTCGTCTCTCCATCAAAGGGCGGGTCTATTGTACACCTGTTCATGCTGTACGATTGTACAGATGCGCGACCTGGCCCATTCGTATAGTTGACTTGCGCAGGCTATTTGTCTTCGAGCACCACTGTCTGCGGTCCATTGCCCGTGGGTGGTGGCGGCATCACTTATTCAATGTACAAGTTAGACAGCGTGTCTTAGTATGAGGAAGCCACTCTCTCGAGGAGCTCGGATCACTGCATCAACTGCGGTGGTTGAGACGTATTGCGCATGCTTCTTCAGCGCTACCCGCGTCGTACGTTGTTTGCGGTTGTTGCACAGGGCTGGAATAGACGGCTTGGTGGACAGCCTGCAACTTGGAGAAGGCGCAATAAGTAGCGGAGGAAATAGTTGGCCTCGTGCAATTGTTGTGGTCTGCCTAGTTGGGGTGAGAGAGATGCAGCTACCTGCTGGTTGAAGACATTGGAAGCCATGGCTTAAGGTCGATGTCAGTGACGGACGTGTGCATCGGTGTGTTGCGATATCCCTCCAACCAGCAATAAATAAATTTATAAACTGTGTGTGGCCAACTGGACAGAATATCCTATGTTGTTGTTATTTGCTTATTATTCATGTTGTATTTCAGTTCAGCCATGAGTCTGATGGCAAAACATCTGTACCAAAGATTGTGTGGAATAAATATCATATATATGACAGCTAATGTTGGCGCTTTCCGGCGAACCTAATCCGACCACGAAAAACACAAATGCGAAATGAAAACACTCTTAATACTGCAAATGCAATGCAGGCAGGGGATAATCCCCATGTTAAACACGGAGAAGCAGGTTGCCCGATTGTATTCATTGTTTTCTTTATGGTAGGCAGTGTTGACGCCACAAAGCGTCGTCGGTTTCCGTTAACGAGTTTGGGTAATCACTAACACAAATTGGAATTCAGGGCCATTCCGTCAGTCATGAGCTATTCACCAATAGTCGTTAGAGTAAACAATTCTGTCTTGTTTGCTGGTTGGTGAACTGGCACTGCGGTACTGATGAAAGGAGCAAAACAATTGAGAGTATGAAGTGAACAGTTCGTAATTAAACGCCGAAAAATTTAGTATATAGGCATCAAAACTTTCCTCATAAGGTGCATGATGTCAAGTCCAGTTCGGCACGATATTCATAGCTAATGTCTGGCTGGAGTCTATCGATGAAGTAGACACGAACTGATGAAAAACTAACTGAGTATGTTGCATGCAAATTCCGTGCCATTGATGCCCATTCCAACGGCTCCCCAAACGTACAATAGTACATGTTCTTTGATGGCTTATTTGTGCGCGTTCATGTTTGTCACACTCTCAGTGGTTCCTCTCAGGTCTGCATGCCCACGTCATCCTCTTTGTCACCAATCCCGATTCCGAGTCCGCGAAATAACCTTGACCACTCATTGTGAATCATCTCCCTGTCCATGCAGGTAAACATCACACTACCCTTTGATCCATGTGATCATTCGTTGCAAGGATAGTGACTGTCGTACGCCACTCCCTAGTCAAGGGCATCAGGAACTGTCTGCCCATCGATTAACCGGTTTGGAAGCAAAACATTCAATCCCGTTCACCTATATCTCCAGAGGGCTGTCGGCCTGACGATCTCGTGTGGATTTGCCATTTGAAGGCTTCTACAGCATTAGATGTTGTTCACTAAGAAGCGCTAACAACTGCATTTGCATGTAGATTTTCGACCCACCATGAGCAAAGAACCGTTTGGAACCGCGTACTATGCGTTTCTCAATAACTGGGTTTGGGTCACCACAACTGCGTTAAAGCAGGGAACAACATGCCGACCGTCGGAAGCATTATGACTATTATCTCAGTTTATACCATTTCACAGCAATTTTAGTCCCTAGGGCAGTCAAGTGAAACCGTATGGATTTAGCCTTCTAATATTAATCTTACAAGATCGCCCATCCATGTGTCAGCCGTTGTTATTACGCACGTCATTGCGTAGCTGTCTCATTGGTCATGCGCCGTCAGCCAATAGAACATCGAATGTCAGCGTAGAAGGAAATGTGTAAGCGATAACTTCGTTTCGGTGACTCGTGTGACACGGGTGTGACTCCCGGGTCCAACTAAGAAAGGAAACCGAGACGTTAACTATGGTACTATTCAATTAGTAATTAAAATACATTAGGCACATACCTCGAAAAGGCTCGGTCAGTTCTTAAACAATCTCCCTTCACAATGTCCAAAGGGAATGCAAATTGTACTTGCCACCGTACATAAAGAGCCACACGACACCGATTTGCCGATCGGACTATGACCTTTCTTTCATTAGGTTCATTAACCCTCGGGACTTTGGTTCGTTATACAGCGTATGAAAGGGAACGTGTTGCGCTGAGCTTGGCACAGTCAAACAGTGGGGGTGGGAGAAACATCGTGGTGTGTACACATGGGGCGGGAGGATGATTCAAGTCTGTCGAGGATGGTCTGGACGAGTTGTACAGTGTGAGCGAACGGTTTCCACAGTGAGAGGTGAAGTGAAGTCATGGAAAGATCGATAGGATATCACGTGGAGGATAATCGGTAAGTCGGCGTTCATCAAGTGAGGCAGGTGTCTGCTTTGGTTACCCAAACTGAGATACCGACGGGCGGCTTGCGATTGCTAGTTATCTCGCTTGGCGTGTAACTATGACAAATAAAAGGTGCGCAGAAAGATGGTAGGAGTTAGGAATTGGATCATGTTATGCGTCTTGTGGATTGCATAATATATAGGTCGGGAGGGGAAGTAACCAGCGGCATAGGGTGGTTAAGCAAATAGTTGGTGGTAATCCAGAGTTAGCTCGCATCATCCACCTTGCAGATTGTGTGATAAATTTAACACGTACGGAATGTTGGCATGAACTGGGCAAAGAGGTGTCAACCCTAACTGCTCCTGAGCAATCCATCCCCATGGCGATGACAGACAGCATGACGCCGATGAGACTACTGATGTGCTGGGGCAGCAGAAGCGGAGTAGGGTGACGTTGTGACACCGTAAGACAAGTGGTTGGAGCTGCCCCACCTTATCCATTTAACGAATCCTGTCGGCGGTAAGAGCGGATATTTTTTCGCCTTCCATCACAGCCAGTAGCCAGGGTTCTTGTACCTAAAGTTGTCGGGTGCTTGTCTGAGCAAGCATTTGCATGCGATGCATACAATGCGCGCGGGGACCAACAGGAGAACAACGGGTGGCGCAATGAATCGTTACGTCATAATTTGGTAAGTCCAAGACTAACACGTAGGTAAACCAATGCACGTAAGCGACGTCAATGATGTGACGACCGCAGCGCATGAAGCCTCTTGCTATCAAGAAACAGCGATTGGTTAAGTACCAAGCTGCCTACTAAGACTTAGCTGCGGCTACTAATGTGATAGTTTTAGTTTATGTTTCACGGATAACACCAGCTGTTCTTCAAGCTAGTGTGACAATTAGAATAAGCGAGTCAAATCAAATCAACAATATGCTTCATGCACATATGGAGGGTAAAAATACAGCTGTACTAAGCTCGTACCACAATACAGTGCTTGTTTAATAGGTCCAGTAATTGATGAGTATGTAGACCATAATTATGCATGCACTCATGCCGCGAGAAACTGTTGATGTACTATCCTGTCTGCACGATAGGATGGTCAGCCGTCTTATCTGGGCATGTTTACCCGAAACATGTCCGCTAGCACGGCTCGCGGAGGTAAAAAGCGTACGTAACAATAATTGATCTACTATGACCAGATATGTTGCTAAATAAGATTTTACATCTTGGACATATCCTTTCCTTGCTCATTATCAATTACACTTCAGTAAAACCCTAATTCCATTAGTCACGCCTGAACGTCGGAGCCATCAACTTGACCGCTTTGCATGCCCCCGGCCGTCCCAGGAGGACGCACGTGGCCCCAAATTGCAATGGAGCAATAGTTTATGACGGTTATAAAAACGAATTTTTGACATGTCCCGTAATATAATTAGCGGCATTAGTGAAATCTAAATAGAAATGTCAATAAAAGAGAGCGTGCAATACCTGACTCACCAAGGCTTTTTAGTGTAACTCATGTGCAAGTACTTCTGCCTGGAGTTTAGGACGGTTATGACACCGTCCACAGTTTGCTGTGCAGTAATGTCACCATCTGACAATCATGGGTTATATCATGTAATGTAAATATGTCAGAGTATCGTCAAGGCATTCACTGAAAAGGGATAAGCTGGGGGCAGTTATTACATATGCTGAGAGAGCGTTTCACGGCTGTGACACTCGGAGGAAGCAAAGAGTTCGTCGACGTTCCAGTCGTCTGTAATTCGTGACCAGCCTAAACTGATGAACCCTTAGGTATGTGTATTCACTAAGTTACAAGAAAGAATGGCATGTGCGGTTTGGGTTTCCCAGGATCTGATACACTATTATGAGATCGCAGCTAAAAGATTGATAACGTGCGCTATAAATTTTGAGGCTTTTTAGCCTGTGTGTGTAGGGAAAGCGGGACAAATCTCAGACGTTCTTTGTCGCCCTGTGTTGTGTATTTCTTAACTACCGAAGAGTGACAAGCATAAGCCCACTTAGTGTCAGTTCTTATGCGCACATGCATGCATGCAGAGTATGTCTGAACCACCGCAATGGATGCAGTGATACGAGCTCCTCGAGACAGTGACTTCCTCTTACCAAGACACGTCGCCACCACACACGGGCAATGGACCGCAGACAGTGGTGCTCGAAGACAAATAGCCTGCGCAAGTCAACCATACGAATGGGCTAGGTCTCGCATCTGTAAAATCGTACAGCATGAATAGTTGTATAATAGACTCGCTCTTTGATGGAGAGACGAATGTCATGGCGACGCCACAAGTGCGTCAGCCTAGAAAAAGCGAGGCGTGCTTTTGAAATGCGCATCGGAATCTACTCTCAAACAGCCAGTCCGCAGTGATGCGAATTCTGACTTAGAAGAAGCTCTCCACAACCTGCGGTGTCACATCATCAACAGTTAGTGCAGGCGCAGGCATCTGCCATTCTTGAAAGAGCCTTGAATTTGGATGGCGAAAATTACATACCATACTTTGATGCTTCAATCGCCAAGCGGTTGAGTGCAATTTGGACTGCGTTTGAATTGTCACCCCACAAAACCATATCGTCAGCATAATCCAAATCAACTACTCGACTGGCTGGAACGAACTCAACGCAACCGTTCAATGAATCACCCAGCGCGTTAATTTACATGTCCTTAATGGTAAATTTGAATAGGGACGGAGATATAGGGCATCCATGCCCAACTCTACTGAAGACCAAAAAGGAAGGCGAAAGCTTGCCAAAAGCCCTAACTCTGCCCGAGTTTAGATTATAGAGAACGCGCAGTATGGCGATGAAATTTTCGGGGACGCGATTCCGTAGCAGTCGGTGCCACAGTACAGTCTGATCGACAGGATCAAAGGTAGCACGAATACTCAAGAACACGGCAATCGTTGGCCTCTGCTAACCATAGCAGAGCTCGAAGCTTTGACGGATTATGAAGATTTGATGGATGCAACCACAACCAGGGCGAAACGCAGCATGTTGTTCTCACTGCAACAATTCGCG
The DNA here is from genome assembly GCA_944474145.2 of Dicrocoelium dendriticum. Lineage (NCBI taxonomy): Eukaryota > Metazoa > Platyhelminthes > Trematoda > Plagiorchiida > Dicrocoeliidae > Dicrocoelium > Dicrocoelium dendriticum. The sequence continues at coordinate 68,071,953 of OX104070.1, read as the reverse complement.
CGCAGCGATGGAACTAGATAAACCGTAGGTCGAAAACTTTCCACTCCGGGTTGATTGTCTTCCACCAACCGAATTATCTACCTTACACGGAAACACTGTTTTCTGGTAGCAAATAATTTAAGCCAAAGTTTACTTTAGACATGGTCCACATTATGTAGAAGCATTGTGTCGTGAACTGCCCACTGCACGGCTTCATGGGTTCGTCTCAAAGGGTGCACCAGTGGATATCCACACTTCACACGTGAATGGTGTAACTAGTGTGTCAAAATCAGCATTATCTAAGATGCAACGGATCTCTCTTGTTAGATCTTCCCTTTTTCGTTATTCCGAATTAGCCACCCAGAAATTTCTCCGCGGCAATTCTAGCCTAGCCGAAGATAAATCAAAATTCCAACAGCCTTGACCACGGAAAACGTGTTAACAAATACTGCCAACCTAGCCAGATAAATGCCGCCGAAACACACTGTCTCTCAACTCTGATGCAAAAGTCCAATTAGCCGAGTGTTTGAAAACGCATTTGTCCGCTCGATCGATTGCCTGATCGACCGCACGGTGTAGGCGACTCCCTTCAGCCCAGCTTTCAATCACCACTATATACTTGCCCTTTTTCTTTTATGTTTTTATCTGATTCCCGGATACCGCCCCTCCTGAAGCTGTTGCCGTTGTGTATGAAGCTAGCCGGGGATTGACCTGAAGCCTCCTGGAAGGGATTCTTCGCCTACCGGTGCGTCGCCTTGGCTGTAGTGTTCTGGATTCGGATTCCGTGCTCTGCGGTCTGGTACAATTCGTCTGATATGATTCTTCTACTGGCTCTGTATTCAAGTTGAAGCTGTCTGTCAACAGGTCAAATGGAAGCTTGGCGGATTCTATTGCTTCTGGCTGACACATTGTTGTTCGCAGTTGGTTTGCTTGGCGTACCCATACCTGTGTTCCAACCAGCGCGTCGTAAATGACGCTTCCGCGCTTGCGCTGGATCGTGTCTGGCGTCCATTTCGCGTGTCCACCCCGATAATCACGCACAAGTACTGGCTGACCCGGTCTAAACGAACGTTGCTTGGCACCAAACCGCCGATTAAAATCACGTTCCATCTTTAGGTTCTTTTCACCAGCTATGGACTCTGAGGATGGCCGACCTGCATCATATGGCATGCGAAGTTTTCTCTTCATCATTGCCTCTGCTGGTGATATTCCACCCGGGGTTTGTAAATTTTGTGTAGATCGATACAGAAATAGGAAGCGGTTCGCCAAACCATAGCAGTTTTAGCTGGTTGAACTGCATGGGTTTTATGGTGGTGTATTAACTCATATTGAAATATCTTATAGAATGTCATTTTAGTGCTGTTATCCAAACTCCATTAATTTAACCCGTACACTTCGGTGTGGACTCCAAGTACGGCATCTCCTAATCGACATGTGTCCATTAGAAATGTAGTGCTCTACTGCAATGTTCTATGGGAATGTCGAAATACATGCTCATTCTGTGCTCACGAAATTTGTATTGCTGATTTCACCGAAAGTCTAATGATAGATAGATTGTTTGACGATACAAAACTAGCTGGCATGCCTATTCCTGGGTTGGGTTAAGGAGATAGAAAGAATGAACTTATCAGACGCCAGAGGCACTGCGTGGATGATATGCTCTTAATTAAGCATCTGGGTGAGATCAGTGTACCTGCAACCATTTGCACTGAATAGCGTGCACACTTCCTATGTACAAGGTCGCTGTTGATGAGAAAGTAAAGATTGAGAACGCAGTCAGTGTATGCAAACAATGCGCTTGGGGCTCTATCAGCTCATAGAACTCTTGAGTAAACCGAACATGAAGCCACAAGTTAACTACGGTACATTTCGAGGTAGCGAAATGCAAAATAGACATACGTCAACAACATCAGCTCAGTGCTGAAATAACCGGGACTTTGAAGGTAACCACGGAAAGTGCAAACCACCGCAGTTGCAACTGTACGGCCAGATCACAAAAGCCAAATTCCGCAAGCGGAATCTCACGGTTCTTTATTGTGTCACATTACGCTGAGCAATTGGTTTGCTGTACAGCACATAGCGGGATACAAACCGTTGATTTCATATGGTGGCGTCAAAACGTGCTAATGTGTCCCGAAAACGTGCGTGAGTGAAGTTGTGACGGGAACTGATATTGGGCATGTGGTGGGACCCCGTGTCCGAGAATGAACCGATGGCGGACAAGTTGCACAACGGGAAATGAGTAAATGTGGCAGCGTGGTTTGGAACAAAACCATGGGTGACATCGAATAGGAAGACACAGGGACTTGACAAATTAGTGGTCGACTGGGGTGAAGCAGATAGCCTAGTTGTCAGATGCGGGGCTTGATGATAATACCTCAGTTTCCCACTTGCGACTTGAATGGTTGTTTTGGCTTTTACAGTCAGTACGCTAAGAACATGGCATGCCTTGGTTAAGTCATCTGGCAACGGTATCTTTAACGTAACGCTACAAAATGTTTGGAAGCTTGAGCCCCACGTATCCCACCGGAATATCCAACAACAATCCAAGTCCGGAACAGTGATAACTGTGCTATTTGTAGAAATTCATCGTATCATAATAGATATTACTTTAAAAATTGCCAGCCTTAAAATTATGCTAACAATTCGCGCTCAGAGCCTCAAACGACCCGTGAGTTCAGGCGTGCGAAAGAAACAATGGAGTCAAAGTGAAACACGCAGGGCTTATGATAAGAATCCAAATTGCCAATGGTAGTAGGTTTGCGACCGTTAATAACAACTTGTTGCGGCAAGGTCTGTTCTATCTAGCTGTGCAAGCCGTGGGAGTGACACAACTCGATCAAATCAAGGGAAACAGTGTCATATCAAGAATGCTGAATGAATACAAAGTAGAATTTGGATGACCTGGCCATCGGACACTACGTGACACAGTAATGGTGTCGTGTTGGGTAGCGTTGGAACAGCAAATGGACAAGTGGGCAGGCACACGGATGATACGTGTTGGAAGATAAGGCTGATCAACCTAGTGGTAGTCCTTTTACAGGGGGTGTATCTTGGGTGGTCGCAAATTACTTCTGCACTTAATGCCTGGTAAAAGTACTAACAGTTAACGGCACAATGGAGCATTGGTTTATGGTGAGTGAAAGGGTGTCAAATTAACTTGTTCCGTAAGTCGGTGTTATATTGCTCTTGTCTGCTTTTACCCACCCCGCTAGTGAAAATACAAGGCTAGCCGAGATGTACTTATAGCTTTCGCACTATGTAACAGTGTTTTATAAGAAGTAACAAATCAAAGGGCATAATACAAATGATTGATATTTAAACATGTGCACCTTTTGGGCTGAACTAAACTAGTGAACCCCAGAGTAAGTTCTATTCAAAAATGGCAGATTTCCACGTTTGGCTTGAGCAAGGTTCGTTCAAATCAAACTCTATGTTTTCAGGCTTTCTAGCAACGTCCCGCTGATTGTGAAAATAAATTTCCTTTTCAACTGTATAACTCTGTCAGCAATACATATGCATACCAACGTGTGAGTTGAAAGGCCAAATGTTGCACTGCGCCTGAAATGTACCCTTCCTACTTAACGGCAAATACTACTGGAAGATGGACGGTGTGGCCATGGGATCTACCCTGGCTCTATTTCTGGTAGACCACTTCATTGCAAAGTTGGAGAGAACAGAACTGCAGACGGATTTAGTCACTTATCCGTTACTATCGGTACGTGGCCGATATATTCATTCTGATGATTAAGCACTATAACCTAGAAAAAATTCCTTACTGTTTTAACCCAGCCCATCCGATATTGAATTTTTCTTATGAAAAAGAAACCGAAAATCTGCTGCCCTACCTTGATGTTATGTTAACTAGAAGACCAGACGGCTCAATCCATCTGCAGATCTGCAACAAGGCAACTTGGATTGGCCAGTATAAGGATTTCCGCAGCCTCGTCCCTCTGAGTTATAAACGCAAGTTGCTTCACTGTTCTACCTCGAGAGCAAGTCAAATTTGCTGGGAAAGCACCATAACTGCCGAACTGACCTTCATACAGAATACCTTAGGCGAAAATTGATATCCCGACAGTATTATTCTAAGAAACCTTGGGGGAAAGCCCAATCAGATGGCAGTGTCAACTACGTTAACAAAAGAGCTATTTCTTACTACTTTTTAAAGAGGAAGCAGTTACTGAACGCTTAACTCGAAGTCTTTCAAACGCTATAAGGGGACCTTTGCACCAGCTATGCTTAAGTGTGTGTCTTCGACGGAACTACTCGTCCCGTCATGAAACAAGGAAAGGTTGCCCATGCTAATCTTCACACTGGTTATATATCAGTTCGAGTGCGCCAGTGGCGCAACGTATACCGGTCAAACGGCGCCGCACTTGTCCAAACTCGTGAATGAACATTGCCCACGTTAGTTGCATCAAGGTGACACCGGAGCCATAAACAGTTCTATTATGGCACTTATTGTTTAGAGTGGGCATCAGGAGGATCCAAAGCATTCTTTTAGATAATTGAAACAATTAGTTCCCGAGGAAACTTTTAGCAAAAAAGTTAACACAAGAGTGCCGCACGATTTAATTCCGGAATAATTCCTCTGCATATTTTCAAGTGCGTACTACAGACGTGTGAATTTATAGCATCATAAAAGGAGCGCAGTTAAAATGGCAAATTGACCAAACTATACACACCTACATTCATGTCACTTTGTCATCTGTGCCCGGCCTGCTACCACGGCAAGGCCAGGGTCACAAATGCGTCTTTCTGCACACACAGGGTTGGGCCAAGTTGTTTGATAGCCACGGCCTCAGCATATCGTAAAGTTAGGGATTCATTGATGCATAGATAACACGGAACGCCCGCACGGGGTCTACACAGTGATTGTCAGCCAGCAGATGGCGGGCGATTGATGAAGCTGGTTGTTTGTATGGAACTTCATTTCGCTTCCTTGGCTGCGCATTCAAGGTGGTGGACGTGGTCATCTGCGAAACGTGTTTACTCACCCACGCAGGTATGTGCTCCGTGATCCTCACCCTCAAGTGTCGTTCTGTCATGCCCACGTATTCGGCCTTGCAAATACAGGTAAATTGGTAAAGGATATGTGAACGGCTGGACAATGACAGCGGGGGTTTAACCGATGGAGTAGGGATGCGATTCGTTGTGTAGATGAGTACTGGTTCCGCCGCAGGGTATACGCGCGCCACTGCGGATTTCAATCGGCGTTGAAAAACCTGGCATACGTCGTCGCCCTTGAATGGCAATTGCAGGGTTACCTTCATCTTTGGTACCGTAGGCACACACGTTTTCTCTTTCTCAGCACTAAACTGAGCGATGAAAGACGGTGGGTACCCATTGTCTACGAGGGTGCTGGTTATCAGCCGCACCTCTTGTTCTAGCGTGTCAGCAGTGCATATTTTTCTAGCTCTGCTGAACAAAGTCTTCACTAGACCTTGTTTGTACCTCTTGGGGACAAAACTGTAGAACTTCAAGTACTGTCCCTTCCACGTTGGCTTGCGGTAAACTGATCTGCGTACTGAACCGTCACTTCTACGCTCGATCAGGATGTCCAAGAACGGCAGCGTATCATGCTGTTCGTGCTCCGTTGTCACTTTAATGTTTGGGTGTAAGCCATTCAACTTAGTAACCAGTTGGGCTAAATGATACTCGCTGTCGCAGATTAACAAAATGTCATCGACATACTTACGAAACAACACTGTTTCATCGATCTCGTCCTTGACTTGATTCTCGAGATGGGCGACGAAAATGTCTGCTAGTACCGGTCCCAGTGGACTGGCCATTGCAACACCATCCACTTGGCGATAGCCCTGTTCTTGAAAATAGAAGTTGACATTCGATGTACATAACAGAAGAAGTCGTTCTAGTCCCGAGACTGGTATGCCTATTTCTACTTGATTCTCGACCACATGATTATAGATAATCTGAATCGTCTCTGTTAGTGGCACATTGGTGAATTCATGGCCAGCATCGATATCATCTCACTACTTACCAATGTGTCACTAACAGAGACGATTCAGATTATCTATAATCATGTGGTCGAGAATCAAGTAGAAATAGGCATACCAGTCTCGGGACTAGAACGACTTCTTCTGTTATGTACATCGAATGTCAACTTCTATTTTCAAGAACAGGGCTATCGCCAAGTGGATGGTGTTGCAATGGCCAGTCCACTGGGACCGGTACTAGCAGACATTTTCGTCGCCCATCTCGAGAATCAAGTCAAGGACGAGATCGATGAAACAGTGTTGTTTCGTAAGTATGTCGATGACATTTTGTTAATCTGCGACAGCGAGTATCATCTAGCCCAACTGGTTACTAAGTTGAATGGCTTACACCCAAACATTAAAGTGACAACGGAGCACGAACAGCATGATACGCTGCCGTTCTTGGACATCCTGATCGAGCGTAGAAGTGACGGTTCAGTACGCAGATCAGTTTACCGCAAGCCAACGTGGAAGGGACAGTACTTGAAGTTCTACAGTTTTGTCCCCAAGAGGTACAAACAAGGTCTAGTGAAGACTTTGTTCAGCAGAGCTAGAAAAATATGCACTGCTGACACGCTAGAACAAGAGGTGCGGCTGATAACCAGCACCCTCGTAGACAATGGGTACCCACCGTCTTTCATCGCTCAGTTTAGTGCTGAGAAAGAGAAAACGTGTGTGCCTACGGTACCAAAGATGAAGGTAACCCTGCAATTGCCATTCAAGGGCGACGACATATGCCAGGTTTTTCAACGCCGATTGAAATCCGCAGTGGCGCGCGTATACCCTGCGGCGGAACCAGTACTCATCTACACAACGAATCGCATCCGTACTCCATCGGTTAAACCCCCGCTGTCACTGTCCAGCCGTTCACATATCCTTTACCAATTTACATGTATTTGCAAGGCCGAATACGTGGGCATGACAGAACGACACTTGAGGGTGAGGATCACGGAGCACATACCTGCGTGGGTGAGTAAACACGTTTCGCAGATGACCACGTCCACCACCTTGAATGCGCAGCCAAGGAAGCGAAATGAAGTTCCATACAAACAACCAGCTTCATCAATCGCCCGCCATCTGCTGGCTGACAATCACTGTGTAGACCCCGTGCGGGCGTTCCGTGTTATCTATGCATCAATGAACCCCTAACTTTACGATATGCTGAGGCCGTGGCTATCAAACAACTTGGCCCAACCCTGTGTGTGCAGAAAGACGCATTTGTGACCCTGGCCTTGCCGTGGTAGCAGGCCGGGCACAGATGACAAAGTGACATGAATGTAGGTGTGTATAGTTTGGTCAATTTGCCATTTTAACTGCGCTCCTTTTATGATGCTATAAATTCACACGTCTGTAGTACGCACTTGAAAATATGCAGAGAAATTATTCCGGAATTAAATCGTGCAGCACTCTTGCATTCTTGTGGAGTTGTATTGGTTCCACCGCAACGCTCGAAAGGTCACCGCCTTCGTACACTTGCGACAGCCGAAGCTATTTGTATTCGATTAGTTCAACGGTCGTTATGCGCGTAAAAGAAGCTTGTCCATGCTATGCGGCTTCCCTGGCCGCGAAAACGGGGATACTGAGGTCAACGGCATGAGGTCAAACTGCGTAACATGTAATTAAGGGGTTTCGATTTTTCGTCTATATTACTTGCACTAAATGGTCGCTTTTACGCTGTCCTTTTTTCACCCTGTAAATAATTGTGCTGGTCTGACGAGGAATTATTGGACTGATTGTGCAGTAATACTTTTTTGTTGAACCTAGGAAAGCATTTGACGGTGTACCACACAAACTGCTATTGAAGAACCTTTAATCCGTTCGAATCCAGAGCCCGCTTTTCAGTTGACTTTCCTCCTACCTTAGCAATCGGTCTCAAATAATCACTTTGGCTGCCCTCTTTGATCTTCTTCTAGTCCAGTAACCAGCGGCCCCATGCGAAGAAATTCACTTGGTCCTTTGCTTTTTCCTCTATTTCAGTGATATCAGTATGTCCATAAAAAATGGCCAACCCTGTCTATTTGCTGATGATTTCAGGATTATTTATAAACGCCGTTGTGATGCGCTTCTGAGCACACTACTTTTAGTTCAAGATCTTCAGTCTCTTGAAGAATGGTCTGAGACGTGGCTGAGAAAATTCTCGACAGACCAATCAGACATTATGTCATGTGATTGCTCAATCCCGAATGGGTCAATTAAAAACAACAAAAGTATGTCCTTACGGCAGTTTGCCCATGGTTTTGGAATCCGATATTCTTCCGTGTTCAGCTTTTCTGAACAAGCCCGCTACCAAATAGCTCGGGCCAAACAATCCATGGTTAATAAATGCCACAAAATCCAAACAGTCCCTGCTAGGTTGAAAGTATTTAAAACCTTCACTCGCCCCCTTCTCGACTAATACAACCTCATCTATGGTAGTATGCAGAAGTTAGACAGGAAAGTTATAGAAAATGTACCGAGGGCTTACAAAAAACTTTTTTTAATAACACATACACTCTAGACTATCGCGAATGTTACAAACAACTTCACATCTGGCCTCCCTGACTGCAACTTCTAAAGCAAAACTCGGTGCACCTCCACAATGTGTTGCAACGGAAAACCTACTCTTACCTACATGGTTAGCGGCATCCGGTTTCGGATTTGCCTGTCACTGTGGCAAGCCAAAAGACGCCTGCGCCTACAGAGAGACCATGGGTGGCTTGCGCTGCACCACACACAGCTCCAACCACACACCCCATATCCAGTGTAAACCAGAACGAATAAGACCGGGAGGAATGTGGATGGGGGCCAAGTTTCATCAACGGAGCCGGCCCACACTCCTTCACAGGCAAACACAAGCACGCTGTATTTTGGGAATCAAGCGCACACGAGGCGGTGGCTGGATCGTAGTCCGCTGCATACTGAGTGCATGGAACCACTCTTCTAGCCTAGCACGACCACAAGGACCGTGCACCCCGTCCCCTCCAGCAACGAGCAGCTGTCTCCTGGAGTCAGTATGGACGAGGTAGTGGGTAATAGACAGGTAGGCACCTTGACAACATGAACATCAAGCGCAGCCACACCGGGGATATCAAGCAACAGCCAATCACTTGAAACGACAAGATGCAATAAAATAAATCGAATAACGCATACAGATACGGGCGTATAATTCTTCGCTAAATTATCATATGAAGTAAGTTGGTTAGCAACAAATCCGCGATAAGCAAAAAATGTCCACAAGTTAGTTAAAAATGCTACAAACGCAACAAAGTTACCGAAGATAAGCGCAAACAGCATAAGCAACGTGGCCAGTTGACAGAAGATTATTCAGGTAAGTAGATTAAATCAAATAAATGTATGCAGCTTAAAAAACCTAGTCTAAGTTTAAGTTGGTTTAGCCCAACTGCGGTGAAGTAGCATCAAGAATGCAACATCAGCCTCAGAATGGGGCACCTTACCTACATAACGTAGAAATAAAACCACAACTATCACAAAATCGGTAACAAAACTTTTACGCTACGGACACCAAGGGCTAGAACAACCATGCGGTTTAACGTCTTCCTCATCACATATGCCGTCCTGTGGAACAGCCTACCAACCGCAATCAGGACAATTGAAAACTCCACGTCAATCCACATCAAACTCGACAAATGTTTAGATCTAGAAGTGTTATCATTCATATTCTCATCCGACATTTCATCTGACGAAATATTCCAGGATGGTCCAGATTTCAAATGGAATTAGAATTGGCGTCAGCATGCATTCATGCGTATGTCTATATTTCTCGAATGTGCGAGAAACTATTCCTAATTTAGGAACAGATCAGTATGGACAGAAATAATCATGCTGTTCCTTGAGTGCAGTTTGGATCTAATTTTTTATATACATATATATATATATAGGTATATCTGTAAAATCTAAGAATATAAATATATGTGCTCTGGGTAACAAACACTGGTATTCAACCTGAAAAATATGGAAGCCTATTGCAATCTTTACTGTCTATGTTTATTGTTACCTCTTGAAATGTATCACAAATACAAGGTCTTTAGGGCAGATAAAGCCCCGCTATTAAGAGTTATTCAGTTGTTAGCGCTTCAGATCCGTCTAACAGCCATGCATTAGTGCCATATTTCGCTTACAGGACCAGCCGTATTTAGTATTTACATGGATAATATCATTTATAGGTTGTCTCTGCATATTAGCAATGATACGACTTACCAAAATCCAAACGTCAAAGACAGCAAACACTTTGGCCTCCTTCATACTCAATACTAGTTTAGCAAACTTTTACGCCATATACCAGTTTATTTTTAATTGTAGTACTGAAGCTGATACAGTTTACCTCGATGTCAGATTGAATGAAATTTCTAATCATTTGGGAGCCACAGAAATGGTCAAACAATTCTGTTACAGAATCTAGCTGACGCAACATCTTTACCACTACTTCATCCACAAAGTCTTCAAAGAGTATCTCCCTAACCTAAAACAGTAAGTACGTTCTGTGAAACTTATAGTCCACACTGGAGAGCCCTTGTTGTGTGAATTCATTGTAATGCGCGTTTTCAATGTGGACAAAAATTCTCATTGAAAAGAAATTAGATCAGTTCGGTCACTGGGACGATAACAGATGAAATAGATAAATGTATTCAGGCGGGATAACCTGAAATCAGATAAGCTGGTGTCTTCTCAATCAGCCGCGTGCAGACAAAATGTGGAAGCATTAAAGGAAGGCATGTAAAAAGCGATACATAGAGAAAACAATTGGACACGGAGAGATTCAAGACCTCCGAATGTAAGCAGGAGAAACACGAGTTACCAGGGTAAGATGAGACTGGCCACAAAGTCAAACTGTTTGCAGAGACTTAGCTTCAGTCGCCGGATGGCGGAAGATTCAGAAAATCGATGCAAGCTCTGAAAAGTCCACCTGTTGATAACGTTGAATTCGTTACTAGGGTTTTTGCACATAGTGCAATCAAGTAGTTGTTGGGTGATCTAGTTGGCAGGAAGTTTAGGGTCACTCGTTGCTAAGTTCCGCGCAATGTGTTCCATGATCCTACTTGATAGTGCACTCTCGGTTCGATCAACGTACGTACTATCTTAAGTACAGGTAAACTGGTAAACACATGTGGCGGTAAACTGAGAATTATGCCAACCCAAGTTAAGTTCACAGAGCAGTATCTTGGTGTGAGGTGATTGCACGAGCCTAGCTGCGTAGTAGCACCACATTATGGCGTAATCTACTCGGCAGCATAATGTGTTATCGTTCTGTTCTCCTTCCCATGGTAACGTAATGTAGGTCTATTTCTTGGAAATATCCATTCGCCCTTCACTTCTGGTATTTTCTTCTCCATACTTAGTGAGAAATTTGTTGGGATAACCATCATTAAGTGGAATAGAGGTGATGCATTGTACCTCTGCCTGGATTGACTTTCCTAGCATAATTGGTGAGCATGTAGGAAGGAAATACAAAAAAATCATCGCTTGTGGTTCAAAGGACAGTAACTGTTAGAATGTAGCTACTGTATAGTTCAGCTCGGTTTACGCCTAATCGTTCTTATGAGCGAAGCATCTGTTGTTCTCTTCAACACAACTTCAAGCAGGTGAAACGAATCTGCTAACTCAATTTCCATAGTGAACTTAATTTCGAGATGGCAGCTGTTTTACTCTTCCAAAAGCATGTTCCCATGTTGGACCGTGTCGCCAAGGTACTTTGCGTAAAAATATGTCGTTTGAGCGGCATGGCATAATTCGCTATTCTCCAGATGACCAATGAAGATGTCGGCTAAAATCGGTTCAAGAGGGATCTCTCCATCGCCACCCCCTCAATTTAACAATGGGTAATACCGTCAAAGCAAAAGTGGACATCTTTCATACAAGTACGGAGTAAGGTCTTTAATCGGTGTGCTAGTAAGCTGACTTTGTCCGTTTGCCACCTTTGATGTTCAAGTTCTCCTTCAAAGGAACTTCCAAAAGAAAATTCAAGTTCCGAAATTTGCAGTGGTTAATACGGCTCAGCAAGAGAAAATCATTTTACTACAGTTAAACAGCTAACATCTCGAAATTTAATTCGATGTGGAAAATGGGTTAAAAGATTCGTTTCAGTTCCTTGAGGATGTGTTGAAGAAAAGAACAGATGGTTCGCTCATAAGTGCAATTTACCATAATTGAGCTGAACTGGACAGTACCAACGTTGTAACAGCTACCGTCCTTTGAATTAAAACCCACCTTTCTTTCGTATTCGCTTCGTACAAGCTCACCGATTATTCTCGGAAAAGTCAATGCAGGCACAAGTACAATGTATCAGGTCAGTTGATGGTGGAGTAACAGTCGATGTCATTTGCTTGGACTTCTCAAAAGCGCTTGATCGATTAGACCACCAAATTCTTCTACATAAACTGTAGCTCTATGGCGTTGGTGCCCCCGCTGCTGTATCGGATAGACAAGTTCCTTCACCAACGTTGGTTGGAATTGTGAGTACGAGAAACACTGTCTGACGCAACTGAGGTGGAGTAAGGCGTGCCACAAGGCTTGGGGCTCGGGCCCCATCTATTCTTGATTTTCATAAACGATCTAGCGAGGAAAATTACTTCAATTTCCTACTCTTCGCGGATGATATCAAGTTATGGCGAGCGATCAAAGAGTCGAACAACTACGATAAGCTCCAGCGTGACCTCAACACTATTTCAACCTGGTCAGTTTTGTATGCTCTAGCGTTCAATGTGGAACAATGTCAAGTTGTTCAATTGTGCCATGGGCATGACTACGTGTATAGGCTCGGGTCACGTGTATTGCAAACATATTCCCAAGAACGTGCTCATTCAAACTGATATTAAATGTTCAAACCAGAGGCAGCTGAGAAGAGAGCAAACCAACACGTCGGCTGGCTGCGAAGAGCTTTCGGAAGATTCGACCCATCCATCTTCCCCATGATGCGGAAATTTTACGTACACTTTCACGTTGAATACCTCATCCAAGCTTGACAATCTTGGTTGAAGCGCGACTTAGAAGTGCTAGAGAAACCTCAACACAGGGTCACAAAAACGTCATGGGCCTGCGAAATCTGTCCTACCATCAAAGGCTGAAATCACTGGGAGTTTTCAGTGGCCGCTACCGAATTCTGCGCGGCGATCACATATTAGCTTACAGGATTTTGAGTGACCCTAATCATGTATGCCGTCACTTGCTGTAACCCAGCTATAACACCAATCTCAAAGTAAGCCTCTGAAATAGTGTCCACAGTATAGGCGCCTGAAAGTCTTGCGGAAGTATATTTGTCTTCGGGTTTGCCAACCCTGAAACACACTCCCAAACTTCGTTTTTTCCACCCCCGTTTGGATATTTCCAAGAATCTTGCCCTTGGTCCCCATCACTTGGTTGTCTAAACAGTGCTACTTTGGAATATATTAATTATCCTTGTAAACCGGATTAACATCTTACATAAATCTGAGGAGATGGTACATAAGTGAGTATTCTTGTCTTTACTTTTCGCACGGAGTGCAACAAATATAACTGTCTCCATGTTGTCTCGTACTTCCTAATTCAGTTCCCAGTTACTCCACTAGTAGTCCGCAGCGTGGCTTCCAGATAAACGCTCAAACGGACAACTCACATATATTTGGAATCGCAGTTTTATTCCCACCATCCTGCAGGACTGTCAAGCAACTACATTTTTACTCGACATAAATCATTGCTCATCAGTCATTGTACTCTATGTAATGATGGCTATCCCAACAAATTTCTCACCAATTATGGAGAAGAAAATACCAGAAGTGAAGGGCGAATGGATATTTCCAAGAAATAGACCTACATTACGCTATCATAGGAGCGAAAACAGAACGACAGCACATTATGCTGCCGATTAGATTACGCCATAATGTGGTGCTACTACGCAGCTGGGCTCGTGCAATCACCTCACACCAAGATACTGCTCTGTGAACTTAACTTGGGTTGGCATAACTCTCAGTTTACCGCCACATGTGTTTACCAGTTTACCTGTACTTACGGTAGTACGTACATTGATCGAACCGAGAGTGCACTATCAAGTAGGATCATGGAACACATTGGGCGGAACTTAGCAACGAGTGACCCTAAACTTCCTGCCAAATCGATCACCCAACAACTACTTGATTGCACTATGTGCAAAAACCCTAGTAACCAATTCAACGTTATCAACAGGTGGACTTTTCAGAGCTTGCATCGATTTTATGAATCTTCCGCCATCCGGCGACTGAAGCTAAGTCTCTGCAAACAGTTTGCCTTTGTGGCCAGGCAAATCTTGCCCTGGTAACTCGTGTTTCTCCTCCTTACATTCGGAGGCCTTGAATCTCTCCGTGTCCAATTGTTTTCTCTATGTATCGCTTTTTACATGCCTTCCTTTAATGCTTCCACATTTTGTCTGCACGCGGCTGATTGAGAAGACACCAGACTATCTGATTTCCGGTTATCCTACTCAATTACTTTTCTTCCTTGCTAACTTAATTTTTTTGTTTATAAATTCCTGCGCATTATATATTTGGTGCTGTCCACCCGAAGTGTAATATTTTGGTTCGGGCAAGTCGCAATGTCTCTATGCTTCATAATTTCTTTACCGTTATTTTTTCATTCAGCTGCGATCTTCGAATCGCTCACTTGAACAGCCATACAGAAAATCCTCTTACGCCATTTAGTGCGCATCGTGAAGTGTATAATTCCACTGGTCCACATGTTTATTCTCATTAAAATTACTGCACTTTTCAACTTTCTAAACGGAACTAACAGTTGCAAAAAGCGGATGATCTTTTCGTATGTTTAGTCATTGTATTAGGTAATGATGTTTGAGAAATTGGCCGAATGTTGTCGGCCCGACAGGCTAACAACGGATCGTAGAACACAGCAGATTCACCGGAGGGAGGAACCCTCAAGCGGCTGAACAGTCTGTAACCACGAGAAGAAAATCAATACAGCAGCGCAGCAAACATGCCAAAAGCATGTTACGTGTATCCAAAACCGGAAGCGCAGATTGGTAAGCTGAACGATGAGTTAGCACTAACGACGCAAAATCGCTATTAACGGCAGGTCGTCCGAGTACCGGCCTTACCGTGGATCGAGAAGATACGATTAATCTGGTACTAACCATAGAACACAGGCGATATGGGGACGCAGTCCAGCGATAGAGCGGATGATGGGGCAACCACGAGTCATTGAAAGAGAAGGAAGGAAAAAGCAGCCAATGGAGCTAACCAGATGACAGGCTACCTAGTGAAATAATGCGAAATAAATAGTGTATTTGTTCTATAAATATGCGAGACCACTGGCAATAAACGATTCCGCTGACTGCCACCGAGACTTCGTTTTTGATTGCCGTCGCGTTCCACAATATGGTGACACAGGCGTTTCACAACATATCTTGACTGTTATAACTATTTGTAGCCGTGACTGAGGATCACGTATTCGCTTTGCACCTAAAACCTTAGTTCTACAGTGAAATATAACACAGGTTGATGACTTTGCTGTTTTGACAGATAATCTTATGAACAGGTTTACTAGGTCATCGCTGCTCAGTATCCTGATCAAAATGCTTGTTTATAAAAGGTCGCTTTGGAACAAAACTGTTTTGTACAATAAACGATGACCTTTGCTACAACGTTACCCGCATATGCTTGGTCCCATGACGAAGCTTGAACGGAGATATACTCGCCAAACTAAGCAAAATCAGTATTCTGAAGTCACTCTAACTACGAGATTACACCGCTCACCACGAGCCGAAAGGCAACAGAGAACATAAGAAGCAGGCGTCTGAGCATCACATTGATTTGACATGTGAGTTGTTGTAATGGCTATCAAGGCTGTTGTGCAAATTGTGTCAATCTATGGGAAGCTTAAGTATCTTAGTTAATTATCCATAGCAGAACTCCAGCATTCCAAATACCCCAAATGCCGGTTATAACGATAGTGTATTGCTGCGCAGTACTCGTGTGTGTAAGTAAGTATGAGTCACATAACCGTTGATTACACCGGCTGTGCAACATTGGATCGCAACTCATAACTATACTCTGAACCGCCAGCGCCAAAATTGAATTCGGTTTTCTTGCGACAGTTCGCCGACATGATCTCCAGTCCCTCGTTCTGGGCAGCTTTCCTGCTCACCACTGTTCACATCTCCATGGTGTCGGCAGGCAAGGCTTTTACTTCTCTTAGGCACGATAGCACACCGGAATTCATGTGTGTTGGTATTGCTTCTATTAGTGTAATTCAATTCTTCCAGCTTGATACCCAAAGGTGATTGCAAGTTGGTTCGTTTACATCGTCATTTTTGCTCAGTGAATGGCATAAAGTTGCCTTGTTTAGATGTTACATTTTAACGACCACTTATCTTTGTTACGCGTTCTTTTAGGGCCCACTCAGTTTTTACTGATACCACAACATGTTGGCTTGATTTTTTCACATAACAGGTTTTGCTTATGCATCAGCTGGTGGAACCATGAAACTGAGCAGCGCTATCTAAGCATCCTTAATATTGCCATAAGGAAGAAGGCAGAAATTTAATAGTTAGACATGCTGAAAATTTATTGCTGCCTGTCTTATATGTAGCCGTATTTATGTGCGTGTTATGGCGCGTTAACTATTAGACGAAGAGGAGGTAACCATAGCAGCAGGTTTAGTTGTGGGGACATGACATGGATTTAAAAAAACAGCCAATGGGATTCAGCAACATCCACGGGTGTGCTAAGGATGCGTCACACCGCCGTGTGTTTCACGGGCCAATAGTTCTGATGGATGGCTTATACGTACCACTAACGGTAATAAATGCTGTCTTTCAAAGGTTTCAAAGATGACTGATTAGTGGTTTCTTGATTATGACCCACCTGAGAGTCTACGCAATTCCTCGTCAAACAGGCTGAAAAAACTACCCCACAGTGTTAACTATGGAACAAACATATTTACACACATTCAACTGCTTGCTGGCTAACCCATTGACCGTATACAGAATGTAAGTGCACTTTCGTTAAAATAACGAGCATTCAGGGTGCATTGTAGTTTTATAACATCCAATTTCAGTGTTCTTGAGGTTGTTCTGTGCACACCTATGTGAATTGCACTCATTTACTGTTGGACCCCAACGACAGAACCTGGCTGTTATTGTCACCACATCAAATAGCAACCTCAACCTTCGATCATATCTAGGACACTGCTTTACTTGGGATTGCTGATTTCCCCACACTGAATCGAATCAGTTAACAGGCGACCTTCGCTGTTACTTTCTCCCCTTTGAAGTGCGGGGATGTCCTGCCACCAAACGACAAATTCAAGCCATTGGGATGGTGCTGTCTATGCGGCTGCAGCAGTGAATTACGAAGCGAAATTACAACTTCGATTTTCAACTGATGCCCGCTCTGTGGCTTATGGAACTTAGCGAAGCAATGTCATTCGCATTGGACATACATAGCTCCTCATTCGCTTGTTCTGGACACTCTGGTTGAGATTTCAGCGAATACTGTCGCTGGTTAAAGACCCTGGAAATCATGGCTCTAGGCTGACATCAGTGGTGAACATTTATCGCTGCGTGTTGCGATGATTTCCCTTACCTTCCGCAATAAAACAAACAAAAAGATCTTGCACACTGAGTGAAAAACTAGACAAAACAAACACATGTTCGTTTCTTCCTATTGCTATCTCGTTTGCTTATTTCACAACAATTCTGATGGCACAATATCTGTGACACTGCTTGTGATCAACATATATCCCTATCGTGTTTTTCTCAAATGAACAGTCTGGCTTTTGTGAATCGATAGCAGAAAGATATCATTTTAGCGTGTACGCGCGCCGAACCTGGCTAAGAATATTGCGGACATCACAATTCTCAGTTTGGATAGTTAAAATTCCGGCTGTAGTTCGTCGCAGTCCACTCTCAGCCACGCGGGTTCCCACACGTCTGGAAGAGCACCAGGCGGCTATGTCAACCTTCTGGTCATCAGTGGTGCACGTTCATCGGAACCCTGCTGTGTTCCGACCATATGACTTCCGATGGCAACAGCTTGTGCCACTAACCTATGTGTGACGGTCTTTGATCTGCATGACTGACAGTTGGATTAAGTCTCGCACAATCGATGGATAAAGCATTCAGTTCTTTATTTATATAGTGCGGCTCATCCTCCCTTATCATGTCACGTATAACCTGTGCAGAGGACAGTGATTGGCCTCAGATAGGACTTTCCGCATATGGGTTTGTACGACACAGCACTTAGAAGCGATAAAGACGGATATTCTACTACTAATGTGTACAATGGGTTGTTTCGCACAAGTTCAAATGCATTTCGTCGCAGTCCCATCTGAAATTACCACAAAAACCACACTACTTATCAGTAATCATCGAAATTACCAAGGTCGTGACTCTCATTAGTTCTGTGCTTGTCGCACTGCCAACAGCATTCATATGAAAGATAATCGGAGCTTCAATAACGCAGCTTTCCAGCTCAGATGTTTGCATTGAGACGATTAGGGCAGACTTCAATAATTCAACGGGGTATGGTGGGATAAAAGTATAACTTTACAAGACGTATAGGATGGAAAATGCAAACCAAACTTAATGAAGTGTTTCAATTAAGGACTTGAATTAGCAGTGGTTTGAATGTCGAACCTTATCAAGCTGTTTTGTAGAGTCTAGCACTAAAAGGAAAGTGCAATAGTCATTCGAATATTGCGATGTATGGTGTGTTCATCACATGTGTAGGGAGTGCATTCAAATGGGGACAGATTCTAGGTGTCAAAATTCTCTCTACAATCCTAACGGTAAGGTTGCGTTACTATTTTCTTGTGGTGGTCCCGGCGTTGCTTGTAAGGGGCTAGAGTCAGCAGTGATGTACATCGGTGTTCACTTTCAGTTAGTATCCGGTATCTGAGAACGAGATCTCTGCGAAGTTGTCCGTATTCTGAGCAAAACACTTAGTGTGTCAGATCCCCTTAAAATCCAGGTAGGAATGCTCACATCCACGATAGTGCAAGCCCCTTAATGAGTCACGTACCTTATGTTTTCTTTAATCAACACTATGTTTTCATATTGTAATTTACACCCTAAACCTCCTACAGGATTTGTCAACCATGTGCATCTTCTTACCCGTTACAAATCATTGCTGCAATACACGAATTAACTTGAACACATCACCCTCAGCAATAGACTTAGACCGGTTCGCATCACTTGTCGCCTTCCTGACAGTGTACTTGTGCTCTCTGGATAACTGTCCTTCCTTCTTTTTCGTGGTTATGCTCAGCTGCGAAGATACCATTTGATTCCACTTAAGATCTATCCATGATGCAAGAATAACAAACTGAATTTCAGTGGTATCTGTCACCGATGGATGTGATGGATGGACCAAATAACGGTTGAAGACGACTATAGCACATAATGACAAATCCATTCGAATGGATTCATCCGTTGACTTTTATGGTGTATAAGAGAGTTGGTGTTCTGAAATCTGGACTTTGCTAAGACACAAAAGATGGTTCTGTTACAATGACACATTCAAGGCGTCTATAACACCATGAAACGCCATTTCAATAGTGAGCTAACAAATCTATACTAGCGGTGCTGGGTGCTGGGGACCCGGTAAATGGAGTCTGTCGCAATCAAAGTCAGTCCATCCACGAACCAAGTAAAGAGGAACGCCGACTAGAGAAAAGTACGCTGAAAGGACAATATAAATAACGAATCATCGATTTGAATTTCCTTGAAAAATATCTTTTAGGGCATGATTCAACTTGTCCACCCTGACGAAATTCTTAAGCGGGCCGAAAAATGCCACAGAACCTCAATCTAACAGGTCCCACCTTGCAAGAATGGATTGCGACGCGCATTCGCAATGTCGAACGCCCTTCCCATTGAAGTGCACCTTGGTCTTTCGATCACGAGGACGGTAGCTGATGCAAACAGATATTGTGTTACCTGCCCGAAAACACTGCACTACTATGACGCATTTCGATGTTATTACATCTCATCAGATAGAGTTAACAGGCATCGAACCCAGGACCATTGGGATATTAGTTACGCGTCGCGATCCATCCACCCAACGAGTACTTCGAAATGACCCCAACATCTTTCATTAAACCACTGTGCCAAGCGTTGCCTGTGGTAACCCGGAGGCTTAAGGGTAGCGCTCACAAGTAACATCCCAATGGTCCCGGGTTGGAAGCCTGCTAACTATCTGATGAGACGTAATAACATCAAAAAGCGTCACAGTAGTGCAGTGTTTTCGGGCTGATAACACCCAATTTCTTCATGCATTTTCTACCTTATTCTTGACTATCATCAACTGTTGCCCGGACGCTTTTGGAGATTGCCTGAAACGAACACACAGTTTGCGCTTTCTGTTCATCAGGTATCTAAATTCACCGTCAATCCAAGGTGGACCGTACTTGAAAGAATTTCTACAGGAGAAAGGAAAGACCTGTTCAATTGGAGACGACTTTGTGGTAAGCTCAATGTTCCACACATTGTCAAGAGGAATGGGGTCAGGAATACTCCAGTCCATAGAGCTTGCGGCTCTTCTCAGACGGAATGGATATGCATGCCAAACATTCCGACAGCAACCACCTTGGCTATGGATCGTGAGACGTGTCCATTGTAATGAAACGATACAATAATCACTGTTACCGATAGGTCGAACTGTTAGGTTTATAAATTCCGACTAAGCTGGGATGAGCACAAGATCCTGAATGTTCGGCGTTTCGTCGGCAACAATGCGGTATGGCATGGTGACGTGTGAAACGAATTACAGTCGATTACTATCTCAACTAGGGTTCCATCGATGGAATCAGGTGGAGGATGACAAAGAACTAAGCCTCAATTGACGGTAGGGGCATCAGAATCCCCCGCAATAAGATTGTCATTTCACGTACCGTGTTTCCTAATCGAATCGAGCAAGTGTGCTCCGGATCCCGATGGCAATTTGTAGGCGACACCAGTTGTAAAGGATCTGCATCCAGTATGAATACGGCACCAAAAGGGATCAAAATCGCCATCGTCGTCACTAGTAGCTGCAACCAAATGGGCCTTGAGTTCGGCCTTCTAGTAAAGTACGAGGCCGCCCCCGGGCCTAGCTCCAAAGCGGTCGGCTCGACAGAGACTGCATCTGGGATAGAAAGGTCTGAAGCTGTGATGTCCACAAATAGCCAAATTCCGGTTAAGGCCATGAGGTCTGGGCGAGTATCTGAAGCAAACAACTGTATCTAAGCAAATTTATTTCTCCGACTGCATACGTTGGTGTAAAATACACGCAGTCCGTTCTCCTGCTCTGCTGTGCTGGATTGAGGAGTATTGGCCTCCGACGAGTTCACGGGGTTCCCCTTTTACGCGGAAGTCCACGATGTGGAGGTCTGTCTCACCATTCGGTCAGTGGGACCGGAGCTCGTCAACGGCTGTATTCATTTTAATTCGATCTTCCGGAGAAAGGTTTTCCAGGAAGTAAAATGGCCCACCTTTTAAACATGGGGTTCGCCGGATGATGGGTCGGAATTCCTCTTCACTTTGGCATGCCACCTTGAGGGTGCATACTTTAGAAGCATCCGCTTGCTTCCTGCCCAGGTGGAAGGTAGAGATAATATTTATCCCTAAGTAACCTCCATCGAGTAAAATGAAAGTCATCCGCTCAATGAACTTTCGGTCGTCCAACATTCTTTCTGTAGAGGTGTCTTTGGTGTACTCTGGCACGCACACAAGGACAAGACATCGTTCAAGCGAGGGTGGTACAGCCCGGTCAAAGTCTGCGGCTATCGTGACGCACCGTCCTTAAGCAACTTTTCCACCTTGTTGACATTCAGATTCAGATGGGAGTAGAACCATCTGAAGATAACTTGTGTGTTGCTTCATAAACGGATCGTTGAGCCAGGACATGATATGGTGTTACGAGGTATTGAATGATCTAAAACGAAAAATCTGAAACACACCCTGGTCAACCAATTTCTGCCCACGTTCCCAGCACTAGCAGTCCCTGCTGTGTACGTCAAGTGAAGTAAGGAAGACGTAGGAAAAAAAGAAAGATAAAGAGGAAGGAAAGCTATTTAAATGAATTATAACATCAAAGAGTGAGGAGAATGACAGAATTTGACATTAAAGTTGGAACATGGATATCTTCCGGAGAAGGGAAAGGTTTCTTGTTGACACACAAAAGCGTCTAACTGACGCCCAAAACCCTTAACCTTAGGTACACTGCCTACATTTATTGGAAGCGAGTTTCAGCGCTCGATAACTCAACGAGATAACCGAGTTTCCCTCCTTATCCGGTTGGAACGCCATTTGTGTAGCTTCAGGGGATGACTGAGGAGACAAGACAAACCGGCAGGGCTAACTAGCCAACTCAAGTTTGATCCAACCTTACCAGTTAAAATGCAGTAAGTAAGGATTAGGTCTCCTCGAAACCGTCAGTAGTGTTTGAATACATATTCAAGCTAAGTAGACGCTCTGGGTACGATTGCCCCAGTAACCCCTCCAACAATTTGGTACGCACACTCAAAGCCCTCCCGAGCTCCATTTTGTCCTCAACAAAACAGGACAGGCAAGCCTGGATGGAGCAAACGAGCGCTAACCACAGGTTCCCAAATATGTCGGCAGTTAAGACCCAAAAAACGGCGTATTAAAGATAACATTCTAAAACCCCTACTTGCGGCTTTCTTCCAGTTGTCACCAGAATGCATAGACAAGGTTTGAACGTGGCTTAGGTCTACCTGGTTGGACACGACGGGGAGTTAAACCCCACCGAGCACCTACCTTGAAGGTGGGTAAATGCTTCCATACGAAAGACGGAACACAGCCTGATTAATGTGCAGCAGCCACAGTAGACCGGTCCTAGTCTGTGCATGGCAGGCTAAATGGCCTCAGATCACTCAGGGACATTTACCACATTCCATGGCTTAAGGTCATCAGTAAACATTAGTGCGGATCTCCAGGGAGATCGTTTACGTAGGTGGAGAACAGCGCCGGTTCAAGGACCGAGCCCTGTGGGACATCGTTGAGGAACGCTAATATATATATATATATATATATATATATATATATATATATATATATATATATATATATATATATGGTTGGCGGCATCCGGTTTCGGATTTGCCTGTCACTGTGGCAAGCCACAGGACGCCTGCGCCTACAGAGGGACCATGGGTGGATTGCGCTACACCACCCAGAACTCCAACCACACACCCCATATCCAGTGTACACCAGAAGGAATAAGACCGGGAGGCATGTGGATGGGAACCACGTTTCATTAACGGAGCCGACCCACACTCATTCACAGGCAAACACATGCACTCTGTATTTGGGGAATCAAGCGCACACAAGGCGGTGGCTGGATCGTAGTCCACTTACACTGACTGCATGGAACCACTCTTCGAGCCTAACACAGCGACAGGGACCACGCACCCCGTGCCCTCCAGCAACGACCAACTCTCTCCTGAAGCCAGTATGGACGAGGTAGTGGGTAATAGACAAGTAGGCACCTTGTCAACATGCACATCAAGCGCAGCTACACCGGGGATATCAAACAACAACCAATCAGGGAGAGAGAGAGATACAAAGAAAATAACTCGATTAATGCATAAGGAAACGGTGACATAAACCTTAAGTTAATGAGCATATGAAATAAGTTGTTCACAAAAATGAATCCTAGATAAGTTCACGAGGTCAGAAAGTATACTTTACGTAAATGCCACGAACACAAAAATGTTATGGAAATCGAATACAATTGGCTTAAGCAAGGTGCGCAAGTTAATGGAATAGAGTACTGGTAGACATTTATATGAGGAAGAAAAGCATTAAGGCAGAAATGTAAAACCCACCACCTGAAATAAAGAGACTTAGCATGCAAACACGCGGTTGGTAAATCGAATGCAGCCTACCTACAAACGCTGCGCCGGTTCTGCCTACGTTCTCTGCAGTACCCGTCGTCGCCTCGGTAGTGGTGCCGAGTGGCCTCGCTCATGGCTCACTAGCCCTGCCTGACTCAGGCACTCGCAACCGCATGTGCTACAGCACCATGCGCTCGATGTCCATGGAGTACAATTCATTGGTGCTTGCCGCTTCCGCACTTGCCGCTTCTTCTCTGCATGCATGAGGGCTTTCTCCTGCACTTCAGCAACTGCCTTCGTGATTAGATCGAGCCATGCACGCCGATTAACCGCCTTCGATTCCCATGATCTGCAATCAAGATTAGAACGTGTGAGGCTCAATTTGATCATGTCCTGGTAACGTAACTTTGGTTTCCCCACGTGCCGCTTCTCAATACTCAGCTGACCATATAATACCTACTTCGGTATCCGCGTCGAATCCATACAGCTCACATAACCTCAGGTGTCTCAGCAGAAGTATGCAGTCCACTGCATACATCCCACTTTGTCGCAACACTTCCGTGTCTGCAACTCTAGCGCACCAAGCACTGCGCAGAAGCCGTCGCAGACACTGCTGATGGAACCGCTCGAGATATCGCACATCCCGCCGTTACGTCATCCACGTTTCACTACCGTATAGAAGAACGGACAGCACCAAGGATTTGTACACCATCAGCTTCGTACCAATGGTAAGCTGATGGTTGTTCCACACTCGGTACTCAAGCTTCCCGAATGCCGCCGCTGCCTTCGACACGCGAATACGCAGTTCACTGTGTATCTGCTGATCAGTCGGCATCACACTCCCAAGATAGCAAAAGCGGGAGGTGGTTTCTAATATTTCAGCACCAATGCTGATTCGCGGCAATATTGAAGATGGCACCTCCGGTGAAGGCTGAAAGAGACAGACAGTTTTGCTTGTGTTGTTTGTGAGCCGAACTTGGTCGATGCCGAAGCCAGAGCACTGGCCATGTGCTGCAACTCTTCCGCGCTGGGTGAAAACAACGCACAGTCGTCAACGAAAAGCAGCATACGGCTACTTGTCTCACAGACTAGAGTCCTCGCACCGAAACGACGGATGTTCAGCAACCCACCATCAATACGGTGCTCCACACGGACATCATAAGCACAAGCCGCATCGAACGCTCAAAACAGCGTGACATGAAGATAGCTATCAGACAGGACAGGAGCTTAGACACAGCCTTGCTTCACACCAGAGACAACTGCAAAGTCACCTGAGGTCTCTCCACTCAGCTGCATGCTCGCCCGCATACCACTGTGCAGACATTCAATACAACTTACAAACCTACTCAAGCAACCAAACTTAAACAACACCAATCAAAATGCCTCGTGGGAACCTTATCAAATGCCTTGGTGAAATCAAAAAGCGAGTACAATGGCTGGTGTCGTTCTCTGCACTTCTCCTGCAACTGACGAGCCGCAAACACCATATCCATAATGCTACGACCCGAACGGAATCCACATTGCTCTTCCGCCCCGTTAGGTTCCACAACCTGATTGAGGAGGCGGTTGAGCACGATTCGGGCAATCACCTTGCCCACACAACTCAGCAAGTTGATGCCACGATAATTCGTGCAACATTGCTTGCTCCCTTTACCCTTTTACAGTGGTAGCACAAGGGTATCCTTCAGCTCAGCAGGCACCTCCTCCTCAATCCACACGCGTTGCATCCAGTGGTGCAGCGCAGTCAACAACGCGGGTCCGCTGTGTTTCAATACTTCAGGCGGGATCCCGGCGGCTCCGGCCCATTTGCCGTTTCACAGCTGAGCAAGTGCTCTCTGCGTCTCATCCAGTGTCGGCGTATCCTCCAGATCAGCCTTCACATCGTGCTGCTTCAGGCCGTTCAATGTAGGCCAGTCGATTTCTCAACGGTTGATCAAATGACAGTCAAAACGTTTTTGCCAGATTTGCATTATGTCTGCGGTCTGTGTGCAGATAGCGCCTGAACTACCATCGATTAACTTCCTCAGCCGCTCCAACCTCGGTTCATACACCACCTTCAAGGAATCAAAAATTCCATGTGTTGGCGGAGTTCGGCGTAGCATTTCATCTGCCTCTCCCTCTCAGTTCACCATGCATTTTTAATGTGACCGAGCTCCCGGGTCATTTGCCGTCGAATTTTTCGAAGCTTACTCTTCTTCAAGTCACGGGGGCCTGCCACATGTGCAGCAAATGCTGCATTCTTCCCCGACACCAATGCGCCAATCGGCACATTGTTGTCATCAATCCAATCAGGCCGCTTACAGTTTG
This sequence comes from Dicrocoelium dendriticum, assembly GCA_944474145.2. Lineage (NCBI taxonomy): Eukaryota > Metazoa > Platyhelminthes > Trematoda > Plagiorchiida > Dicrocoeliidae > Dicrocoelium > Dicrocoelium dendriticum. The sequence goes on along the minus strand of OX104070.1, from coordinate 68,045,872 downwards.
CGCGCCCGATGGTCTCCTCCGCAGCAGCTGTCACCTGGTCGTGAACGTGGCGCCACAGATCGCCCACTGTGGCTATACAGTCCACATCACACAGGCGTGCAAACATCGCTTTCTCCAGCTCAGTACGTTTCGCCACAGTACCGAGGGAGAGAATGTTAAATTTTCTCTGATTCACGGCAGAGTGCAACATATGGATTTACGAAAATATATGTACAGTTTGGTCTGCACCAATTTGTGATCAGTGCCACACTCAGCTCCACGCAGTACACGTGTCATGCGCACTTCACGCATATCACGCTGACGTACGATGACATAGTCGAGCAGGTGAGCGTGACCACTCCGTAGGTGCGTCCAAATTGCTATATCACTCGCACTCAGTGCAACCCGAGTGTTCGTGATCGTCAGGCCGTGAGTGGCACACAGTGAGAGCAGCTTGTCATCGTTCGCATTCGCTGAGCCAATGCCATACGGACCGATTACATCTGTCCACACCAATGCATCACGCCCAACGCGCGCGTTGAAATCACCCAGCAGAAATAGTCGGTCGCTCCTCGGCACAGACCGTATCACGGAGGATAGTTGAGTACAGAATTGACAACGCGTCATCAGGATAACACATTGTTGGACAGTACGTGCTTATCAAAGTGGCAAACTTATCTCTCGAGTGGTAGGCGAGCAGTCATCAGTCGCGAGCTGATGCCTGTTTTTTCACCCACCAATTAGACATTCAGGCGATAGGATGGTGCAAATTCGACCCCATGTTCACATGGTGCTGAGGCGGTGTTCCCCACCCAGTAGAATGTGTAGCCAGCACCTGCTTCATGCAACTTACCTTGCTCAGCGAGCCGGGTTTCACTGAGCGCCGCAATATCGATGTTGTAGCGCGCCAGCTCCATCGCGACGAGTGCAGTGCGTCGCTCCGGGCGCTAGCTGGAATTCCGGTTCAGTATTGTGCGCACGTTCCAGCACCCGATGCTGAGTGCTTTACGCGCAGACATACGATTGCATTGGAGGGCAATCGCACGCGAGGTGGTCGTTGTGCTTCGGAGGTTTGCTTGAGGGACTCTGCCCGGCGACTTTGGCTCAATAGCCTGACCAACAAGGCAGTGGGGAGCAAATCCAGCTCGGGAATGTGATTGCAGAGACAGATGGGGATCTGCTTGACGGCCGTCACACACAGCCTTGGAGGTACTGGAACGTTTTATATATGTTTTGCGACCGTAATTGGATACGCACCTGCGACCACGGCCAGACGCAGGTGGGTTTTTGGCGGGTTTGCACCAATTTGACCAGGGGCTGCCTGGCTTGAGGCGGGCAGTAGCAAACCATTGAACACTCGGAGGTGTCCTCCCACCGTCAGAGACAATGCGTGGCACTCGTGCTCTACGCCAATCGAGCTGTGAGCTTATAACCCGTAGACCTGTTGTCTCCCATGGCTAGGTTTTACGGGAAGTGGGCCATCGACCACTTCCTAACCTCCGAAGAGGATGGACTAGGATACTGCCAGGGCACCCAATCCTGACAGGAGAAAGACTCGGGTCCTCAGCCAAAGCCTTCGATTAAATGAACACCCGAAAGGCAGCGGGTCTAGCACATGGTCAGTTGGCTGACTCATGCGGATTGGTGTCCTGGATGTTAGCAGGGAGAAGGGCGAAACCCGACTCCCACCCAGCGGTCGCCACGAGAAGGCGCCCAGAACATGAGCAAATGGCACAAAAGTTGCAGCAGTGGGTAGACCATCTGTCAGGATCTAGCCACCACCAGCCTCAGCGCACCCTAGGCTCTCCCGTCATATATATACATATATATACATAGATATATATATATATACCCCACGCGGAGGCTGATGTTGCATTCATGATGCTTCTTCGCCGCAGTTGGGCTGAACCAACTTACACTTAAACTAGGTCTCTATATGTTGATAAAACGCATTACATTTTATTTGGTTTGTTCTGCGTGCTTGATAATCTTCTCCCAACTTACACACCTCGCACTTGCAAATTGTGGTAAACTTGCGTTATTTTATCGCGTGGTATTTTTTAAATAAGTTTCGGACATTTTGTACTTATCGCGCATACACATTTAACCACTTTCTTCCATATGCTCATTTAGCGAGTATTTATGTAGTCATATGCGTTTACTTTATTCGATATCGGCATTTCGAATGATTAGCTGTTGTTTGACGTCCCAGGTGTGGCTGCGCTTGATGTGCATGTTGACAAGGTGCCTACTTGTCTATTACCCACTACCTCGTCCATACTGGCTTCAGGAGAGGGTTGGTCGTTGCTGGAGGGGACGGGTTGCACGGGCCTTGTGGTCGTGTTAGGCTCGAAGAGTGGTTCCATGCAGTCAGTGTGGAGCGGATTACGGTCCAGCCACCGCCTTGTGTGCGGTTGATTCCCCAAATACAGAGTGCATGTGTTTGCCTGTGAATGAGTGTGGGTTGGCTCCGTTGTTGCAACGTGGCTCCCATCCACATGCCTCCCGGTCTTATTCTTACGTGGTTACACTGGATATGGGGTGTGTGGTTGGAGCTGTGGGTGGTGTAGCGCAATCCATCCATGGTCCCTCTGTAGGCGCAGGCGTACTGTGGCTTGCCACATTGACAGGCAAATCCGAAACCGGATGCCGCCAACAATGGCGCTGTTATCATATCTACTTATTTATTGGGCAGGCAGTCTCAAGAGACACATCTATCTACCGAATCGAATGCACGTTTGATGTCAATAAACATCACAATAGTGGGTCGTCAAAATGATTGATGGTAATCCAACAACACGTAAAGTGAGGACGTGGTAAATGTAGTCTCGTTGTTGTCGAAACCAAACTTAACTTTCACAAATGTGGGTTACACAAACACCCTACAGTCCATGATAAATGAAGGAGATAACAACATCAGGGAAACGAGGATCAGACTGATCCCTGTTAAATGGACGCATCCCCAACCTGAGTCTCCATCGAAAAAAGGCAACTCCAGTCAGCTGGGACAGTTGCTTACTCTCTGTGCTTCACTAATAGATTGTGTAGGTTCTCCTTAATGTAAAGTCCTCTGAAATCGAAAACAGCTGCAGCAAGCCCCCATTGTCCCGTGGCCTTATTCAATTTCAGCTGCTTCACACCACATTCAACATCTATGCGCTGGCGTGAATTCAGAAGGACGGCGCAAAGAGCAAAACGATCAATGGCCCGCAACGAAGTGCCTACTTGAGACTGGTTAAATTGTCCTTAGTATTGTTCAGCCCAGTACTACAAGCCTTTTGACGACTTTATATAAGCTACCCTCTCTCGTCGCATATAGTTGTACCAACCATGTCACACCGCTGCTTTTTCACAAGCGACGAATTAAGTTTCTAGGATTGCTAGGGGCGGAGTTCGTCTCCATCTACACTCAGGAATTACCGATGATGAAGTCGGGATACATGTTATGTCTCGTACTAAACGATCGCACTAACAAGGGCGGTTGGGTACTTGTATACTTCCGTCGTGACCTACAATACGAACCGGTGAACGATCCGGAAATGCTGGTCATAGACTCGATTTAGTGCAGTCTTCGACTGAGACGCAATGATACTTGCCGTGTAGGAGTTATTTATCGTCTCGTAATATTCACCCCAGAGATGGATTCATGCCTGACATTCGCCTTGGGGATGGTCGTACGAGGACCATTCAGCAATGTTCTCACCTCAGGTGAGTGCAATTTTCATGAACTGGAAGTGCCGGTCTCACCCAGAAAGCACTCCGAGGACGAGGTGTAAGAGGTAGTTGCAACACTCCACTATTCAACCATGTCACTTCATCCTCCCGATTCGGAGCTGGAACTAATCCATTCGTGCACTATTTTGCGTTCACGAACAAAGAACTCTTGATTGAGAAGCCAGCGATGGGAGCCCTCTGGGGCTGAATGATCACGTAGCAATACTTTATGAGTACGTCTTTTAGCCACAAGAACTGACTTGGTTGGAAAATTCACACACTGCGACATACTAACATAACTTGTTAGAGAAGGCATCTGGGAGCTGTCGGATGATTGTTCCGTTGACAATATCTAGATGGAATTTACCGGCACGTTCAGTGATCTGATTTAATCCGCATCGGTCACCAAGCCCCTTTGTACTGTCAGGGTAAAATCATTTATTCGGAACAGAACCCGGCGACGATGGCGGTAAGAAACGCAGTGCGGCATGTGTACAGAGCGAACTCTAGTCCTGACAACTGGGGAAAATACGTAATTCATCGTAGTCACTGTATTACAATTGACCATTGGAACAACTTAGTACACGAGTAGCTCAGATCTGTGAGTATTTGTGCTAACAACAAGCTACCGTAGAAACATGTGAACAGCTTCCGGATTATGAAGCATGGTGTTCCCTGACCCATCTCAGCAAATGGTTGTGCTCAAATCGCCGAGGATGCATCCAACTTTCTACTGCTACAATATGCTGGTCGACGTGTTGCTCTTTTGATCTGTCCCCTGTACGGCAAATTAGGAATACGTCTATACACTTAAGTGCCAGCCACTATCCGCGTTATTCTAAGGCTTGCTTTGTGCTATCATATACTGCTGATAAAATGTTGCTAAAGCGCGCATGTTACCACAAGTTTGGTGCTGACATAATGACATAGAAGCTATTTTGTCTCCATAATGGTACAAAAGTTGCCAAATGTTAATTCCTCGGTAAACCTGTTATCAAGTTGGACAGTTTCTTTCTGCGCGTCTGTTTACATCTGAGCTCATGGTCTACAAATAGCGGCACATACATGAAACAAGTTTATTCCCATATCTGGGAGTTGTGACAAACCGTCTTTCACACCGGAACTCGGATACCCGAAATTAACTGGTAATTACCTATGAATACATGCGCGTATGTGCATAGGTTACTCCGTTGTCACAGCAGTACAAGAAGGGGTAGCCTTGTCAAGTTTGAAAGCATCTGTGGCTAAGTTCTAGGTGAACTTGTTTGCAAATGTACCCGTGAGGATACACACCACTGACTAATCCGGTCTTGTGATTTTCCGGGTGTGTCAAGGACTGTTTGAGACAGACTCTATATAAATTTATACGGAAACAACCTACTCACGAGTAATGCATTTAGATTTACAAAGAACGCTACAAAATCGTCTGTTGTGCGAAACGTACCCGTGTCGGATAAAACCATTTTCCCGCAGTCTAGCACAGGGGATCCCAACCTTCTTGGGACAGTTACCCCCAAAGCTGATTCACTTTAAGCAGTTACCCCCAGAGTTTCTAAAGCTAGTTAGTTAGCAACTACTGCATTTTTCCTTTAAATTACGGCAAATGAATACCATATGTAATTACTTTTGATCATGCAAATAAAAGAGACCCCCATTGTAGTGCGAAGAAAATCCATGAGTTTCTTTTAGTAAGTTTCGCGTTCAAAGTTTGCTTGCTGATGCCCTGAACGTGACTTTAATGGTGCTGTTAGAAAGCGATGTCACACTTAACGCATGTTACTGCACACCGGCGATTCTTAACATTTTTGATGCTCTCACGAATGGGGTTTGCTATAATCACCCCCCCCCCCAAGTTTCCGTTTCAAACGCTAACTAACGAATAACTATCGCGCTGTTTGCTTCTAAGTATGGGAAGTTATAGCTATCTGAAATAACTATCGATCAATAAAAGGAAGAAAACAGTTGTTTGGTACAACATTGTATGTAATCAAGCGGCGCTCTACATCAATGGGACGGTTGATATTGCTTAGTACTAGCATTTTCTGGTATGTTTGGTTCAGTTTCTGCTAATGCACATCGGAAGTCGTGCTCCAGGTTTATTCGACTCCTAGCTTTTGTTTTCATTGAAACCATCGTCGAAAATCCACTTTCACATATATAAGTTGTTGCAAATGAGCTCAATATTCACAATACTCTTTCCGATAGCAATGGATACTTACCACCTATCTTTATCTAACATGCTAGCAGTGATGTGCTTTGGAAATCTATTTTTAATTCGTTATCTTCGCGCATTCCTAGGAATTGTGCTTTGGCTTCGATGGCAGTATCCGGAAAGATATCCTCATCCACTGAAAAGGCTCTTAGCATCCAGGCATTTAATTGGCGATTTTCCAAGTCTAGAAAATATTTACTGATGGAATGGACTATTGATGACAAGTGGCAAGTTATATCACCTGTGAAAGCGCATGCTTCATTTCTCTCAGCGCGCACCATTGATAGTTCTGGAAATATCGACACATCTTCAAATGTCGCTCTGCGTTGGTGAAACGGCGTTTTGCGAAGAAAACTGGCAACCTTATCCTGAGCAATTACAATATTAACCATATTTCCTAGCAAGCAGAGGTTCCGTGCATTTATTTATCCGAGGAAATCTGCAAGATATGCTAGTTTGGAAATAAATATCTTGTCTGTTGTCATGACGTGTAACGCGTTCACCTTACCCTTATGCAGTTACTTCCTTTTAAGAAACATTGCAATTTCTTCTCGAAGCTCGAGCACTCAGTGCAACACCCTGCCTCATGATAACCAACGCACTTCCGTGTGCAAAAACAGCACATCGAGTTTGTCTCCAAAGGCTCTGCACAACTCTTTAAAAACTCTTGTATATGTCGCACTACCGCGGATGACATTTAGTATTTACACTACGTTGGTTAACGTGTGCAGCAAAACAGACGGAAGAGTTTTCACCTCTGAAGCGTAACGATGTATTGTGCAGTGGCTGAAGGTACAGTGTAGAGCAAATTTTTCGTGTGTGATTCTGAATACTGAATACTGTATTATAGAGCAAGTAGAAATGGATTCTGTACAACTCTTTCGAGATATGGCGAAAAACGTTATAAAAGTTGTCAACCTTGAATATCATTGTCGTTCTCATGTAATATTTAAAATATGCGACTTACGATATTTCAGGATTCACAAATGTGATGTCATCGTAAGTGTGCAGTCGTTCTCTGAATCGAATAGAGGCAAAATGCAAATCTAACAACGTTTTGAACTGTTGCACAGATGTTGCCTCAATCACATATTCGGGCAAACTATTCCAAACTATTCCATGATCAAACATGAACAGATATCAGTACCTTCTCACGTGTTGCATTCCTCCATTCCAAGTCATTCATGCATGATACCTTGACACCACCACTCTGTATCGATAAGTGGTGAACACTAATCGCCCGTTTTGACCCTTCTAACCTGAAAACAACCGCTCTTCACCTTGCCTGCTCGTCTGACCAAGGCTCAACTACTAGTTTTCCATCAACTCCATAATCCGACACGGCGAACGACTGTCTGACGATAGCCACGGGAGCCGATAGAGGCGTCATCTGGTTGCAGTGACTAATGACTGGTCATTGATGGCTAATCCAAAGTGCACAGGTAGTTAGCGACATGTTTTGATACGGATGGTTTTGTTATTAAATTTGTTTAGCACCCGTACTAATATTTAAACCCCGTAAGATGCCGTTTTACCCCTTTTGGGGTAATAACCCCACGTTGGGAACCCCTAGTCTAGCACAAGAGATGCCACTCACCAGCCGGCAGTTCTTGCATTTATCTTGAATCCGAACGTGATGGCGAAAACAATACAGCTACAATTGTGCCGTCAAAGGCTTCGCGCCTGCTTTATTTTAGCGCACAATAAAACCGAACTAGCTCAGACGACGCTAGCGTTAGGTTGTACGTGTTCCCAAGTTAAAATGTCCCTACGAGTTTAAAGGATGCCTTCTCATGTGTAGTCATTATAAACAGTCCGCCTTTTGCTCACGTACACCGACTTCTGTGTTGTAAAGAACATGGCTATGGCAAGGCAAAGCAATATCATCAGCAACGACAGTCCGTAGTCTTGCTCAAACTACTTCCAAGATTTGCTGCACCCACAGTTTTGGTACCGATATTTTTTCTCTAAACTAAAATACTTCTTTTCAACTCGTTGACCATTGGGCCTGTTGGGAAAAGTGCTGATCTAATTTGAGCGAGACTCAAGAACCGGAGAACCCGAAGCCAGATGAATCCACGGAATGGAGTTTGAACTTCTTATGGTGCTTCAGCATGTGCCGAAACGAGTACGTAACAGACTGACAGCGCTGAAATACTCCCATCAAACAGGAAACTTGTGTTTATTTTGTAGAAATGGACATGATTCTCCTCTGAAAGCTCACTAACCCACTACACCTGTGGTACTTCCGCAGCAGATAAAAGTACACATATTGCAACTAGCGATTGTATCGTGCTTTTCTAACTGATCTTCCTTGCCGGTGACATTTTATCCGGTGTGGTGTTCACATCACCAAGCCACCGTTCTTGACCAGTATTATGTGCGCGGGCGTACAACTATGCATAGTTAGGAGTTTGTGAGAAACCCATCCACCTCGAACCCCCCTAGAAACTCACTGCTGAACCCTCCAACTCGCTGTAGTCCATGCTGCCCTTCTGCTTAGGTGGATTAGCCCCACCCAGTTTTGACAAATGTGACGAACTGCCCAGTGACTAATAAACAATGCATGAATAAACAATGAATGGACTTAGCGTTTGTTTCTCTGTGTAGCCCTGCGATCTGTGTGGCTTCACAGCACTAATATGTAACAGCAAATAACTCCAAAGGATATTCCAGCAGTGAGTTGGCCAGGTAGTATTAGGTAACAAGGTGTAGGTGAGTAAGTGCGTCATCCAAACGTCTTTTAAGTATGGATAGTGGTGGTATATACAAAAGACCGATTCTGGCAGAGCATTCCACGGGTGACACACTCGGACGGAAAAGAACTTCCTGCGGAAATCCAGACGGCTGTACTGTTCTGCCAGTTTCAGTGAGTGACTTCTCAATGTGATATTACTGCTGTGTTACCTTAAAAACCGGCACGCATGATGTCCATCGTGTAGAAGTGAGTACACCATAATCAAGTCCCCACGTAAGCGGAGATAAGGTTCGTTGAATACCCCCAATCGTTCCAACCTCTCCAGGTGCGGAAGATGGTGCATTCCAATAACGTACTTTGATGCTCGAAGTTGGAGCTACTGCAATGCACTAAGGTCGTGTTTTAGCTATGGGTGCCAGGCTTGAATTGCATATTCGACAAGAGGACGAACATACGCAATTAGCATCTGCCAGAAGATAGAGCAATCTATTTGTCCGAAAGCCCGTCTTAACAGGCCCACATGTCGATTACAAGTTTTGGAAGTTTTCACGGATCCCCGGGAACAACCCAACATCATCATCAGTATCACATTGGCTGCAGGTGGAAAACACCTCAGCTATTTTACCGCAATTCAAAATGCAAGAAGAAAAAACAACAGAGGCAAGCCGGCTGATTCCCCAGGAACGGATAGGCATCGTTCCGGAGAGCTAACAGCCGTCTATCATGCCTCAGAAAAAGAATAATATTATACTTAACATCTAAGAGGGAGAAGGGTGGGCAAAGGAACGCACAACACAAACGCCAGTGGAGACGGCTTCTAACCATATAAGCAAGTGTGTCCAACCAAACGTGTTCATCGTCCTTAGGACCCCAGCCAGGCACTCGGGATGCACCAACCGACGCCAGTTTCGAAGTCAGGGTTTCCATTTCTCTGGACCAAGTCAACGCTTGGCGTCCCCTCCTCCTCTTCCAACCGTGCCCAAAACGCGCAAACAATGCATGTCACGGGATTCAGCGTGCTAGCATGCGTAACACGTGGCCGAACCATAGGAGCCTAGTGCGTGAGATAATGGTGCTGAGCGGTTCACTAGCTCTTCCTGCACCAAATACAATACGCCGAACACGCTCATTTCTCACGTAGTGCTCCTACCAGATATGAGCTAAGATGTGAAGGCAGCAATGATCGACTATGACGAGTCCCTTTATGTCTGCAGACCTGATGGTCCAGGTTTCGTAACCGTATAAGTGGGTTGAACGGACGGCTGCATTATACACTCTGCCATCCAGGGTAGGAGTAATGTCGCGGCTGCGTCACAGGTGGCAGAGATTGGCGAAACCACCTCGAGCTTTCGCTATAGGCTTCGTAACCTCATCTTCGATTCCACGGGCGCTAATATAGCTGCCCAAATACTTGAATTCTTGAACGACATCACCAACAGTCAGTGCAAGGGTGGATCCCTGCCAATCTTGGAGAAGAACTTTGCATTTCGATAAAGCAAAGCACAGCCCAAAACGAGTGACACACAGTGATAATCGGTCCAGTGAATCCCGACAGGTTTGGTTTGCGTCACATATGAGAACAATGTCGTCCGCGTACTCCAAGTCAAGAAGTCGTTCACCAGGAAGTAGCCCCACACCTTCTAGGTCCTGTGCATTGAACGCTGTTTCCCGTACTTCATCAATAGCGAACTTAAGGAGAAAGGTGACAGCGGGCATCCTTGTCTCACACCGCTGGAGATATTAAAGGGCGGTAAAAGTCTTCCATAGACTCTCACTCTGCCCAAACTATGCGCCTACAGCGCTTTGATAATGTGTACATATTTATCAGGCACACCTTTTCTCAGCACACCGACCCACTGAATCTAAGACCCCTTTGATGTTGAGAAACGGGACAACGGTGGGTCGCCAATACTTCCGGCGGTGCTCTAACAATTGACATAAAGTGAAGATGTGTTCGATGTAGCCTTGATTTCGACGAAATCCGGCTTGCTCTTCGCGTATCTGGCCTTCACGAGCGCCAGTCAGTTTGTGGAGAACGACACAGGCAAGCAAGTTAAAGGCAATTGTGATCAGACTGATCCTACTATGGTTGCCGTATTCCGAACGGGAGCCTCTTGCAACTTGGGACTATGAGGAAACGGCTCCAGTCTGTCGGGACAGTTTCCTGCTCCAAATGTTCAATTAGCAATTCGTGTAAATCATACACAAGAGCAGGTCCCCCGAATTTGTGGAGTGCTGGAGGAATTCTATCTGCACCAGCGGCCTTATGCGATTTCAACAGTCTGATCTCACCTTCGACTTCTGCGCGTGAGGGCGGATCTAAGGAGACGGCCCATGGAGAAGGGCACTCAATGCCCGAAAGAGAAAGCAATAACTCAGATTGTTTAAACTGCCTTGCAGTGTTCGGCCCGGCGCTCCAAGCGTTTTGACAAGCTATGGATCGGCTGTCCACTCTCCTCGCGTATTATCTCGCTAACACCAGGTCTTCTGCTGCCTATTTCCCGTACCAGATAGATTAACTTACGATGATTACCAAAGGTAGCGGCTGTTTCCATTTCCGATGCATGATGACAACACCAGGCTTCGCGGTCTATCTTCGCAGTCGCTTCCAGCCGGAATATGGCGGCGAGCATCCATAAGTTCCAGAGACTGTGTAAAGACCCAATATCCAGTTTGGAAATTTGATTTGCCACATGAAGACGCCTGCTGATAATAACGTTCGGCTAATCTGTGGCCAGTGGTAGTTGACGGTGTTGAGTGGACACTTATTCAGCACTGAAGCCAGCGTACTTTGATACACATTCAGAACACCTGGCTTCGCCAATTGCCTAGTGTCAATACGCTCAGAGCGACGTTGCGGGCTTCCGCCAAAACGCTCTCGAAGGTCGACACACACGAGAGCGTGATCGGAGTCCAAGCTGGTGCTCCAAATCGAGTGACAGTTTTGGACGCAGTCTCTCCAACAGTAACTAATGGCGATGTGCTCGATTTGCATCCGAAGCTGGCCCGAGATTGGTGGGTGCCAAGTCACACTTCTGCGGGTACTTTGTCGACAGTAGTGCTCGCAGGTAAGAGACGAGCACCTTCACACAAGTGTAGCAACCGCTCACCATTATACTTATGGGAGCCTACACCATGTGGGCCGCCCAGCTGGAGCACACTTGGGGACAAATTTCCGACTTGCGCGTCTCGATCCCCAGAAAGCAACACAGTATCCGCGCCTCTTCTGGAACGAAGAAGATAGTGAAGTTGCTGATAGAAATCATCTTTCACCCAATGAAGGCCACAGTTTGTGGGGGCGGATGCCGCAATGACAAACAGGCACCATTTGTCCCCGCGCGACTTCGAAACCTGGAATGAGCCAGCTAAGCTAACGATGCACATCCGGCTGTTGACAGGGATCCAGTCGATCAGGGCAGCTACAGCCCGGAGACCCAAAACAATCCCGACGCTAGCTTGACCTGCATTTGAAGCTGCGCAATGAGAAGGTGCCGCCAGTGTAGCATGTCGGGGGTTGCAGAGTAAGCAGGGAGCTTGAGTCTTGCAGGCGAATTTCCGATAAACAGCAAATATCCATCTATAGCGTCTAGAGTGTTCGGGTAACTGCTGCCTGTAGGCTAATCTGTAGCTAAGTGCGCACGTTGTGGCATGCCAGTGTTAGGGAGGATGGAGGACTCCAAAGGGAAACGGATGAACTAAGGTTGTCCGCTTGGTTTAACATGGACTTGTCGACTGGACTGAAGCGACGTCCTGCGATTGTGTGTGAGAAGAAACTGGAAGACTAGCGACTATTGAAGCAAGGTAGGGAGGGCCAAGATTGTGGGATTGAAAAGCGGGGAGGAACGTGAAGTTGGAAGGCGACACTAAAGATGAAAAGGTGTAAGATGGCGAATAAGAAAGCGAGAAGGCCTGAGTTGTGGCATCCAAAACCCTATGCACCCCGCTCCATGTAGCAGATAGGGTGCCGTTGAATACCTTCTGCGACGGCCAGAGCATCAAGCGATTATTAGAAGGAATGGTTATGGTGTATTGCTTGGGCAAGATACCGTCAGGTTGTCCAGGCCTAGGCAGGAAAACAGTAGGGATCGCAACCAAAACTTTTGGTTCATAAACCTTACCGCAATGTAGTGGGCGTTTAGCGTTGGATTACAATGAGCCCGTTTTATGGAGTAAGGAGCCACCCTCACTCCAAGCCCCAACCTGGAGGGCCAGGAGACTGAGTTTGTCTGGACTGTAACCATTGAGCAATCTGGCATGAGTGGCTCTGAAGGTGCAAAAAGCACCGCTCAGCATAGCTCAATGGATCACTGAGGCACAAAAACATCCTGAACCAGTAAGCCCCAGTCAGCTTCGGTGGCAGCTCTCTCCAAGTCATGCGTTCACAGCCTGTAACAGTGGTTGCGCTGGTGTCATATGGAGAGCACCTTGCAGTTACTCACATTGAGTTGCACTGAATTTTGGATGGACCACTGATGTACCGGGTATAGATCACTGCGAAACAGTTGCTGGCCAGTATTCCCCTGAAGCTTGTGCCGAATCTTGGTGGCATCGGCAAACAGCAGGAAGTTAAAGGTACTTGCCTGTATGAGGTCATTGATAAATACCAAAACAATCCGGCACCTAGCACCAAGCCTTGAGACACACCACGTGCAACTAGTGTGGGCTCAGAGGAGGAGCTCCGAACTCTGACCACCAATTGCCTCCGAAGGTGATAGTTGGCTGTGGGAACATAGCCCACGTTGAAGCCCGCATAGCTTCCTACCTTGAAATGCTTCTTTTTCATCGTGTACTTGATAGTGACATCTATAACTGTTTGAAGCCAATTGGCATCACTACACAGCTGTATGGGTCACTGAAAACGTACCAGAGCGGAGTGCCACTTAGACCGATTCTATCAATGAGAAACGCGCAGCAGCGCAAATTAGTTCGCTGGCTAGTGAAGATCCTTTCACCGCTGCGATAACTGGCCAATCCCTATAGTCTTAAGTTTTCCTTTCCATTTCTCGATAAGTTGAGTGACATCAATCAGTCCGGTAAGGTTATGTGCTCATTGGATGTGGAATCTCTGTTCACTAATATTCCGCTACACTAAACAGACGATTACATCTGAGAACTAGCTGAGCAATCCGGTTATTATGTATCAATTCCAGTTGGTCATCTAAAAGAAGCGTTGCTGTTGTGTATTGAAAATATTGGCTTCCAGTTTCAGAATACATCATGTCGTCAGATCAATGGAATGGCAACGGGTAGCCCACTAGGCCCTGCACTCGCCGGTTCCTTTAGGTGGATGATTGAAAGAGGCATATTCACAGAAATAGCCAAGCTGTCATATTGTAAGCGCTATGTGGATGGTAGTGCACCCTTGCTGAGGCTGACGTTGCATTCATGCTGCTTCTTCATCGCAGTTAGGCTAAACCAACTTACACTTAAACTAGGTTTTTTAATGTGGATAAAATTCATTACATGTTATTTGGTTTGTTCTGCGCACTTGATAATCTTCTCCTTACCTGCACACGTCGCTCAGGCAAATTGTGATAAACTTGCGTAATTTTATCGCGTGGTATTTGTTAATTAACTTCCGGACACTTTGTACTTATCACGGATTCACTTATAACCAATTTCTCCTATATGCTCATTTAGTGAGCATTTATGTAGTCATATGTGTTTACTTTAATCGATATCGACATTCCGAATGATTGGCTGTTGTTTGATATCCCTGGTATGGTTGCGCTTGATGTGCATGTTGACAAGTGCCTACCTATCTTTTACCCACTACCTCGTCCATACTGGCTCCAGGAGACAGTTGATCGTTGCTGGAGGGGACGGGGTGCACGGTCCTTGTGGTCGTGCTAGGCACGAAGAGTGGTTTCATGCAGTCAGTGTGGAGCGGACTAAGGTCCAGCCACTGCCTTGTGTGTACTTGATTCCCCAAATACAGCGTGCTTGTGTTTGTCTTTGAAGGAGTGTGGACCGGCTCCGTTGATGAAACGTGGCTCCCTTCCGCATGCCTCCCGGTCTTATTCCTTCGGGATTACACAGGATATGAGGTGTGTGGATGGAGCTGTGTGTGGTGCAGCGCAAGCCACCCATGGTCCTTCTGTAGGCGCAGGCGTCCTGTGGCTTGCCACAGTGACAGGCAAATCCGAAACCGGATGCCGCCAACCATGTGGATGATATACTGAACATTTGTTTATCGGAGCAGCAAATCATGTAGTTATTGGAGCAGCATAACTGCACACAAGCTAAGTTGCGGGTCAGCTGTAAGGTGGAGCAAAACTGTCTACTATTCTTGGACACCTTTAGCAGTCACAGGGATGACGGACTAATTAGGAGCTACGTCTACGGAAAAGCTACTTGGTCTGGCCAGTACCTGCATTTCACCAGCTTCACAACAGTGCGGTACAAATGAACACTTGTGAAAACTAGTTACTCTCACTAGACCAGGAGTGTTCAAAGTGTTCGCAAGGAGGACCACATTTTGAGAGGTAAAAGGATGTCGTGCCATATTCAGCCTGGCATTAAGATAACAAGTAAAAATGACATAAATTTCTTATTAAGAGTTTTTACTGTGAATAGGGCAAATGAAATCTGGAGATCTCTGGCAATTTTTGATTAAGGCCCTTGAGTAAAAATATTACATTGACTTTTTCTAGTAAGTTAACAATAAACAATACTATCTCAAGTAATTTTTCGGTATGTGCTGACACTGATTTAAGTAATCGTAACACCGTACTTTTTTATACTCCATATAATGTCGTCTGTACGGGAAAATGAAAGCTTGAATTTGTTATTTCCTGCAGAGGCCGAGGCCCAGTTGAAATGTTCCCGCGGGCCGCATTCGGAAGGCGGGCTGGATTTTGGACGTCCCTGCTCTAAACGAATTTGCTCGGAGGATTGGCTGCCCGACGACCTAGAGTTAATTTCAACTACTTCCATGGCGAAAGGTTATTCTAGCAGATTCATAGAGAAACACAGTAAACAACAAGGCCTAATAGACTTACTGCATATAGCAGCTAAGAAAATGGTCTATATCGAGTTATCTCTCAAGAGTGACTTCTCTACACTGAAGACCACCAAACGTTTAATTTCTGCTATGTACAAAAGTTACGATGTTGCTGAGATTGTGGTCTTTACCCGAACTCGTAATTTACCAGTTCCTCCGACGAAGGAAGCTCAGCCCATCTGGGCCAATTCACACTGCAAATGCCAATTCGTGTGTGACTGCGAATCCAGTTATATAGGTAGAACTACACAATTTTTATTTCCCAAATAAAGGAGCACTTGCCCAGGTGGGTTCAACGTGAAAGTGACCAGCATCCCCGCCCCCTGAATTTTCATGCTCGCGCAGTCCGCCAGCTTTCGTACTTTGTACACACCTACTGGTCACGCGTCACCGGATATAGCTCGCCTCAGCATTTAAACTCGTGTTACGTCATTCTAATCCTAGCTTTCTCCGTTTCGCCTAGGCTGTGACAATAAGCCGGATGAAGCCAACCCTGTGTGTTCAAAAATCATTATTCGTAAGCTTGCGACTGGCATGGACATGAGGGTGGTACCTCGGTCATCCGTTTTGCACCTCAGGCTTAGTTGGTTACACTCGTAGTAATTTATATAGTTGCATATCGGTTATTGTTAATGGTACTGACCAGACAATACGAAATGCATGCACTTACCCGCTTCGTCTTCTTGCCGCATTGTTCAAATTTTGGGTATTTTCTTTGATTCATGCCTACGCACACAAACGCCCTCGCCCGCGGTAGTTTACATACTTTACTGCTTTTTATTTCGGTCTATGTTCTCATCCACCTTTGTTTCAATCTTTTTTGCTTACTCCCTTAATTCTGTAAACAACTTGACATTCTTCCATTTCAGTGTTCACCATGTGGTTAATCAGTCGCATTACATCCAGCTACTCTACATGACCTAGTCTCCTGCGTTGTCGACACTACATATCCATTGCTCTTAACGACCTGCCGGGGCGGATTGATTGCATTGAAGCTGTTTTGAGTTGGAGGTGTTATTACTGTGGTGTGTGCTGTTATTATTTCCTAATTTATTGGCAAATAGTACCGTCATCCTACTCCGGTGTTGCTGTTCATTGGACCGGTTAAATGTGCGTTAGCTTAAGGCCTTCAAAAGCAAGAATGCCGCTAACAACAAGCAAGCACTCCGATGTCTTCCTGTTCAGATATACCCATCTGTTGGAGGTATGTGCAGATACTCAAAGAACGACTGATGCGTAACCTCTGAGTTTGACAGATGACATCAACTAAGTCCTGTTGCCCACTGTCAAACACGCGACTTTCCAAACATTGTTCGCATTGTTTTGCAAATTTCCAAGTACTCAAACGTCTGTATTCTGCTGTGGCCATAAACTATGTGATAATCTGTATTGTATGTCTCCGGTGCAGTCATTCGGTGCTCATTAAACGAATGTCGCTATGCGCCGGTTCCTTTTCGAGGTAATATACTAAGACACTGGTGTACCATTTCCGACGGGTTTAACATTTTACTTCATCTATGCAACAGATTGGCCGTGTGCAATGCAACTTCTGGTATGCGTCTCTGCACTTCCGTATTCCATCAGCTTAATAGGTGCGTTTTCATAAGCCTCGGTAATTTCAGTATATCTGATGAACAACTGGAGATATACATATGCTCCCTCTCATCACTAACCTGCGGAGTGGAACATGAAATGGCGACACGGTGATAATTGCTAGTCGGTTAATTGTCGGGATTGTTCACTTGACACAGATTTTCTATGGAAATTTCTTTTCGAATGCATAGTCCAAGATGGTCACACAAGGGACAATCATTGAGCATTGTGTTCCAAATGTTAAACTTTACACTTTATGCGTGCTGTAAATGGCCAAGCGCTAATAACCTCTTGGTTCAAGCGTATCCATCGAACTGGAAACATACTCAGTAATCTGACACCTAGGCACTGATCCGTATCAAGCACACAATTCGCTCGGAAACACTGCGAGCACGTCAAATACGAATGAGCTCATGGATGGACTGAATCATTATTCTGCGATGCATCGACTCTTTAAGTGTCGTGCAACTTATAGCATTGCGCAACTGGTCAAGCTACGGTTATGCAATCTACAAATCGATTTCAAGGAGTAGAATGTAGATAACGTAGTCTGGTGAGTAATATCATGGAGCTTACATAGTGATGTGAATTGCGGCTAAATAAGAATACGGAGTGGAAGATGCCGTAGCTCACCGTCTCGGTATATCACATTACTGAGTGCACTTGAGGTGGTAGCAAGAATAGCATAGGTCATGATGAGTATCAGTTTGTAAGGGGCAACATGTAAAGTCATCGTGAAGTACAACAGCCTTAAGTAAGCCGAATAAAGGTAGGTTAGCTGTAGCTCATGCGTTCTAGGCAGGTGCAATAGCGATACTACGATACACCAAGTCGCAAGACAGTAGCTAATCCTTCTGGAATGAAACTGTATCCAAGCGCGACTTACATGCAAATATATAGAAGAAGGATGACACCAAGAAGATGACAAAGAGGGAGTAAGCAACTATTCAAGTTAGCAGGGAAATGGTTCGATCATGTCCACTGAAGGCTATCCACGTCGGAAGGTAAAACCAGAGCCGGTTATGCTCGTCTCTTGTCCGAGGTAAACGACAATCAACTGGGATGTAGAACCACCAGGCAGTCCGTCGTGAGTTACTATTTATTTATCCCGGTCATTTGTTCTCACCGCTGGCATATCTCGACCAATTCATCAGTTTGGAAATTATTGAGAATACCTGTAGCTCAGGATGAGAGGATTGTTGTGTTCTCCGAACTAGGTAATTTGACTGCAGATGTTTCGTTGCCAAACAAGGCATGAAAACAGTCTGGCCATCCGTTGCCATGATGCGAAATCACTAATGCCAGTACATTTGTATGCCGAAAGCCACCAGTTCGATCTTAAGAATGCCAAAATACTTGGAAGAGCAAAGAACCGCAAAGCGCGTGAGTTACTCGAGGCATGACATTCGGGCCAGAACTCAATCAACAAACATCTAGAACTCGAAGGTGTCTACGAAGCTCTGCAGGTGAGATCAAAAATAAGTAGCAGATCGACAGGGCGTAGACGTGGCCACTTGGCTGACCCACCTAATCTAATGGAAGTTGCATCCAAAGCAGGAGACAATCTATAGTCATTTGGAGCTGGCAGTGGCTTACGAGACGCTACGAATCAGACCTTCATAGCCGCATTGAGGATGTCGCCTAGTTTAGCAACGAAACGTCTGCAACCAAATTGCGTAGCTCTGCGGAAACAACAATCCTCTCGATTCATCCGTGCCTAGAATGCTACCTGTGTCCAAGCATTTTGATTTGGAGCTCACATCGTGTTGCCGCTGTTCCGAAATCAACATTGATGGCTTGTCTTATTCTCAGTACGTTTACCTGAAGGCGGCAGCAGTACAAGGAAGCATTTAGTGACACTTGAGATGGGATACATTGACCCCATATCGCAACCCGCAATAATTCAGCTTGTCATACGAGAAGAAATGTATTAAGCTACATCTGTCAAGTGGGAACATAGCAAACACGAACAGATGTTAGCGGAGCTTGTAATTTCGGCGAGTCGAGTTTAGACATCGAGCCAGCAGATAATGGTGTCACTCGAGTGACGATACGATCAGTCTGTCAAGCTGAAGTGTGGCGCTTCCAAGTGTTTCTAGATGGATTCCGCATGGTCATTCAACATGACATATCAGATGACGTGCCAAAGGTTCCTGGTTCGAGTTGCAATACTGCAGTGTTGTGAACGCGCATTTGTTCCCACTTGTGTATGGACTAACACAAACTAGATGGAAAAACAATAACACTGCGAACGTGTGAGAGTAAAGATTGAATGTAAGAATAACAGGCATATTCCACTAGTGTTGAAAGATCCCACTTACAGTTATAAGCAACCAATACGACTGTCATTGTTTAGTTAACTTTTAAACGTCAACCCAAATGGTAGACATAGATTTAGTCAGAAGTGTGGGAATCCACAATAGATAGAGGAATAGGGAAGCAAATGCCATCAATACGGTTACCAGATGGAAGAATACACAAATAAGAGGTGCAATAAAACAATGATGTCTTATCGTTATTGGATGCTGCAGATGGCATCTGCTAAATGGGTTAGAAGGCGGTTATATCGCTACGACGCCATCACAGGAAGAATACAGTTAGTAAATCCCGCTGCGTACAGTCCTACATTCGGCTTTCGAAAAAGTGCTAAAACTATTTTAGCCAATTTACAAGAAGTAGCTTGCATAACATCCAATTACCCAACCGTTGGCAGATGTGACTGTATATTCTACTGTGGCGATTAGCTATTTGTGTAAGTGACAGGTTCGCTTGGGGCTCGAGTGACAAGTTAAATCTCCCGGGTGCAACCAAGAAAGGAAGCCGAGACGTTAACTACGGTA
This sequence comes from Dicrocoelium dendriticum, assembly GCA_944474145.2. NCBI lineage: Eukaryota > Metazoa > Platyhelminthes > Trematoda > Plagiorchiida > Dicrocoeliidae > Dicrocoelium > Dicrocoelium dendriticum. Next base: position 68,025,833 of record OX104070.1, on the reverse strand, counting down.
CAATTAAACAAACTGGAACACAAATGTAATATGTACATACCTCAGCCCCAGTACACCCGGATCTTTGCAATGCGCAGAAAAAAGGCAAATCAGCTCTTTTAATGGATGTAACAACCTTACGCCATTGGTTTGCTTCGCAATGCATAGGATGGTGGGTATAATTTGTCGCAGGGTCAATGTGAAATGAAGGAAATAACACGGGGGATGACCACCTGTGTCTAGGGAATATCTCAAGTGGGTATATGGTTGGATACCTAAGCATGTTACGCGTTATGAGCACGAACATATTTAACAGGGAAGGGGTTGGAATGGAACCATTTAGATTATCTCAAACAAATCACTATATCCGTTTTGCGATTTGACATGAAAACGTTGGGCACTGCATAGTTAATCACATGGGGTAGACAAATAATGGGTATTAAGAGACTCGGCAGATGGTGCAGTTAAGGTGGTTAGCTGAACGTACGATATTCACATGCAGCCTGCAGTTCACATCGTAATTTTGCCGCATACAGTTTACTAACAGCCAGTCACCATACATCTCGATTGCAAATATTCTGCGGTACAATTCATTTGCTTTTGTGAGTGGCTTTGTTTTTCAATGCAATATTTACTTAAGCATTACCATACCACCACAGTTGGACTAACCTACTTCCAAGTCAATCCAGGTGATTGGTCATTTCTTACTCAAATTTTAGCCCGCAGCTTTACCCTTGCGCCGCTTATCTGGATAATAATTGTTTTTTCCTAAGCCCACCTAAGTTCAGTATGACGGTTGAGTAGCGAGCAGTATGGCAACACTCAGTCTCGTGATTAATGTGTGGAACAGCACAGGTGGTATCAACATCAGAATGTTACTAGCTGGTCAGATACTTGTCGGGATTATTCAGTTTACACACGGACGAACCAACGTGTGGGCACTTACAACGCAAATTGTTGGGCCTTAATCGTCGAAGTACCAAAGTGTATTCCAAAGCGTGAAAGCGGTGTAGAGTACTTGGGCTCCACGGCTACTTGTTGATCACTACACACAATTTGTTCAATCGAATACATGAAAGAGTGTGGAATATTATAAGCGACAAACGCTTGGTAGGCAGGAGTTAACGCGGCCCATTCATGTCAGCGGCGCCATCACTACCGCTGGATTTTAAGATGAGAATGCTTGCGGATAGGCGACCAATCTAAGGGAATCCGTCACACACACACACACACGTTTTTGGGGCCTTTCAACCGTGCCTACAGAGGAGGGCTAACTAGAGGGTCTATTTGTTGCTGATATTCACAATGCAAAACACTCGCATAGACGTTTGAAGGCAAATTGAGGTCACTCGCAGTACACGTGGCACTCTGATCAGCTACTAGGTCGGCATGGATTGTGAAGCCCCGGTGAGTGAGACTGTAAAGCAATGTCGTACTACACGAACGAAGGTTTCCCATGCTTTTGAGCTCCGATCACTGTGTGGATACTGGCATCTAGGGATGGAAAATCCTAGAGCGCATGGTAACCTGCATTCTTGCGTCTGGTAATCATGAACACATGGGAATCGACATCAGCGTCGCACATCGTTCGCTTCCCTGAAGTATTCGGCCAGGAATCGCCGCTTATTGGGCTCGTGTAAGACCAACCTTCACAGTCAAGGGATGGAAAAGAAGCTCTTTATCGGTTTAACGTTCGCCCTTTTCATGTCCTTTGCGATGATAATAATCATAATTTAATTGTTGCCTTACCGGAAACCAACTAGTTTAGTTAACTCATGGCTCAAGCTCATTTGAATAGCTATTAACTCTTTTACTATAGCAAGCTGACAAATTCGTGGAAATTAACGCCAGAGGTTCAATGCTTCTATCAGGTACCCCACTGGTGAGAATTGTGGTCCTAACTAGACACGGTTGAAATTGTGCACGACGTAGTCTAAGTGCTTGTAGGATGAAAATCAAATGCTCGAAGAGTGACTGAGGAAAAGTCACATAAACTTCGGATGCACCTCACTTCCATTCAGGATAATGTAAAACAATGGAATTTTCTTTGCGATAAAATCGGAGTTCAAGCCAATCCGACTAACATAATGAGAATCACTAGACATCCAAACTAGAATCATTATGGGGAGTCCCGGCTAATGCTAGTAAGATTGTGATCAACAGATGGTGTCGAGACGCTGCTTCTGTCGGCATACCGCCTGCGGACTGAAAACAGTGGAACATGCATATTTCCGGATGTTCCATGGAGTGAAGGCCAGCCGGACAAAAATAATTCAAACCACCACCACACGAAGAGTATCAAAAGAATTATTTTCCTTCATGACTTTCACGAGCTACAGACAACTAGCAACGAAGAAGCCCATGCTCATGACCTGGAAAAATGTCGTTACATCCGTGAAGTTCTCTGTGCGGGCGACATCATACTTCAGTCGATTACACGGTTACCCGTGTAGCCAAACTACAGAGGCAGTGGCCCGAGGATACTGCAACTAACGGTGCAGTCACAACAGATGTCAGTGAACTTATTCTGTAGCTTGCAGTTACTACGCAACAAACTTCCTTCGGAACTACGACTAAAGTAAGGAACCAATAGTTTATGACATGTATAAAAGCGAATGCTTTACATGTTCCGTAGGATGGTGTGCATAAAACTCGAAATAAAAACCGCGTCAGTAAAAGTACGGGTGACATTCGTGACGCACCAAGGGGTTTGGATTAGCAAAGAGTATATCATGTAGTGAAGTGTGTCAGAGTATCGTCAAAGCGTTCTTTGAAAAGGGATGAGGTATGGGCGTTAATTATCTGTTCCAGGGGGGGCATTCCAAGGTTGCGACACGCGGACGGAGAAAATGTTTCGTCGACATTCCAGTCGGTTGTATTGATCAGTTTAAACTGAGGACTTCTTAGATATGTGTTTTGACTGAGTTTCAAAAGAGAATGACATGTGTGGTTGGGGTTTCTCAGGATCTGATATACCAGTATGAGATCGCTTCTTAGACGCCTGTAACTTCCACTGCAGATTTTGTGGATTTTCAGCCTATGTAGGGAATGCGGAACAAACCTATAACGTTCTTTGCCGCCCTGCATTGTGCGGTATCGACCGTGGGGAGGTGGGGCTTCTGCCAGGTTTGCCACGCTTGAATAGATTATTCCGTGTGCGTCCTCACGTACGCACAAAGCATGTTCGGAAACACCGTGGCATCAAACGTCCCAAACGCTCTACGAAGAAGGCAGATGTATTGGTTTGCTTTCTTGGAGGCCTTTTCGGTGTACCTTAAACACCCAAGGTCCTCTTACACAAGCACGCCGAAATTGCACTCATAAGAAGCTCACTGTATAATTTCTGGTCCTATGCGGTTGTCATGAGTACTCTGATATCGGATGCAGATAAATCTGCACTTGGTGATGTTGAAATGCAACATGTTACCGATGGACCATGTGTACGGTTTGTCCAGGTCATCCAGTAGCGCTGTGTGATCCTTCACTGAGGCGATGACACGCCATATTTTCTGGTCATCTACAAATAGCAGATAGTTTGGAGACAACACATTGGCAAGATCACTAATGCAAACCAGGAACAGGCGTGGTCTGAACACCGAGCACTAAGATACTCCACATGGAACTTTGATTGGTTCCCACAGGGTGCTGCGAACGCTCACATTCAAGTGACGTCGAACAAGAAAGTCGCCTAAGCATCCTAGAACGGGATAGCCGATACCATAATTCTGAATTTTGTGAAGTAGAATGCGATGGTTCAGGCGGTCGAATGCCTTTTAGAGGTCCAGGTAGACTGCATCCACTCTTACATTGATGTCCACAAATTCCGTCCAACTTGCACGAGATATCAACAGATTAGTGGTGGAGAACCGATGTTGGCGAAATGCGTGCTGCTCTTGAACGTGAATCTTGTTATTCTTCAAGTACTCCATGAGCTCCCCAGTTACAAAGGATTCCATGTTTTTGGAGACCACCGGAAGAAGTGTAATCAGACGATAATTCACTGGTTCTGCACGGCTACCACTTTTGTAGACTGGAGTGATGATCCCTTGCTTCCACATCTTGGGGACCTGCATCTCATCAAGATATCACTGAAAGATTGTTGCTAACGGTTCAGCTAAACTAATGGCGCCAACTTTCAATGAATACTGAATACAGTATAATAGAGTAAGTAGAAATGAATTTTGTACAACACTTTCGAAATATAGTGAAAAACGTTATAAAAGTTGTCAACCGTGAATATCGTTGTCGTTCTCATGTAACATTTAAACTATCTGACTCACGGTATTTCAGGACTCACAAATGTGATATGTCATTGTAGTGCGCAATCGTTCTCTGAATCGAATAGTTATAAAATATAAAGCTAACAACTTTTTGAACTGTTGCACAGATGTTGCCTCAATCACATGTTCAAGGAAACTGTTCCAAATGTTTACCACTCTCCGTTCGAAGCACAGTGGGTGGGGAACACATTTCACATCAGGCACGACAAGTTTGTATCTGTGTCCGCGTGTTCTGCATGGCCCTCGCAAGTGCAGCATTGACCTTAGCATTGGAAAGTCACCGAGATGTAGAATACGGTAGGTCATAATGAGGTCGACTCGCACCCGACGGTAGCACAATGTGTAGAGTCCTAGTTTCTCGCACCGGTCTTCATACCCAAAACCACGTAAACTCGGGATCAGCCTGGTAGCAACGTGTTGGACCCGTTCGATCTTTTGTGTCTCGCCTCGGGTAATCGGAAATTAGGCGGGCGAGCCCTACTCTAGCACTGGTCTGAGGATAGAAGAGAAGAGGCGAGTGGCAACCTCTTCAGATCGTGTGCCGAAGCTACGTTTGAGTGCCCAAAGTATGCGCAGTCCGTTACGATATAGCCTGGTCGTTTTGTCCACGAGTTAAAATCGTAGCTCGAGTGTACACCTAATTCCTTCACGGAGGGTGTGGCGTATAGTGGTTGACAGTCAAGGGGGTAGGTTCGGCCTTCAGCACTCTTCCCCAGGTTCATAACTACAGACTTGGCTGGGTTGACCTGGAGATGAACATCTGCAGAGCATGTGCACAGGCGATTGAGTGTTTGTTGAAGTACGCCACACTCGTCGGGATCATTAATTTCTCTCCAAATCTTCATGTCGTCCGCAAACAAGACATACGGTGACCGGAGAAGCTGAGGTAGATCCTTGATGTGGATCAGGAACAGAGTGGGCCCTAGCACAGTGCCTTGAGGCACGCCACTTGTAGAGGGGTACCAGCCAGTTAGATGGTCGTTGACCTGTACCGCGCGCACCCGTAGAGCGGTATTCGCGCAAAGAAATCAGCCGCTGCAATACAGCTGCAGTTATGAAGCATGTGTTTAAGGCTTGGTGACAACATGAGCTGCGTGCGCATGGTGTAGGATGGTTGCACACTGAAAGGTACCGTCAAATTATTGTCCAAGCACGTTGGCCTCCTTTTGTGCTGTTTATGCTAACCGGCATGCTCTGTGAAGAGCCGGATTTCCGAGATTAAGGCGGCAAAGTTTGTTTATGTGTCTGTATAGCAGCTTGGGGTTAGAGCAAAACCATACCCCATGGTATTATGGATACTTGACTTTATCCTCTTGGACGAGTTTGACACATTGGTTCCTTTGTGTTGTCTAGACACTTCAAATATTCTAGCTCACAGAGGCTATGTGGGCGTGCCATGTCAAGTCTCGCAATACCATGCATTTCCGAGTACTGATACTTAGAAACGACTTAATCATTTTGGGTCCCTGGATTTTGGTTTCAGTTGTGCTTGCCGAGAGCCTGTTGAATCTATTGACAAATTCCCGCAGACCAATTCAAAGGGATTATTCAGTTAGGAAAGACCAGGCTGTCGCACTAATGAGTTCGGACAAGTTATCATGGATGGTTATGACGCAAGATTCCTTATTATTTGTTTTAGGATACTTTGCAAGGTACAAGAATTAGAAAACCAATGTTGCGTGATCGCTGCGGCCTAAAAGAGAGCACAAATCGGTACTACCTCGAGCATGTGTTCCTCGTTGTTCTGAATGCGTATCAAAGTACGCTGCCGTGCGAGTTGAGTAAGCGCTCACTGGAGACAATTGATGGTCACTGGTCACAAGTTCGCCAGATCTTACTAGCAGCGGGTAAATCCTCATGTGGTATGTCGAACAGCCAACATGGATATTGGGTCTCTTCGCGGTCTCTGAAAGTTATCGACGCTCGCCGGGATATTCCGGCTGGAAGCGAACACAATGAAACTCGCAAAGAGCTCCGGACAAAACTCCGTGTTAGTCTGAAGAGAGATTGCAAATCTTGGTGGTCTCATCGTGCGTCAGAGATGGAAGTGGTCGCTGCTCTTTGCAACCATCATAAGTTATCCCGTCGGATACGGGAAACGGGCAGCAGAAGACATAGTGTTAGTGAAACTATACGTGACGAGAGTGGACAGCCTATCCACTACTTGTCATAATGTTTGAAACGTTGAGCTGCGCATTTTGAAAGGCAATCTAATCGGCTAGAATTGTTCGATTCTTCGCCGGCCAGTGGTCGCCCTGCTCAGTGGGCTGTCCCTTAGGATCCACCCTCTCGCTCAAAAGTCGAACGTAAGATCGGACAGTTGAAATTGAACAAAGCCGCGAGACCAGATTAGCTTGATCCAGCCCTCTTCAAATTCGGAGGGTCTACTCTTGTTGATGAGTTACATGAATTACTAGTGAAACTGTGGGAGCAGGAGACTGTTCCAGCCGACTGGAGCCGCTCCGTTACTGATCCCATCTTCAAAGGAGGTTTGCGTTCGGAATGCGGCAACCGTAGAGGAATTAGTCTGATCTCCATCGCCTCCAAATTACTTGCCTTTGTAAACCTTCACAGAATGACTGGCGCTCGTGAAAGCCAGATCCGTGAGGAGCAAGCCGGGTTTCGTCGGGGTCGTGTCTGCATCGACTACATCTTCACCTTGCGTCAGTTGATGGAGCAACGTCACAAATATTGGCGGCCCACCCTAGTCGTGTTCCTCGACCTAAAAGGTGCCTTCGATTCGGTTGATCGATGTGCTCTTTAGAATTGTCTACTCAGGGAGGGTGTGTTCGAGAAATATGTAAATCTCATCCGATCATTATAAGCGCATAGCTCAGGCAGAGTGTGGGCTTACGGCAGGCTGTCGTCGCCCTTTCATATCTCCAGCGGTGTGAGACAAGGATGCCCGCTGTTACCATTCCTCTTCAACTTCGCTATTGACGAAGTCATGGAAATCGCGCTCACAGGACACGAATTAGAAGGTGTGGATTTGCTCCCAAGAAAACGAATTCTTGAGTTAAAATATGCTGACGATATTGCCCTAATCTTTGACAGCTCTCAGACGTGCCAAGCGGCACTGGACTGATTAGCATTGGCTGCCAGCCGCTTCTGGCCTTGTTTTGCACCATCGGAGTGCAAAGCTTTTCTCCAAGATTGGCAGTGATCGTCTCCTGCGCTGACCCTTGGTGGGGATCAGCTAGAAGTTGTACAAAATTCAACTACCTGTGAAGTTGTATCAGCGCCCGTGGGCTCGAAGGCGAGATCACGAACCGCATAGCAAAAGCTCGAGGCGCCTTTGCTAATCTTCGCCACTTATGGCACCGGCGCGACATCACACTCGCTCTGAAGGGTAGAGTGTACAATGCAGCGGTACGTCCGACCCCACTGTACGGTTGCGAAACCGGGCACCTAAGATCGGCGGACACAAAGAGGCTAGATAGGTTCGACTATCGGTGTCTTCGCAGTTTGGCTCACATCTGGTGGGAACACCGCGTTAGCAACGAGCGTGTTCGACCCCTTGTTTATGGCACAGGAAAAGGAAATGAACCGCTCAGCATCGTCATTTCACGCACCAGGCTCCGATGTTTCGGCCATGTGTTACACATGTCAGCCCATCGATTCCCGCGACGTGTGTTGTTTGCTCACCGGGGTGTAGATGGAAGAAGAGGAGAGGTGGCCAAACGATGACTTGGTCGAAAGGAATGAAGGCCCTCACTTCTGTGCTGGCCTCGGTTGGAGCGTCACGGCTCCCTGGTTGGGGTCCGAAAGACGATGAACACATTTGGCTGGATACACTTGTTGATATTGCTAGGAGCTGACTTCAGTGGCGTTCCTGCTGTGAGTTTCTTTGTCCTTCCCCATCCCTTTTGCCTCTCCCTCCACCCACAGTCTCGCTTCGTAGCGTGAAACTTAATAATTTTTCTTTTTGCCTAATAGCCGGCAGGTAGCTTACCAGAACGATGCCTATCCGTTGCTGGTAGCTCAGCTGGCATGCAACTGTTGTATTTATCTTCCTTTTCCTTTATGTATTGCGGCACAGTAGCTGAGGTGTTTCCCACCTCTAGCTGACGTGTATAATGTAGGGTAATATAATGATGCTAAAAATGAGGTCCAAGATGGCCGGTTTGTTTCCTGTCCTGAAACATGTTAAAGAATTGACGTGGTTGTACAGCGGGGAACCAGTGATTCGCCCTTGCCGATCCGCCTTGAACGGTTTACCCAGAGTGGCTGGGTTTCTAGGTCCTGCAAACTGAAATCCCCTACCAGGAGAACTTGGCTGTAAGATCCTTCCAGTAGATTCTTCATAGCGAAAGATAGGGCCTGATCCATTTCTAAAGTGGACACTGGTGGGCCGTATACAATAGCCGCCAGACATCTATCGCCCTGCCTTGGGTATAGGCCGCAGCATAGAGCGTCCACCGTTTGTATCCCAAGGTCGTTTACGCTCTCGCTGAGAAGCTCGGAACGGTAGTAGAGAATTACACCGCCTCCCTTTGTGGGACGGTTGTTGCGCAGGAGTGATATACTAGGTAGTGTGGGCTGGGCGTTGGTAATTACGTCTTTCAGCCATGTCTCGGTTACCTTGATGAGGTTCCAACATATTAAGGTTTGAGGTCGAAGTTATGGCAATTTACTGAGAAGCTCTTGGGCGTTTGTATACAGACAACAGAGGGCAACGGATGCCAGAAGGTTATTTGAACATACATAGGTTTCCTGAAAAGATACGCCGACCATTGTGGAGCCGGCTGACAGTCGTTTTTTGGTCATATTTCTTGCCAACACCCCGTGGCGGTTTCAGTCTGTTACATAGACCCACTAACTGTTCCTTCAGAAGCAACTTGCAACGGTTTGTCTATGCTTTCCTCTTCTGACGGTTGGGGAATTTCACTGCGTTCCTGTTCGAAAATGCAGACAGCTGGGCTAGCAACAACTTCTCGCCGGTTTTCTGTTCCCTTATCCAATAGTGGCTTGGCTTCGACCGCCTTCAAGCGTATCTCTGATGGCAGCTTGGTACTTAACTTGTGCCAACTTCAGAGCACCCTGTTGACTATTTGTTTGGAGTAGTGTATGGCTTTCAACGTCCTTGGATCAATTCCTTTGTAGTTGGCTGATATGGGTAACCTTAAGGTTGAGTTGGCAATCACGCCATGGAGATAGAGAGAGCTTCACGGATGTACCGCCATTCTTCCAAGTCATGAGCTTGGGCCTGCAACTCGTCGGATGACTGGATTTCGAGGACGCCACTGACAAATATCGACGTTTCGCCGGTTTGCTTGCGGTATTCACCTGGGTTTTGCTTCCTTTGCAGACGCTTACTCCAAGGGATGTCAGGAAATACACGAATGCCGCATGGCCTAGCACGAAGACGGTGAGCTGACAAGAGGGCGGTCTCCGCTTCGGCCCTTAACTGAAATATCACCTGCAGTATCCTTGGCTCGCCATACTGAACCGAAGTTAAGTGCCGGACGATACGACACAAGCTAGCCCGTTTGGCCTGGATTCCCATAGCATGGCATATGATTTCCCATTATCTCAAGTCATCCAGTAGCTTGTGTTTAATACAGTTTGCTTTAACTCAGGCACGTTGAAACAGATTATCTTCATTGAGTTCCGTGTCTTCTTAGAGTTCGTAATTTTGGATAAGATAATACCTTCTTTGACTGCTGGCGTGGTAGGCGGTCTTCTCAGAGGCGCATTGGTATTCGTGTCATCTCTAACACTCATTGGATTAGTTGCAGATATACCCGATCACCATGCCATGCGTTTGCATGCAGCGACGACAGATGCATAAGTTGTCAGACTTTCGGCAGTGTGAGGTAAACCCGAATGTAATAGAGTGTCACGTGAGACAGACAGTGAGACAGACAGACAGTGAGAAGCCACTGTCTGCAAAATTGGGGTTACTGGGGTTGACAGACCGTGGCTGCTAGTTGTCGTGGTTAGGGTTGTTGGCTCCACATTCTTAACTACACACTGGTTTTGGATATTCTGTTTGACGTTGGAACACATATTTTGGCAACGAGAATCGAGTTTCGACGCAGCTGGTTTTGAGGCGACCTCTAAACCAGCCGTCGCATGCTGCATAACAGCTGATTGTCACATTTCTGAGCCAGCGGGGCGATGCACCTTACTAGTGGATCATTCATACACGCTGCATAGAACCAAATGAATGTAGTTCTTCCCACTTCGCTAAACCTAAATTTACATACCTAGAATGGTAGTTCTTACTGCACTTGCTACATTTTACTCTTATTCGAACAGTCATAGAGCATGATTTCGAATCGCAAAGCTTTTGGCTGCGTTAGTGAAGACCGTGTGCACATGACTTTCCTGGCTGCCTTGTTGAGAGGCATTGCCGAGGCGTGAATCACGTGCGCAGCTTGCGAACGCCGAAAGGGTTGTGACAAGCACACGATGTCCGTCGCACTATTTTACGAGTGCGTCCGCACTGCAAACAAAGCCGGCTGGGGTCCGCGGACGAACTTACTTGGGTGCGATGTGGCCGACTGGATATCGATAAGGACGGACTTAGGCCTGGCGGACAGTTTTGATGGGTGTGGCTGGCTGCAGAGACAGGCAAATTCGAAACGGGATGCCGCCAACCATGTACGCCCACATCCCTTAAACTACCTTGGTTAGGTTCGACAACCTTTTCGCGTTTGTGGCAATTTCTTAAAATGTATTTTCGGACATCTTGAGCCTATCACGGATTTGTTGGCGACAAATTTATTTCATATGCTCATTTAATGAAGGATTACGTCATTGTAGCTGTATGCATTATTCAATTTATTTTATTTGGTCTCGTCGTTCCAAGTGATTAGCTGTTGCTTGAAATCCCTGGTGTGGCTACTTCTGATGTGAATGTTGACAAGGTGCCTACCTGTCTAATACCCTCCACCTCGATTGCTGGCTTCAGGAGACAGTTGGTCATTGCTGGAGGGGACGGGGAGTATCGTCCTCCTGATGGTGCTAGGCTCAAAAAGTGGTTCCATGCATCCTGTTTGGAACGGGGCTATGGCCCAGCCACCGTATTGTGTACGTCTGGTGTGCATCATTTCCCAATTAGGCCAAAATGATTCTGTTCTGTTTGCTGAAGGAGTGTGGGTCTGCTCCGTTGATGAACCGTGGCTTCCATCCACATGCCTTCCGGTCTTATTCCTTCCGGCTCACACCAAGTATGTGGTGTGTAGGTGGAACTGTCGGTGGTGCAGCGTAAGCCACCCATGATACCTCTGTAGGCGCAGGCGTCCTGTGGCTGTGCCCAAGGAGGACACAGTGACAGGTAAATCCGGATGTGGATGCCGCCAATCCATCCAGGTAATCTCAACAGTCTAGCAACTAGACATGGAGCCAACAAATCCGTGGAGATTAGCAGGTATTGGAAGTCACCGTGTTGTAATCATCGTGGCGTAGTAGTTGAAGGTGAGCAACACACTTCACCTACTATGTCGAGAAAGTAAGGAACGTTTGGACATAAAATAGAATAAAACCTTTTTAGTTTGTTTTTCACACATCAGTTTTTCTCGTTTTTGTCATTTTCAGGGTTTGAAGTATTGAACATGGGGATCAGTACAATTCTGTACACAATTCTTCCACTGGTTCCGGTTGCGGGCCAAATCTGCAAGAGAGTAAAACCATTGGCTCTCCTCATCATTGGGTTCCCATCATGGAAGACGTACGGGTCCAACAGCGGCTAGGCACGACGTCAGCGATTTCATATGCTGTCGCTGGGTGGAAGGCTGACCGCCACGCGATCGCCTCCAGCCAGGTCCTTAACGAGCGAATAGAGCGCTACACGCTAGACGCTTGGGTGCTATGCGTAGGACTTGACCGAGCCATCTCAACTGGCGCAGCAAAACTAGTTTGTTGAAGGGAATACTCGCATTCTCCACGATGCGACGTCGAAGATCATTACATTGTAGCCAGCAGGTATTTTTCCGGAACGATGCCCATCCTTTACCGGTGGCTCAGCTGGCTTGTACCTGTTGCATTTTATTACCCTTTTTCTTGTTGGTATTGCGGTACAGTTGCTGAGGTGATTTTCACCTCTAGCTAACGTGTATAGTGTGTGTGTGTGTGTGTGTGTGTGTGTGATGTAGGTCTCGGGAGAAGTCGTCCTTGACCGAACCACCACTGCTGTCAGTTAGCGGGTACGCGGATATCACAAACAAGTTGATTCTCTCCTCACGGTGCTTGTTGATTCCACATGATCCCCAAAGCCGAAATACACACAGTCGGCTGTTAATCGGGAACCAGTCCAGTAGATCCGCCTCGGTCTTACCAATTAGTGCTATACCTACACCAGCCAAATCGGCTGAGGCTGCTTCTGGATCTCCAGAATGACGCATGTGATATCTTGTTTTGTGGTCTACGGGGGATGTCAATGTAAGCACAGTGCTGGGATCTTGTAATTGGGTTTCAGAAGAGCAGCAGACATCAATCTCGATGAACGCTAAGGTGCGCGGCAGACCGGATCGCTGTCCAATCTACATGAATGTTCGAAGGTTGAAGCACGCCAGACGGAACGAGGCTCGGGGACGAAGGCGAGCCATGGGTTGAACTCCGTGGTTCGCTGCGCAACCGGAGTTGCAGCTAGATTTTTGAACACATGAATGAGGTAACTGAAGGTTAGGATTGTTTGCAAAAAAAACTATTGGACGCAATGAAGTCACTTGAATGCGAGACGCAGAAACGGTAGCTGATGAGCCCGTTGTAGTACAGTCCGTGTTATCGTGAGAGGGCGTGGTACTACACGGTTGCTCAAGCCAAAGTAGGGAGTTGATGGAGGGGACCCCACCCCTAGCTTTTAGCTAAATAACCTACCCACAAGTCAGCAAAGCGAATTCAGGGAACCACGCTCATTGGGAGTCACTGACAGAATATTCAGTTCATACGTCCTTCGTTTGGTATAACACCAAACAGGGGCCCAAAACTCCCCATGAAATCAGCGCAATTGCTGGACTACAATGCGCCACCGAGGTGGACCATTATCGCTGAACACTTCGCTGGAACGGGGTACACCCGAACTACCCAGCTGGCACCACGAGACGGTAACTCGACAAGCCAGCTATCAAACGGAGTGTCCGATTTTTGTGGTAAAGCAATTGCTGGATAGCGCTACGATCACTCTATTGAATGAGGTTACAAATGATTGGATGCACCGGAAAATAAAGGTTGATACGCGACTGGACGGCTGTGGAAATCCCGTTGAAACTACAATAACTGATGCAACAATGGTGCGTGATAGACCATCCTACAGCAGTAAGTCCACAGCATAGCGCTGGTAAATTCGATCTGAACATATGTAAGCACAGTAGGTTGCCCCGAGAATTGCGAGTGGTAGATACAAATGCAGAGCAGCGTCGATTCCGCAAGACCATGCGGGGTGGGACACAATCACAGCTCAAAACACGGTACGCCACTGCGGGTTTCGACATTTTTGATCTCATTAGGTGGAGATAGCAAACCTCGAACCCTGGACCATTGGAACAGTAACAGGAACCTCTACCAATTGGCTATCGGGTCATCAGCACTTAGCGTGCTAATCTTACGGAAACGACACCCCCCGTAAATCAATATAACCACGACAGCGATTCAGAGACCTGTACACCAAGACCTATAGCTATCGAGAAGGAAGTGGATGGACAACATAAAGCAGGTGCAACTGAGACCAAAAACAGCTTGCCTCGCTGTCGAGATTTGGCAATGCACCCAAAATCGATTAGGTACCGGCCTCTCATCGGTAGGCACCAATTTACATCATTCATGTGCTTCTAGTCAACAGCTTTTGACATCCAAGCTTTCCTGTATGTACACCAACGCTCAAGGCTTACTGACTAAACTTTCCGAAATGCGGCTGGGTCGATGACCAAAAGCTTGCGACCTCATCGCTCTAACTTAGGCATGCTTACGCCCTGACATAAGTGACATGGAGATGGCACTGCCAGACATGTCCATTGTTCGGCACGACCAACCCAGCAAAGTTGGTGGGGTGACTTTGTACTTTCTCAACGACCACCAGTGTGAGCTCATAGAGAATCTGGTCAGCACAGTATAAATTCCCTTTCGCGCCGTCTACGTTTAAAAGGTGTGGACATTTGCCTAGTGGCGTCCATTTACCGCCCTCCTTCCTCCATGTCTGAGATAGACTTCTATCTGGCATCTGCAATAAGGAGGGTGATACCTACAGCTTACAGCCACATCCTCATAACTGGCGATTTCAATATCCACGCCCTGGAGTCCAAATCATCTCCTAGAGAACAGTTTAAGGCGGATTTACAAGAGTTTGTCTCCAGTTACCTACAGTATGTCCACATCAATACTCCCACCCGATTCAGGGAAAAAGATAAGCCGTCAATACTGGTTCGGATATCCACCAACGAAGAACTAACAGTCGAGAGGGTGATCATCGACATCCCGCTGGGCCGCAGCGATCATGTAGTCCTCATCTTTGAATACATTTGCTATGCAGAATATCCCGTGGAAGTTGCCGACGCAACGAGAATGTACGTACCCTACGACATATTAGCTCAACTAGGTGAGACAGCCAACTGGACCTTTCTGACGAACGAGGCACCAGCTAGTGCACGGGAACATTTCGTCAGCCAGTTTAGCTCTCTGGTTGCCGAAGCGTCAACAACTAAGACCTTCTGTCCGAGAAAAGTGGTCTCGTTTCTGCGAAGCAGGACACCAAGTATATAGCGCTGCGAAACTCAGCCTGCCATATCTACGAACTCTTCCAGAGCACCAAGAACTGGATGGCCTATAATGTCCAAGGTAACCACTGTAACCAGTTTATTAGTGAGGATAGAATGGCGTAGTAGCAGAAGTTGGCAGTGCATATGACCTCAAACCACAAGCTTCTGTATCAACACGACGACAGTCTACGTACAGTGAACCGGAGAATTCTTCCTCTCTAAACAGCGGATGGATCCGTACGGACACCGAAAAAGGCAGCGAATACCCTGCACCTACAACATGCTCAAACATTTAAGTGCGATCACTGGTCACACGATCCTATGACAACGGTTGTTTCACCCCAGAACTCACTCACATCTTTCACAGCAGCAGCTGTACTAAAAAGCTGTTGAGTATGCACCAGCACAGCTCTCCTAGAGATGATAAGATACCCACGAACTCGCTAGTCGCGGTGGAACAGAGTTTAGACGAGTCTTTGGCTCGATTCTTCCAACACCATTTTGAGAAAATGTAAGTGACCGACATGTGAAAACACGGGATTATTATCCCTATCCACAATGGAGGTAGTCGTTCCAATTCAGCCAGCTACCGACCGATAATCTTACCGGTTCTTTCAAAGGTCATGGAGGCTATTATTTCTGAAGTACCAACCGCCTACTTGAAAGAATTTAACCATCTCGCACCGGAACCGCATGGTTTCCGACGAAATCGATCTTGCACTACAAACCTACTAGTAGCACGATCCAGCTGGACTAAAATAGTAGGCACTGGGTTGATGTAGTCTTTCTCGACTTCGCAAAGACGTTCGACCGGTTAGACCATGACATTCTGCTCTTCAAGTTCCAAACGTTTGGTATTTATGATCCTCTCCTAGGATGGATAAGAAGCTTACTTCTACACTGCCGCCTGGAAGTACTTGTGCGTGAATCGCTTTCAGATCCCATCCGGGTTGAATGTGGAGTACCACAAGCATCGGTACTAGGGTTGCCATTGTTTTTGACGAATAATAACGATACCACACGCGTCCTAAGTTTGAACTGCCTTCTTTATGCCGATGATATCAATGCGTGGAGGGCAATCGATACACCTGATGATATCACAGTACTTCAAGCCGATCTGGATTGGGCATACGCGTGGTCCATCCAGCATGTAGTTTGTTTCAATGTGGACAAATGTAGAGTACCACGTCTACGGCACAGGTTGGTGCATTCTTGCAAACTCGGCAACCAGGAGCTTCAAACATCTTCTGGCGAGAAGGATCTGGGAGTTTTGTCCAGGTTGACCTTGGATGTTTGAATCAGATTGTAATGTCGTCATGGAGGGACATCCAACACGTGGGCCTCCAGAAGCGTGCATTCGAATGATTCGACCCTTCGATTTTTCCACAACTCCTCGGCTCATACATACGGTCACATGTGGAATACGCAAACAGATCTGGCAGCCATGGTTGAGGAAAGATCTCACCGCCTTGAAGATACCCCAACGCCGGGCAACTAAAAACGTCGAGGGTCTGTATAAGTTACCTGTATGAACGAAGTCATCAAGTGTGTGTAGTCTTCAGCGGACAGTATCGGCGATTGCGCGAGGAGTACATTTTGGCTTACCAGATTTTGAGAGATCATGATCACACGTGCCGCTATTTGCTACAGCTTAGTCACAACAGTAAGTTGAGAGGCCACCATATCAAGCTGAAAGTGCAGCACAATCGTTTGGAATGCCATCGAAATTTTTTTCCTTACGCTTATATAGAACGTGGAATGCTCTACCACAATCTGTTATATGTGCTCCCACGCAGTCACAGTTCAACTCCAGGGCTGACAGTATACTTTTTTCGTTGCACTATCTTACATGAAATCTTACCCATGAATAAACACAAGTGTCTGTAAGAGAGTTCACTGGCGGTCAAATCTCAGATTTCGTTCCACGTTTTCCACCTCCTGTATGTGTATACCAGAAGGAGACACAATTTTTACCATCACTTCTCATGGAGTTAGTTTGGATTCACAGCCTATACTACGTATACTTCCATGAGTTCACTGTGTAAACCCAGTTGTTAACAATTTCTTATATTTTGTATTTTCACCATAGCTATCCTACGGATTGGCTTTTTCACCCTATAAAACCATTGTTCCATTGCCTCATTTTTGTATGTCCCTTAATATCGCACAATTCTGGAATGCGAAGTAAAGAGGCCTGTTTCAACATTGCCAAATTAGAAATTGTCTACTTTTTAATCATTTCCTGCAGTTATTGTTCGAGATCGGGTTCCTAAGGAGACTATTTTCCGTTCTGGTTAGCCTAAATGATTCACCATCTAATTGTGGTGTAAAGCAAATTGGTTAGCGTAACTTAAGTTTCCAGTTTCCAAAGTACGAAACCAAAGTTTGCTAGTTTCAAGAAGCTATGCAGTTCTGTGAAATTGTTATGGAATTAGAGTTACTATATTTAGGAATTGCTTTTGCGGCTTCTACCAACTAGCGAAAATGAAGGCATTGATTTCCTGTACAAACGCACACTCTCCAAGTGAGAACTATTTCCACTTGTAAGATAGCTATCTATTCTACGTCACTTTATCTACGTAGTCACCCAAGAATTTTGTGTCCGCTGGAAGCCGCTAATTTTATTCGTACCACAGTTTTCCAAAACCAGTTTTGGCTAGGATTACGCCATCTTCATTGACTGAAGTGCATACGTTGTACAATCCGATCAGATCTCTACTGTTCTTCATTGAATGATACGCAAAATACAACGAATGGTCAATGTAAATCAGATCTCGTGCATGGAAAATAGATCAAACTTATTGACAGCTTTGTGCGAAAGCTAAATTTCGCTCTCACCTAGACATATCCGTTGCCTCCGAAACAACTCCCAACCTTATCTCTGATATTTTATAGCACCTCCGACCGATCCATTAGTCAAAGGTATACTTCATCTGGTCCAAAAGTGCGACCAGTTAAGAGAATTTATACAGCGAACAAACGTTAGAATTATATCGGTAGAAGCGAGTATGCGCCAGGACAGCGTAGTGGCCTCTAAGAAAAGCAACGGTGTAAAATTTACTTCGCCTGAACCACCATCGAACCACCATCAACTTTTAAAGAACGCTAGACAAAAACAGACCGAGATTCTGATATTAAAACTGTACTCATGACCACAAAATAAGACACCACTCTAGACATGCGATCAGTCAAATTCCGCTGGTCTTAACAAATTGTAGCATTTACGAGGATGGGACAGCCGAACCCGAGTCTACTGCATCTGCAACGCAAACGTCTCTGGTCGACTTTGAATCCACGGGACTTCAGTCCCACTTGCAGAGAGCGCTACAAAAGTCCCTCGGGATGCTACATTTAGTGTCACTTCTGTTGCAAACACCGCGAACACGAATGGATAGACAAACAATAGACCATCATCATTTGACATATAGCCAGGACCATCGATCATCCGACCTTGCAATTCAATAAAAGGGGTACCAGCAATAACGCCGCGACTGCTGTGCGCACTTGTCACCGAATCTACCATCAGATTTCGGGCTAAGTTGTCAGACGATCAAGAGCAGTGGAACACACTGTGTATTTTAATGAACGTAAAAGTCAAACACACAAACCTAGTGTGAGTTACTCGTCACCCGAACACTGTGCACTATGGCGAACCCAGAATTATTAGTAACACTGGAATCCGCCTTTGGTGTAGCAAATGCATTTTACTCTCTTCAAGTGCGCTACAACACGGGTCTTGAGGCCCCTTGGAACACGCGACAATCGGAAAGAAACATCGCAGAAGGATAGCAAGCTGGATTGTCCAAGCACAATCTTTATTTTTGACGTGTCAAGTCTTCCTTCCAACGCTATTTATGAGGCCGGTAGTTACGATTTGGAACTGTACGATTAATTCGTGAAACACTTCTTAATCAACGTTGTGGAGCGATCGCGCAAAAGACTACCTCTTTCACCAACATGTAGAGGATGCGAACAAACAATCCTAAAACTCATGGTTTGGTCAGAGTAGACAGCCAAGGAAGCGTTAGAGCAGTGGCGGAGACATGGGAAAAGCCTTCCATATGAGCTTCGGTTAAAAGCTGTAGAAGTCTCGTAAAAACCAGACATGAAGTTATCAGAAAAAAACCTACCAGCAAGTACACAGCAACTTCACGTTTGCGTTAGGTCACACGATTCCGCAGTATGTCTGCACGACGAGTGAGACGTACCTTTGACAAATCAAGCTGTAGATGATGCTGCCATATCCCAACAAAAAACGAATGACCGCTGAACTCATATCGGTTGGTATTCTAACACACTTGACTCCTTTGAATTTTTGGGGACTCACGGAGACCGAGGAACTACTCTGAATTTATATCAATGCTTAAGACCATTTTAATAAGCTGGTCGAACTGAAAGATCCCCGGATTTCGAAGCCATGCGATATCATCGGTGTCTCGGACACATGTTTGTACACTGGAATGACAGACGCTGAAATCTCGCTGCCGGACATGTCACCCATATGAAACAACAGGCTTGCGAAAGGAAGAGGGGTAATTCTTCATTACCAAAGCAACTTATGGTTCGATGCCGTTGAGGATTCATACACACAGTTCGTCGATTCTCTTTGATGTCACCAGCAATTACATGGCAGAGACACCTGTCTTACAGATTTGGTGTATCGCATCCCAAACTCTACACCCGAACTGGACTGCCACCTTGCGAATGTTATAAGATGCAGTCTAGAGCGAAAGAACATCCACGTTCTCATCATGAGTGATTTAAACATGCATTGTGTAAAAACCTTGCTAGAATCTGAGAACCATTCAAAGCTGGTCCGCAAAAGCTCACAACCAATCTTCCAGTTTACTAGCAAGTCATTTTGCCCACTCCTTTCAGAACGGATAATCGATAACATTTGCTGGATCTCCTGTTCATCAAGGAAGAACATATGATTGAAGTACTGGTTGTATTTGGGTCGCAGTGATCTTTCAGCGATCTGTCTCGATTTCATTTGCAACGCGGATAATACTCACCAGAACCCTATGAAGATGCGCACCAGTATATGCTACGACCGCTCAGCCCAGCTGGATTGGGCTACAAGCTGGTCTGACAAACAAGCTAGAACGACGTTGAACGAACCTGCGTTCCAATCGCTTACCTGTGAACACCTTGTTTGGCCGTCGTTCTCAGTTGCATTTT
The DNA here is from genome assembly GCA_944474145.2 of Dicrocoelium dendriticum. Classification (NCBI taxonomy): domain Eukaryota; kingdom Metazoa; phylum Platyhelminthes; class Trematoda; order Plagiorchiida; family Dicrocoeliidae; genus Dicrocoelium; species Dicrocoelium dendriticum. The sequence goes on along the minus strand of OX104070.1, from coordinate 68,005,696 downwards.
CTCACACAAGCGTGTGTTCACACTCATTCGATCCAGATTCATCCGCACTAGCTAGTGCACTCCATCTTTCGGATCTAGCTTGGGTGGATCATATTTTATCTCCACATTGCGATTTTAACGCTATTCCCGCAAAAATGCAGTCGAGGAATTTTCCGAATCACGAACCACACAGAAATAGTTGTGGTCCCATACGAAAGCAAACTACACGTTTCATCTGACAAATCAGCAACCACAGCGGTGGACCAATCAGCAAAGTAGCTATGGTACAAGTTGCGTCCGTCACGCACAGCCGCTCCGTGTGTCACGTGCACGATCTAGCCGTCTAAACCTGCCCCGCCTGGGCCAGATGCACAGAACGTGAAAACCTTGAACATGCGGACAACTCAGAGCACACGCGGCCGGCAGGAAACCACAAACGATCGGGCCTCTCTGGGATTACCAGCGACCGACGCAATGGATCGTGGAGACCAATCGAAGCCCATGTTTACGCATTCAGATCGACAGTAATTTGTGGCCTTACTTCATACCATAAAAATGTACGGATCGGTATTCAATGTAGCAGTTGCCAAGGCAAGTTACATCGCAAATGTTCCAAGATCACAGTGAACCAGTTGAAGCCACATAATAGTAAAGCAGATTCACTGTGGTTCTGTTCCGTATGTATAGTCATCTCACTGGTAAAGGTCATACATGAACTATCACAGAAGTACGACAGACTAGTGACAATGTTTGAACAAACGAGAAGCACCAAAAACGATTCATTTGTAGAAAGCTTGACAGAAAGTAAATCTAGGTCAGTCCCCATCCAGTACCGCATTAAATCTGAGGAAGAGGGCATGGCATCTTGTTAAAAAGGCATCATCTGTGACATTAAATGCCAATACCACCGGTTACTCAAATATGCCTGAAACAACCACCGCCAGTCCGATTGCAATGAGCATCGTCAGAGCCTCGTCCACCTTCTAAACGGTACCGAAAATTCAGAACAGCTTCGACACCAGTGGTGGTTGGAACTTGGTTGCTGCCATAGGTGACCGAAAACCTAGATCTTCGGTCACTCATTGGACCCATAGTAAAGGAAGACGACGAAGCTGTACTCAAACAGCCTCCGTCGACTGTATACAGAGCAGCTGGTCGCTTGACCACAACCAGAGTTGCATCTAGTATACCAACGGTAATCTGCACCAACATTCCAGAATCGACATCAAATTCCTTAAAATGAAAACAACTCGATGAGGTGAACCAGTGGAACTCCATATGTGACACTATAGGTGTTGCAACTAAGCCCGTAAATTGGGCAGACGTTACGCATTGCCCAAACTCACTGTACTATGGTTAATCAAGACTTCTCCGATTTGTTCTGACTTTGCCAATGAAGCAGAAGCTGTTCTCAAATGTTTGGAAGGTACTTGGAAGCGATCGAGTATACATGAGTTACGTGATGTTTGGTAACAGTCGGTTGATGTAGTAGTCTGTTAACCTTTCACCCTTGACACAAGAGCTTCCTCAGACCAGGTGAATCAGTGTGCAAATGGGGTGGGATTTTATAGCATCCAGGGGCGATAACCGCGTTATCCGAGACTTGAGCCATGATGTCATTCCAGCTCCTGTTCGTGATGTCACCTCAGGTGGTTCGATCACAGTGGGAATAGTCCAGATGTTCCTTTGTGCGTCATGACATTGACGGATAAGCCCGTAGTGTTGACAATTAGAGTCGGTTTACACTTTCCAATCTGATCCACGCACCCATGCTCGTCACGCTGGTCGGGTTAAGACCGCCCGCCTCGCATTAGGGATTTCTACCCCCACAATTCTATTCACGCAGTCGTCAGATTTGGCCCTTTCCAACGCCTCGCCAATCAACCGCTGAGGTGTTGATCGTACGACCGTCCTACTGACCTCCACGTTTTCGAGGTCTATATGGTGACCCATCTCTAATGCATGTACAGCTATGGCCGAGTCTCTTACTATTGCCTGGTATTCAAACTTCTTTCTTGGTGGTCTTGAAATGTGCTTCCTATGCTCCGAAATTCGTGTGCGTAATTCTCTCGCCGTCTGGCCTATGTACACATGTGCATAGGCTTTACATTTAATTTTATAAACACAGTTATTCGTCCTATTCTTGGGAAGGGTGTCCTTCAGGTGTGCCAGCGTCGAACGTAATGTTCGACCTCGCTGAAAGATAACCCTTATATTTTTCCTGTTTAGTACCCTCCGAATTGCCTCCCAAATATCTTCCTTGTACGGAATTCCGACCGTCCCTATCCTCTCGGCTGTGGGTCTTGACTGCCGATGTAGCACTTTACGCAACTGACTTTTGACTAGTCGCCGTGGGTAACCGCCTTCTAATAGTTTGCACATTACCACTTTCCGCGAAGCCTTTTTGTCCTCCTCCATCATCCTCCGCATCTTAGCGTTCCAGATTTTTAATAGTCCCAGTCACGCTTGCCGAGACCACCTGAAACTTAGCTGCAACACAGAATTCAGGGGGTCATGAATTGAGCTCAGATAACAGCTCAAAATCTGAAATTTGCCACCAAATACAATACGCTTGAGTGTCACCGGAATTACTTTTCCCTTCGAGTTTGTCAACCGTTGAACACACTTTTGACTCTTGTCATTATAGCGCCCACGATACCCACTTTCACAAAACGACTCAATGATGCTCTACCTCATTTCCATTACTTGATCCGATTTCCATTCATTGAGTGCTGATAAGACGCAGACAAACCTTGTGCTCATCAAAGTCACGAGAACGGGTTAGACGGATAAATCTATGTATTAACGTGGATAATATGGTGAGTCCACAGATGTGTTTCTCATTTTTGTGCAACTTCACTGAACAAACCATCCCACGGGACTTGTCAAGCCTAAGCGTTTTTATCTGTATTATACCATTGTTTTATTGTTCCACGCTGAAGGCCACTCGGAAGTCGTTTAGCCGGAATTCGTCAGCAAATTCAAGCAAATGCTTCCAAATGTCTCAGACAAGAGGTTGAGATGACCCTAAAACCGTTTCTTCCTTAAGGAGCGAAACTAGCAAATGGAAGACTGTACGCATTGCAGCTTGTTGGGAGTGCAGATCCTCACTAACGCAAGATATTTTGGACAAATACGTAGCCAAGCATAACCAATGCACTCAGCTTCTCAGAGATGACGAAGCGGCAACTCAGCAGAACATGGCTATTAGGAGAATAGTTATTAGACATCCGTTTCTTGTGAACAGGCTTAATAGCCATCCTTTATTCTTCCTATTTGCTACTTCTTCGCTGTTGTTTAAACCTTCTACTTGGGTAGCCCGATTGGTCTACACACGTCATTGTTAATGGACGCTCATCATCATGTCCTTTGCAACAGTGCCATTTACAAGAACATATACCATTGGTTTTTCTCCTCATCACTGTTCTACTTGATTTTGTTAAAGGAATCTTTAGTTTTCACACGATTATTGTACTAGTTTTTAATTTTCTGGTCTGCTTTTCTTATTCTCGTTTGTTTCGTGACATTCTTTTAAACACTACATTGCGTTATTCTGAATGGCCGGTGCCCGTCACTGTAAATGGATGTTCGATTTACGCTTGGGGTCGCATGATGCTATTTTTGAGGACATATGTGATTCGCTCTTGAGTACACGGTTACTTGTTTGCCGTTGCATTTGACGTTTTTCTTTCCATTTGTTGGCTCAAGTGTAATTTAGTAGCTTCCCTTCATTTTGCCTTTCAAACTATATAAGCAACTGTGATTTTGTGTATATAAGTCTCCTTCTGGCTCGTCCTTGGACTTCTTCTTGCGGTCGTGGGGTGAAGGCCTCAGCGGCGACACAACAAGGGCGAAAGTTTTCGGTGCAGATCACCTACTGGTGTACAAGTATATCAATGGCCGTCGTAAGTTGATGCAAGGAATTCCTCCACGTCGGGCGACTGCCGATCTAACTCGTACAGCTATAGAAGCAGAAACGCGTTACGGACGCAATATGTTTCCAAATTTCGCCGGCTTTCATCATCAGGCGAGCTTCCAGCTTTTGGCATTGCGCCTCCAGTACTCATCTATATCTATCCATCTTCTCGCAGCGTTGTCACTGTACGCTCATTCGAACCGGATTTACCAGTTCTACACACTGCAGATCTCGCATCGGTCGGCATTCTCCCACACTTGACAGATTCGCCGCTCTGCGGGCTCCTAGAGACCGAGAAACTGGCCTGCTTGTATACAAATGCTCAGGGACTTTCTGACAAACTGGCTGAACTGAAAGAACGCCAAGCTTCCGGCTCGTATGATGTCATTGGTATCACCGAGACATGGTTGCACACGGGAATGACGGACGCTGAAGTTTCGCTACCGGGCATGTCGCTGATCCGGAACAACAGGCTCACAAAAGGAGGAGGGGTAATCCTGTATTACCGAAGCGACTTACAGTGCGAAGCCGTGGAGGATTCAGACTCGCAGTTCCCCGACTCTCTTTGGTGCCGGTTGCAGTTAAAAGGCAGGGACGCTTACCTTATTGTCTTGGTGTACCGCGCCCCTAACTCAACACCCGAAACCGACTACCACCTAGCGGCTGCATTAAGGTGCAGTTTACAACAAAAGTACCCTCACATTCTTATCATGGGTGATTTCAACGTACATTGTTTAGAAGCCCCTGCCACGATCGGAGAACAATTCAAAACCGATCTACAAGATCTAGTAACTACTGTTCCTCTTTACAACCACATCACTTTGCCCAATCGGTTCAGAACTGGTAACAGGCCTTGTGTGCTGGATCTTGTGCTTACCAACGAGGAGCATATGATTGATGCGTTGGTTTTAGACTGCCCGTTGGGTCGCAGTGATCACGCAGTGATCAGTTTCAACTTCGACGGCTATGCAGAATAGCTGTATGATAACGATGCGACTGTGCGAACCATCACAAGGTATGATCGACTCGCCCAGCTAGTCAGCGCCACAACATGGTCTTTCCTCGAAGAAGAACCCCCGAAAGTCGCCTGGCTCGAGTTCGTCGAAACATTCGGTCAGCTGATGGCACAGGCTTCAGAGATAAAAGCTTGCAATAATTGCAAATCAGTTTCTTACGTTAGGAGCAGAATTCGAAAATGGATGACAGTACACAACGCAGCATGGCGAGTGTACAGCGAAGCTCCAACACCAGAAACTTGGGACAACTACGTAGTCCAACGTAACCACTGCACTCAACTGTTAAGAGAAGAAAAAGCCGCCTATCAGCAGAACATCGCATAAACCTTCAGTGCTAACCGCAAACTGCTGTACAAGCACGTTAATAGCCTACGAAAGGTGAGGCTAGGGTTTCCTCCACTCAGGACGGCTGATGGCCCAACAAGGACAGCTATGGAAGCTGCAAACTCGCTGCAGATGCAATACGCCCCCACGTTTCAAAGAGTCTTGCCACCAAGCGATCTAGCAAGCTTTGTATTCTGCTCACCAGAACTAACCCACATCAATTTTACCGCAGAGGCTGTATTGCAAAAGCTGACCTCTCTACGCAAACACAGCTCGCCGGGTGTCGATGCCATTCGTCCAGAGGCATTGGGAGCAGCAGCAAGCCAACTGGCAGAGCATTTAGCTCAGTTTTTCCAGCGCTGTTTAGACCAGAACCAAGTTCCCACCATGTGGAAGCTTGGAATAATAACCCCGATTCACAAAGGTGGAAGCAGAACTGATCCCTCCAACTACCGCCCAGTAACTCTTCTTCCTATACTCTCCAAGGTCATGGAATCCATAGTCGCCGATGCACTGGTGTGCTAGCTGGAAAACTGCAACCTCATCACTCCTGAACAGCACGGTTTCCATCGACAGCGGTCATGTACAACTAATTTACTAATTGCACGCAGTAGTTGGACCGTGGCACCTGACGCTGGAGAAGGTGTCGTTGTGATCTACCTGGATTTCTCCAAGGCTTTCGATTGTCTAGACCATCGGATACTACTATCCAAGTTGCAGCGTTGCGGGATCGGAGACTGTCTTTTGGGCTGGATCGCCAACTTTCTACTTCAACGGCAATTAGTGGTCAGAGTTCGGAGCTCTTTATCGGATCCCATACAAGTTGAGTGTGGTGTGCCGCAAGGCACAACTCTAGGTCTGCGTTTGTTTTTGGTGTTTATTAATGACCTTGCACAGGGAATCTCTTCAAACTTCCTAATGTTCGCCGACGATATCAAGATCTGGCGCAGGATCCAGGCGAACACCGACCAACATGTGCTTCAGAGTGACTTAGATACAGTGTATCCATGGTAGACCCAAAACTCATTGCATTTCAACGTCAGTAAATGCAAGATGCTTTCCATCCGACATCAGAGCAGCTACTCATACCGATTCGGAACGGATGTACTGCAACAATCAACTCTCGAACGTGACTTGGGTGTCCTGGTTCAAGATGACTTGGGTTGCTCCAGGCAATCCGAAAAGGCCTCGAAGACTAGGAACCAACACGGCGGGCGCTTGGACAAATAAACAGCTCCATATTTCGACAAATGCTCAGCTCGTATGTGCGCCCCATGTCGAATATGCAATTCAAGCCTGGCATCCATGGCTGAAACACGACCTTAATGCACTGGAGCAGCCACAACACCGGGCATCTAAGAACGTAATTGGAATGCGCAATCTTTCCTACCAGGAGAGGCTGCAACGACTGGGATTGTTCAGTGGAAGCTATCGCAGACTACGAGGCGACCTGATTATGGCATACTTGATTCTGTGAGACCCACATCATGTGTGCCGCCCTTTACTGCAACTCAGCAGCAATACAAACCTGAGGGGCCACTCATTAAAACTCGCAGAACAATACAGTCATCTGGAGTGCCGCAGAAATTTCTTTTCCATTCGTGTCTGTCACCCGTGGAATGCTCTCCCAGAATCGGTCGTCACTGCACCAAAACTAACAGTATTTAAAAAGCGGTTGGACGATGCACTCATCCACTTACACTTTGTTACTTAACACTATGTCTACATCCTACACCTGGAGTTTACCATGGAATTATTTGTTGTTAACTGTGGATGCTGTGAATCTAAGAGGATCGCAGGACTACAACGAAGCAAACGATGTCTTTATTATCATATTTAAAGTATTAACTATTTTACTATCATTATTAGCATTATTGTTATGTCGATATCCCCACCAACTATCCAACGGGACTTGTAAAGCAACGCTTCTTAACCCGTATAAATTCATTGTTCATTGAAGCTGTATTGCAGACGTAGACGTCCATGCACAACCAGAGCTCCCCGACAACGGACACTATTCTCCCAGAGACAATGGGAGCAACAGAAATACTCCTGGCAGAACCTTTGGTTCAGTTCTTTCAGCGCTGCTTAGAACAGATCGAGGTTCCTGCGATGAAGAAGGTTGGAAGCAGAACTTTGATTAACAAACGCGGAAGCAGGACTGGTCGCTTAAAGTACCACCCGGTATCTCTTCTATCTGCATTGTCCAATTTACTGGAGCAATGGAACACTAAGGCTTGACAAGTCCCGTGGGATGGTTTGTGGGAATAACGTTAGTTCAGTGAAGTTGCACAAAAATGAGAAACACATCTGTGGACTCACCATATTATCCACGTTAACACATAGATTTATCCGTCTAACCCGTTCTCGTGACTTTGATGAGCACAAGGTTTGTCTGCGTCTTATCAGCACTCAATGAATGGAAATCGGATCAAGTAATGGAAATGAGGTAGAGCATCATTGAGTCGTTTTGTGAAAGTGGGTATCGTGGGCGCTATAATGACAAGAGTCAAAAGTGTGTTCAACGATTGACAAACTCGAAGGGAAAAGTAATTCCGGCGACACTCAAGCCGACTGTATTTGGTGGCAAATTTCAGATTTTGAGCTGTTATCTGAGCTCAATTCATGACCCCCTGAATTCTGTGTTGCAGCTAAGTTTCAGGTGGTCTCGGCAAGCTTGACGGGGATTTTTAGACATCTGGAATGCCAGGATGAGGTCACCTTGTAGACGGCGAAATCGTCCGCCGGACACTCCCAGGTCTTTCAGTCGCCTATTGTACTGCAGACGGGATAAGCACTTCCCATTTTTCGTTGCTCGTCGCTATGCGATCACCAGTGCAACCAGGTAGCGTTTTAACCCTGGTTTCCAAGTCTGGATCGCGTACTCCAAATGGGGTCTCACATACGCATCGAGCATTTAGGGGAAGATGGATGGATCGAACCTCCGGAACGCCGTCAGTAAGAGACCAACACCTTGATTCGTAGTTTTTGACGCCTTCAACGACTGCGCCGAACAGCCGAGGTCGTCTTGGATTACCACCCCAAGGTCTAGATCTTCTGAGGCGGTTTTCAGCATATCGTCTCCAAGCGTATGTGCGTACGTGGCCTTGTGGCGGACATGCACGGGTTTTGCAGTTGTTCGTGTTAAACGAAGTATATTTAGCTTTGACCATTCAAAACCGCAGTCTAAGTCTCGTTGCAACATATCGCGATCTTCTTGACAGTCGATTGTCCTCCATATCTTGATGTCATCAACAAAAGCAGGAAAGTTGACTTGATGACACTCGCAAGGTCGTTAATGCACAACAAGAATAACCGCGGTCTCAACACCGGCCCTTTTAGAACAGGGCAGTCCATACCAACTGGATCAGAAAATGTACCTCGAACTCCAACCTAAAGGCTCCGCTGAAAGAGGAAGTTTTCGATCCATCCAAGGACAGGGTTTCCAACTCCGCATGCCTACAGCTTTTGGAGAAGAATGCGGTGATCTATGCGGTCGAATGCTTTAGAAAAGTCTAGATAGATGATATCAATGCTGATCGCAGTGTCGGCTGTCTTGGTCCAACGGCCACGGGCAAGCAGTAGGTTGGTAGTACATGACCGATGCTGACGAAATCCGTGTTGCTCTGGTGCTATGATAGACCTTTCAAAGTAGCCCATTACAGCCTCAGCTATGATCGATTCCATTACCTTAGAGAGCACCGGGAGGAGATTCACTGGGCGATAGTTGGCTGGCTCTGAACGGCTACCATTTTTGAAAATCGAGGTGAGGATGCCTTGCTTCCACATGTTAGGGACCTGCTGTTCGTCCAGGTATCTTTGGAAACATCCTGTTAATCGTTCTTCTATCCTCGTAGCTGCCACCTGCAGTGCTTTCGGGGGAATGCTGTAAATACCGTCGGGAACTATGGGAGCGCAACGACAACAACTTCCTCAAGATGGTCGCCAAACTAAACGTGGCGTGTGTAATTACTGGCATCTGGGAGAATGGGGCAGATATACTAGACATGCTTGGAGCACATCGGCAACTTTGGGCATATTGTAGCCGTAAAACTTTGGCTTCATCCTCGGCCGTTTGAGCACATACACCCGCTGATATTACTGAGGGATCATCAAATTTCACATTCTGGAGACTGTTCACATATCTGTACAGAAGCTTTATGTTAACACAGAACTATTCCGATAGACTCCGCTGGTGTACAAATTTGTCCTCGCGCACAAGTGTGGTATAGTGATTACGATGCACAAACATAGTTACTCCAGCTGTCAGGGCTAGGGTTCGCTCTATGCGCATGCAATGCAACGTCTCTTATTGTCATGTGTTTTCGGGTTCTACTCCGAATGAATGATCACATTCATTTAATCACATAACTAAACTTGCCAGTAAAATTCAACAAAGCATTGTTAATGGAACAATCGTCCGGAAACCCGGCTGTCATCTCCCACAAGTCGTAGTGGGTGATTATTCGAAACAAGCTAGTATATTCTTTTGGATTCTCCGCATAACACACGAAGTCGTAAATTGTGGTTACGTGGTCGCTTCGCCCCAGAGGGCTCTCCAGACTTGGTTTCTCAACCTTGAGCTCTTTGTTCATGAGCACTAGATCAGACACAGATGGTTTATTTCCGGCTCTGGATCGGGTTGGTGAAGTGAGATTGCTGAAGAGCGGAATACTTGCAAGATACTCTTACATGTCGGTTTTAAACTGCTCGTTGCGGGATGCCGGAACTTCCAAATCATGAATATTGAAGTCACCTGAGATGAGAACATGACTGTGTCGTCCTCGTAGAACCCTTCCTAAGAATAATGCCAGGTTGCAGCCCATTTCTTTGGTGAACATTGGAGACGATATACAACGGACAGAAGGCAAGTGTCGTTGAGTCTCGGCCGCAGACTGCATCAGAGTGAGTATATGATCAGCGTTTCCTGATTGGCCACCGGTTCACACTGCAGGTCATTGTGATGGTATAACATTACCCCTCCGCCTTTGCTAGGCCGATCGTTTCGGAGAAGGGACATACCATTTATCGTGACTTCAGCATCGGCAATTTCTGAGTGCAACCAGGTTTCCGTAACTAGTATGAGGTCTCAGGCATGTGACACTTGACGTAGTCGCAGTTCGGCAAGCTTGTTCAAAAGGTCTTATGGATTGGTGTACATGCAAGAAACTTTTTCTGTTTTTATAAATGCATCGTGGGATGGGTATTTTGGATAAAATGTTGTGTTGATCGGTAAAATGTTGGCAACTAATCGCTTTTGGGTAGGGGATAACGAACTCATCTGTGTCCGATTCATGGATCCTACCAATCCCCATTGCTTCTCTCTTTGTATATAATGTATGGGGTGTGTTTGCCAGTTTCGTTGGCTAGTTGATGGAAGTTATCCGAACCCATGTCGTTAATTGATCGGACTAAATGGCTGTTCTCGTGTGTTTGCTTAGCAGATGCTGCTTTGATCCGGAGCTCGGAAGGAAGGCTGCTGTGGCCCGCATACCATCCATCCACTATCATTGCTGACATTCGGCTAGATTGCAGGACCACTTTCACAATCCTCAGGCCACATCCACTGTAGTTTGGCGATCGGCGCTGTCTCGAAATTGATTGCGCTATGACGTTGTCCAGGGAGAGGGTCTCGCAAATGTACCACCAATGCTCCTGGTCGTGAGTGGCCGCTTCGTGCGCATCATGACTTTCAGCATCGGGAACACCGTGTACAAGGATGGTTCTGGCTACGAATTTCTTCCCGTTTTCGCCCAGATAGTGCTTTGACTGTCTGCGCTCGCTCCACGGAATATCCGGGAATAGGCGGATCGAATATAACCCATTCCGGAGACGGGCTGCTAACAACAGAACAGCTTCTACTTCATTGACAAAGCCAGAACAACTCGGAGAAATCTTGGTTCACCGTAGGGCTGCGAGTTTGGGTGACGGGCTTATTTACAACAACTATAGTATTACATATGGAGTTCCACTGGTTCACCTCATCGAGTTGTTTTCATTTTAAGGAATTTGTTGTCGATTCTGGAATGTTGGTGCAGATTACCGTTGGTATACTAGATGCAACTCTGGTTGTGGTCAAGCGACCAGCTGGTCTGTATACAGTCGACGGAGGCTGTTTGAGTACAGCTTCGTCGTCTTCCTTTACTACGGGTCCAATGGGTGGCCGAAGATCTAGGTTTTCGGTCACTTTTGATAGCAACCAAGTTCTAACCACGACTGTTGTCGAAGCCGTTCTGAATTTTCGGAACCGTTTAGAAGGTGGACGAGGCTCTGACGGTGCTCATTGCAATCGGACTGGCGGTGGTTGTTTCAGGCATATTTGAGTAACAGGTAGTATTGGCTTTAATGCCATAGATGATGCCTTTTTAACAAGATGCCAAACCCACTTCCTCAGATTTAATGCGGTGCTGGATGGGGTATAACCTATAGTAACTCTCTGTCACGCTTTCTATAAATAAAACGTTTTTGGTGCTCCTCATTTGTTCAAACATTATCACTACTCTATCGTACTTCTGTGATAGTTCATGTATGACCTTTACCAGTGAGATGACTATACACCCTGAACAGAACCACATTGAATGTGGTTTACTATTATGTAGCTGCAACTGTTCACTGTGATCTTGGAACATTTGCGATGTAACTTGCCTTGGCAACTGCTACATTGAATACCGATCCGTACATTTTTATGGTATGAAGTAAGGCCACAAATTACTGTCGATCTGAATGCGTTAACATGGGCTTTCGATTTGTCGCCACGATTCATTGCGTCGAGTGATGGTAATCCCGGAGAGGTCCGAGCACTTATGGTTTCCTGCCGGTCGCGTGTGCGCTGAATTGTCTACATGTTCAAGGTCGTCACATTCTGTGCGTCTGGCCCAGGCGCGGCAGGTTTAGGCGGCTTGATCGTGCACGTGGCAAACAGAGCGGCTGAGCGATACCGGCGCAACGTTTACGATAGCTACTTTGATGATTGGTCCACCACTGATTGCTGATTCGTCCGATGAAACGTGTAGTTTGCTTTCGTATGAGACCACAACTATTTCTTTGCGGTTCGTGATTCGGAAAATTCCTCGATTGCATTTTTGCGAGCATAGCGTAAAAATCGCAATGTGGAGATAAAAGACGATATACCCAAGCTAGATCCGAAAGATGGAGTGCACTAGCTAGTGCGGATGAATCTGGATCGAATGAGTGTGAACACACGCTTGTGTGAGAAAATGCAACTGAGAACGGCGGCAAAACAACGTGTTCACAGATAAGCGATTGGAACGCAGGTTCGTTCAATATGGTTGAAGCCAAATGGGATTTATGGCTTCGGATGCCTTGCTGCGTTGGCTGTTAAATTGTAATATTTTTGCTCCTGTGCAACACGCCTTTCATCGGCACCGTTGATGCACAACGGCTTTATGAATTGCACGGAAATGTTGAACCTAATCTGCTCACACCGGATGTGCTGTTGATGCGGTTTTCTTGGATCTGGCTTAGTTATTGTATTACTGAGTCACCTTTTCCTTCCAAGCTCTAAGATTACAGGATCTGTGACGCTCTATTTAGTCGGATCGCCAACTTTTTTTATAACGACAGTTGGTCCTCAGGGCCCCCAGCTTCTTATCTGTCCCGATACAACTCGAAGCTGTTGTGCTTCAGGGCTTAGTTCTAGGGTCATGATCTTTTTTGGTTTTTATTGCTGACCTTGCACAGACAATCGCTTTAAACGTCTTACTATTTGCTGACGATAGTAAGATGTGGCGCCGGAATCAGTAGTATGCCCATCAGAATTTACTTCAGTTTGACCTAGACATTATACATCAATGGTCGACCCAAAGTCTGCCGTAGTTCAAGCCGAGCAAATGCAACGTACTCTCCATACGACATCAGCCTACCTATTCCTACAGGGTAGAAACGCAAGTACTGCAGCGATCATCCGTTGGACGCGACCTTAGCGCGCTGGTTCAGGATAACTTGCGTTGTTCCCGACAATCCGAAAAGGTATCGAAAACCGGTAACCAACACGCCGGCCTCTTGCGACGGGCGTTCGGACAAGTAGACACCTCTATTTTCTGATAGATGCGCAGCGCATAAGTTCATCCCCATGTCACATAAACAATCGAAAGCTAGCATCCATGGCTGAAGCACGATCTTACAGCACTGGACCAACCTTAACAATGACCGTCCGAAAACGCCACTGGAATGTGCAGTCTACCATACGAGCGGAGGCTGAAATGTTTAAGAATAGACAGCAGGCGATATCGCCAATTTCGAGGCGACTTGATAACGGTACAATTAATTCTACACAATCCAAACCATGTGTGACGCTCTTTACTGCAAATCAGCAGTAGCAGTAACTTGGGAGGTCCCGACTGAGATTGGCGAAACAGTATAGCCATCTGGAATGCCGTAGCAACTGCCTCTCTCCTCTTCTGTGTCAACCACGGAAGATTATCCGCGAATCGGTTGTTTGTGCCCTTGCTCATTAAAAGTCATTTGGATGATGCAATCCTGTGAAATATCGTGGATTTATTCTTTTCGCCTATTGAAGCTGTAGAAAGACTTGGAGTGCAGGGCTACCGCATAAAATACGATAAGTCCATACTTTTGGCAGTAAAAATACTTCCTGTCTTTTTCATGAACATTTTCAATTACTCACCAGATCCCTCGAGGCGGCTTGCAAAACAGGGCTCGTTACTATGTATAAAACTATTGTTCTAAGTCACGGAGCTGCTCATCTGAAAGTAACTCAATGCCACCAGCTCCACAGTTTCACAGAGCACACTCTATGATGTCCTCCATAGCGAAGTTGAACAATAAGGGTGACGTGGGACAATCCTGTCTCATGCCACTGATGATGATAAAGAGCAGCCAAAGTTCGCGCAGGCCCGCACTCGGACGGAGGTACGAGAGTACATTGCTTGAATGTTTAACTGACAAACACACCTACAACACAGCGCTCGAGATAAATAAATACAAACCTACGACGATCCAGTCGGATACACCTCCTGTCAATCGATATGCCTCACTAAGTAACATCACGTGATGCTTCAGAGTGTTCACAATAAAACAAATCGAACATGGACACGTAAGGTTTCAACTTTTCCCAACAGAAAAAGGGACAATGTCGAGTTTCATTATGTTGCCTTGTTGTTATTATGGATTTTTGTATACCACCATGAAGTCTACTTTAAACTCATTGGACCAGCCTATGACTTTGCATCGGGTCAGTTGAAATTCTAACGTCTACGTATTTTACTGTAACGTGCCTATGTGCAGAGGCATACTTATGTCCCGTTGCTACTGGGGGTCTTCGGCATTTTCGATCATTTAGAGACGGTTCTCGAATATAACTTATCCCAACATGTCACAATGTCAACTCGTATAATTGCAGGACAAACACCCCATATTCTTGACCTTGTATTCTCCCCGGCACAATCAGATGTCACCTACCTAGCCGTTCTTTAGCCCGTTGGTAAAAGTGATTACTGTGTGATTTCATTCACAACCAAGTTCGCATCCGTCGAAATTTATGGCGTGCTGATCCCCAACACCTACAAACGGCCGCCAGTTCTGTGAACTGAAGTATACACGAACCCTTGGACCTGGATGATGTGTGGAACCTTTTGTACTCCAAAATGATTTCGCTGGTTGAGCAGGTCGTTCCTGTTTACAAAAGTAGACCTCTTGCCAGAGGTCCTCCATAGATTGATAGACAACTGAGAGGCCTAATGAACAAAAGACGGAAATTATGGGATCGATTCAAGCTCACGCACTCCGCATCTGACTATTCGGACTATATAGTGGCCAGAACTGCCTACAGCTTGAAAAAACGAGAGAAACAGCATAAGTACTAACTAGGTTTGGCTGTGTAATCCAAGATGACACTTAAGACACTCTTCTTTTACCTGGAGAAAAGTACCAGAGCATGCAGTGGCATTCCTGCCCTGTATTTCTTGGCGCATGTCGATTTACTTGACGATGACGCTGCGAAAGTCAGTCTCCTGGCCCAGCAATATTCAGCTGTTTACTCGATGGAGACGCCGTTACCCAGTGAAGCGGCGTCAATCCAACCCTCACCGTTGGAGCACGTAGAGTTGCGCGCGGATGTCGTTACCGAAGGCATTCGTGCATTGGATTCGAACTCCTCGCCGGGTCCTGATGGGTTGCATCCGCTGTTCCTCAACACTGTGGTCGATTACATTGCCGCTCCCGTTTGTCCGGTATTTCGCCATTCTCTTGCAGTTGGATGGCTCCCGACTGCTTGGAAAGTAAGAATTCTTAAGCCTATGCACAAAGGAGGATATCGTCAAAATCCTGCCAATTATTGGCGTATCTGCTTAACGTCAATGTTGTGCAAGGTAATGGAGCGGATTCGCAAGCGGGTACTTCATCCTCACCTCGAGAAGCTAAACGTCATCTGTTGTATGCAGCATGGTTTTCGTAAGACATGCTCATGTTTTTTGAATCTGCTGATTGTCCGGGAAAGATGGGGAAAATTATTAGATGCTGTGATACGCCTGGATTTTGTTTTTGTCGACTTCAGCAAGGGGTTTATCAAGATCCCTCATGAAAGACTCCTTTATAAAGTACGAGAAATCGGTGTTTCTTGGAACGCTCTCTCTTGGATCGCCGATTTTTTGGATGACTGCACAATGCGGGTCAATGTGAACGAGGCTTACTCCGCTCCTATGCTCTTGACTGTCGGGGTCACACAAGGATCGGTCCTTGGCCCAGAAGTTTCCAAAATCTTCATCAATGACCTCCCGTCGGAACCAGTCGGATTATTTGATTTACCCTGACTAAATGAAGCTGTGGATGGAGGTTTCCTGTCTTGATTGTGCGGACAGATTACAGGGAACGCTTGCTACGTTACATGAGTGATCAGTCAAATGGAGATTGCCCATAAATCGCGACAAATGCTCAGTCCTCCCTATTGGCACTCGTGAGCCTTTCGGGACGTGGCATATTGATGGGACATTGCTCAGAACCTCAGTCCTTAAAAGAGACCTCAGCGTGCTGGTGTCATCAGATCTACGGTCTACGCAAGACATATTAAGGAGGGTTGCTGTTGCCAACAGGATGTTCCATGCCATGCGGAGAGCCTTCACGCGTTTGACTCCGGATATCTTCGGACTCTTGTTTACTTCGCATGTGCGTCTCAGTCTCGAATACTGATTACTTGCCATCTTCCTTCTTACCAAGTTTGAATGCGCGCTGCTCGAGAAGGTCCAACGGCGGGGATCGAAATACGTCTTGGAGATACGGGACTTGCCTTATCCCCTGAGACTTCAGTGGATGAACCTGTGCTCCCTGGACGTCGCGGTGATCTGGTTTTCACCAGGCGCTTCCTGAGAAGAGAGATGGGCATGTAGCTGCAAACGTTCTTTCAATTCAATGCTAACAGTTCAACCCGAGACCATAACTGGAAATTGTTTAAACCAAAAAGGCTCCGGGTTCGTTCTGCTCTCACTCTGTCAACTTGTTTAGTCAACGTTTGGAACGAATTACCGAAGCCTGAGAAATCTTTCAAGCGAATGTTAGATTCTTACCCCTTTGAGTACAACAGACCGTTTCAGCTTTCATTATAGCTATCACGGTCCCTTGTGGAATACCGCTTCGTAACGAAATCGCGGCCTTCACAAAATGATCGTAAAGCGATGGAGCTGATAAAGTATTTCCCTTCTTCTCTCTACAATCCTATGATCCTATGGTTTTCAGAACGTCACATCGGGTCATCGCGTTCTTAGGAGATAACACCAGAGAGCCGCTCTGCCAGCTGAGTTCAATGTTGCGAGTATGTTCAGGATGCAAACATTAGTAGGCCGGTTGAATGCTCGGTGTTGGAGCATATGGAGGATCATAAAGAGGTGAGGAATGCAATTCTGTTATAGACGAAACCCAGCCTATTCTTCATCTACGACGGTGAATCACAAAGTAATGCCATCTCTTATTCAGGTGAAGTTTTTGACAAAAATAGCTGAAATCTTGTTGCAGTTATAAGTGATCATATTATTTACTTTAGGAGCTTTTTATTTTTTATGTTCCAAGTTTTGTAACTCACAATGAACTTTCAAATTGTCTGCCTCTTTACACTAGTGTTAACAACAAAGAGCAGTGATTGAAGTTCCTGTTGCTCTGTGGGAAACCCCTGTGCAAATTCACGAACGATTACAAAATGAGCTTGAGGATAATACCTTAGCTTATAGCAATGCATGCAGGAAGCTTCGTCGGCTGAAAGATGAAATGTGGGGCTTGTGAGCTTAACCAATAAATCCTGACGAGTCCCAGATCAAGAGACCGAGGAGTGATACCCAAGTTGATAATCGACATGGTCCTCCTTCTGCATGATAATGTTCGACTACACAAAAGCATCAAGACAAGGGAGACAGTCGCCACTTTCGGGTGGACAACTTCACTACATCCTCCATAGTCACCAGATTTAGCGTCTTCAGATTACCATCTATTTGGTCCCATGAAAAAATGTCTAAGAGTGGAACATTATTCCGATGACGAGGAAGTGAAAACTACAAGGTAGAAGTTAGTCAAAGAACAGTCAGAGGAATTTTAGGAGGCAGGGATACATGTTCTCATTCAAAGGTACAATATTGCTGTTGGGATAAACAGTGACTATGTTGAGAAGTAGGGATTTGCTTCACAAAGGACCAACTTTATTCTGACGTATGATACATCCTCCCATCGCATTGAGGATGGACCTTACCGTGGTGCGATGGTTTGTGTGCCTCAGTGATTCATTGAGCTATGCTGGGTGATGCTTTTGCACCTTCAGAGTCACTTATACCAGATTGGTCAATGGTTAGAGACCAGACAAACTCAGCCCCCTGGTCTTCCAGGTTGAAGGTTGGAATGAGGGTGGCACTTTATTCCTTAAAACGGGCTTCTTGTAGCCCAATGCCAAACCCGCTGCCTTGCGGACAGGTTTTTGAACCCAAGGCTTCGGTTGAGAACCCTAATCGTTCTCCTGTCTAGGCCTGAGCAACCTGACAGTATCCTGCCCACGCAATACAATGCATCTCTCTTCAAACAAATTGCTGATGCTCTGGCCACCGCAGAGGATAATCAACGGTGCCCTATCTGCTGCATCGAGCAGGGTGGATAGGGGTTTGGATGCTACTGCTCAAGCCTTCCCGTCTTCTTATTCCCCCTCTTGCGCCTTTTCACCATCATCGCCCCGTTCCAACTTCACTTTTATCCCCCTTGTCTTCAACTCCCCTATTATTGGCCCTCAACCAACATGCGTTGCTAACCGCTTAGCTTCTAATTGCAACTCACATGCTAAAGCGGAGCGTCACTCCTCTCCTGTCGACAATCCCATGTTCATTCAAGCGGTCCATTCCAGTTCATCGGCTTACATTTAGCGCCCTCGATCCTCCTTCAGATTTGCATGTCTCAATGTACGCACATTGCTACAGATCGGCCAACAGACAGCATTTACCCGAACGTTGAAGAACTTCTCGATAGATATCTACTGCTTATCGGAGACCCGCCCGCAAGACACGAGTTCTGTGCTCACTCTGCGATCCCCTTCAGGTGACACTAGCAGCACTTTCTCATTGCGCCTATCCGGTGACGATGCAGCTTCGAGCACCGACCAAGCTGCTGTTGGTATTGCCTTGAGTCCCCGGGCTGAAGATGTTCTGGTTGATTGGATTCCAATCAGTAGCCGGATGTGTGCGGTTCGATTGGCTGGCTCGTTCAAAACTTCGAAGTCGCGAGGGACTAACAGGTGCCTATTCATCATCGCTGTCTACGCGCCCACAAACTGTAGCGGTGAGTCGGTAAAGAACTACTTCCACGGCCAACTGACCCAGATCCTTCGTCACAGAAGAAGCTCGGACACTGTAGTGCTGGCCGGGGATCTGAACGCACAAGTTGGAAAATTGCCCACTGATGAAATGCATCTGGGCGGTCAGCACGGTGTAGGCTACCGTAATGATAACGGTGAACGGTTGCTTCATTTGTGTGAAGATGCCCGCTTATTTCTTGCGAGCACTAACTTCCGACACAGCACCCGCTGGAGAGTGTCTTGGCGCCCACCAGCCTTGAACGCAAATCGATCACATTGCGATAAGTTACCGCTGGAGAGACGGCATCCAGAACTGTCACTCGATTTGGAGCACATGTGTGGACACCCGTCATGCATTTGCGTGTGCCGACCTGCGGATTCGTTTTGGCGGATGCCCACGATGACGCCGTGAGCGCATTGACACCAGCCAAGTGGCAAAACCAGCTGTTCCGAATGGCTATCAAAGTACGCTGATATGCGAGTTGAGTAAGAGCTCACTGGAGACAATTGAAGGTCACTGGTCACATGTTCACCAGACCTTACTAGCAGCAGGCAAATCCTCATGTGCTAAGTCTAATCGCCAACGTGGACATGGGCCTATTAGCGGCCACTAGAACTTATCGATGTTCGCCGGCATATTCCGGCTGGAAGCGAACATACTGAAACTCGCAAAGAGCTCCGGACAAGACTCCGTGCTAGCCTGAAGAGAGACCGCGAATCTTGGTGGTCTCATGGTGCATCAGAGATGGAAATGGCCGCTGCCCTTGGTAACCATCGTAAGTTATTCCGTCTGATACGGAAAACAGGCAGCAGGAGACCTGGTGTTAGTGAAACTATACGTGACGAGAGTGGACAGCCTATCCACAATTTGTCAAAGCTTTCGGAGCGTTGGGCTGAGCATTATGGAAAGCAATTTAATCGGCCAGAATTGTTCGATTCTTCGCCGGCCAGTGATCGGCCTGCTCCGTGGGCTGTCACCCTCTCGCTCAGAAGTCGAACATGAGATCGCTTTGTTGAAGTTAAATAAAAACCCGGACCTGATGATCTTCCTCTAGCCCTCTTCAAATTCGGAGGCTCTGCTCTTGTTGATGAGTTACATGAACTACTAGTGAAACTGTGGGAGCAGGAGACCGTCCCAACCGACTGGAGCCGCTGCGTTATTGTTCCCATCTTCAAACGACGCTCGCGTTCGGAATGCGGCAGCCATAGAGGAATCAATCTGATCTCCATTGCCTCTAAATTACTCGCCTCCATAATCTTTCGTGAGCGGCAAGCCGGGTTTCGTCGAGGTCTTGGCTGCATCGACCACATCTTCACCATGCGTCAATTGTTGGAGCACCGTCACACATATTGTCGGCCCACCGTTGTTGTGTTCCTCGACATCAAAGGTGTCTTCGATTTGGTTGATCGATGTGCCCTTTGGAATTGTCTACTCAGGAAAAGTGTGCCCGAGAAATATGTAAATATTATCCAAACATTATACGCGCGTAGCTTAAGCAGAGTGAGGGCTTGCGGCAAGTTGTCGTCGCCCTTTAATATCTCCAGCGGTATGAGACAAGGATGCCCGCTGTCACCTTTCCTTTTCAACTTCGCTACAGATGAAGTCATGGAGACTACATTTACAGGACATGGTTCAATGGTGTAAGATAGGATAAAAAGCATAACTTTATAAGACCCACAGGATGGATATGAAAAAGAAAATTAAAATGTTCTAACGTGGAAAGTAAAGTATCAGAGGTTATATCATCGCACTTTAGCAAAGTGTTGTGTATCGTTTATCGCTAAGATGAAAATCTAAGTCTTTCGAATGTCGTCATGTCTGGTGCGTTCACCACATAGTTTGGTAATGCATTCCAGTGAGAAAAGATTCTAAGTGAGAAAAGATACCTTCTACAAATCAAACGAGAGTGTTGCGCCATTAGTTTCAAGTGGTTGCCTCGGTTTTGTTTGTAAGGGGCTAGAGTCAACAGTGATGTACATGGATGCTCGTTTTCGGTTAGTATCCGACATGTGAGAGTAAGATCTCCGGGAAGCCGTCGGTATTCTGATGAGAACACACCGAGTACACGAAGACGCAGTTCGTAACTTATACCGGATAGTCCACGCGTTGCCTTTGTGGCTGTTCTTTGGAGCTGTTCCAATAGGCGGATGTCTCGTTTTAACCATGGGCACCAGGACTGAATTGCATATTCAACATGAGGACGAATGTGGAGTTAATCAACAATGGTACTAGCTGTCGCTCAAAAGTGCCTTAGAAGGTGTGGATCTGCTCCCAGGAAAACGACTTCTTGACTTGGAGTATGCAGACGACATTGCCCTAATCTGTGACAGCTCCCAGACGTGTCAAGCCGCGCTGGACAGATTAGCATTGGATGTCAGCCGCTTCGGGCTTTGCTTTGCACTATCGAAGTGCAAAGCGTTCCTCCAAGATTGGCAGGTATCGTCTTCTGCGCTGACCCTTGTTGAAGACCATCTAGAAGTAGTACAAAATTCAACTACCTAGGAAGTTGTATCAGCGCAAGTGGGATCGAAGATGAGATCACGAATCGCGTAGGAAAAGCTCGAAGTGCTTTTGCTAGCCTTCATCACCTACGGCACCGGCGTGACATCACTCACGCCCTGAAGGGTAGAGTGTACAATGCAGCGGTACGTTCGACCCTACTGTACGGTTGTGAAACCTGCCCCCTAAGATCGGTGGAGATGAAGAGGCTAGTTACGTTCGACCACCGGTGCCTTCGCAATTCAGCTCATATCTGGTGGGAACACCGCGTGAGCAACGAGCGTGTTCGACACCTTGTTTACGGCACGGGAAAAGGAACTGAACCGCTCAGCACCGTTATTTCACGTACCAGGCTGCGATGGCTCGGCCACGTGTTGCGCATGCCAACCCACCGACTTCCGCGACGAACGTTGTTTACCCAGCGAGGGTGTGGATGAAAGAGGTGGCCAAGCGATGACTTGGCCCAAAGGAATGGAGGCCCTCACTTAGGAGCTCGCCTCGTTTGGAGCGTCACGGCTCCCTGGTTGGGGTCCAAAAGACGAGGAACACGTTTGGCTAGATACACTTGCTAACATGGCTAGGAGCCGACCTCAATGGCGTTCCTGTTGTGAGTTTCTTTGTCCCTCCCCATCCCTTTAAGCCTGCCCCTCCAACCACGATCTCATTTCGTAGCGTAAAACATAATAATTTTGCTTTTTGCCTTATAGCCGGAGCGTAGCTTACCGGAACGATGCCTATTCGTTGCTGGTAGTTCAGCTGGCATGCAACTGTTGTATTTATCTTCCTTTTACTTTATGTATTGCGGCACAGTAGCTGAGGTGTTTCCCACCTCCAGCTAACGTATATAATGATAATGACACATGCTCCTGTGTTGATGGCTGTACCTGTCCTAAAGAAGATGGTGTTATTTTTTGACTCACCCTCGTATGTGCTGCTCCCGAACTCTATTGAGATCCTGTAAAAGCAGAGAGGCGCGCACTTTGGACGCAACGTATATGAAGTTGATCCCTTGGTAGTTGGCTCAATTCGTTCGGTCACCATTTTCGATTACAAACACAACGTCCACCAAGACGTAATCAGATGGGATGAATTCTGTGGTGCAAATCTACTGAAGGGGTATAAGTACTTCGGAAATAGAGGTGAGCCTCCATCGTTGAGGACAGCAGGAGGCAATTCGTTGAGATCGGGAGATTAGTAACGTTTTATAAAACGAACCTCGTAGGCAAACTGGGCCTCAGAGGACAGAGAGGTGCTTACACACCCGAGTACACCGTGGATACAGGAATAGTAACTCGATAGCAATGGAGACCAGTTGGATTGTTGTTCGAAGTGCTCTGCCCAACGTACAAACTAGCGTTGGTGCTTGTGATTTAGTTCACTGCTGGTTTCACAGATCACTTGGCTTATACTTGGTTTCTTGCTACGGTGGGATAGAATAAAAGAGAAGTTTCTGCAGAATTTCCCTAAGGATGCAGCTAATTCCACCTCGATGATACGCTTCATCCACCAAGCTTTGCAGTCTTCATCGAGGAGCCGTTTTACTTCGGCGTTGGCAGATTTTCTTATTGAGTTATACTAAATACCGGTAAGAATTGTGCGTCGGTCTTTCATCATCTGAACATATTGGTGCTGTGCCTAACGATATCGCATGTGATGCTGGCAGACTTCTGCACTGCATTCCGGATGGGCGTCCAACGCGTTGCGACATCTGAGAGCGGATGGCTCTTCAGATTGGAAATTAACGAAGTCTGATAATCTTTGGAGCAACAAGTTTGGCCACGTCAAGCTGTTGGGTGTCACCAAAGCGGAGGGCAACTTTAGCACATACACACGCACACGTAGGTGGTCAGAGTGCAATAAATACTCCAAATTGATTTGCAGATTACCAGCCCAGAACTCCCCAAGCTCTGAGACAAAGCTGATACTTGTCTGCGACTGCTTTTTCATCTCGCTTACAAAGCAGCCGAGACTTATTCACATTTAGCTCCACAAAAATAGTATCCCCTTATCCACAACCTGGGGACGAGTGGGATAGTGTGCAGGTCCGCCGCGGACAGAAAAACTGATCAAACTGCCCGAATGTCACCCGCAGGAAATCAACATGTTGATTCTCAGCGTTGGACACCTTCTCAGATTGTTCTCAGCAGCTCAGGTAAGCGTGCATTAATCCCCAAAGGTCGCTCTCCTAGGTGACTGCATTCAGGACGTGATCTCCAAGCTAGTATACAGTGTCTGGCTAGTGACGAATGTGGACCACAAACATTCGGACGAATTAAACTGATATGGGTTACAGAATGATAATCTATACGCACTGTTCAGGACGCGTTGAGGTGTATCGCAAAATACTTGCTCGGCGGTCGCCCGCCCCACCCTAGCATCATCGGGAAAAAGTAAGAAATGCGAAGTAAGCAGACGTGAGAAACAGGCGCAGCCCCAGCATTGCGCATTCAACATGAATCGGGATGGATAGCTCAATAAGAACGCCAAGGTGTGTCGCTGTTTCAAGAAATTCTTGATCTAACCAAGGATAGAATCCTTAACTCCATAACCTCCCAGCCTCTGAAGCAGAATGCTGTGGTCCAGGTGATCGAAAAAGTTGAAGAAGCTGAAGTAATTGGTATCAACCGATTCTGTCCAACCACCGTGTGCAATCATTAGTTTGGTTCTACATGGTCGATGCTGACGGAAAGTTGCTGCTCCGATGCTATGAGGTTGCAGCGTTGCAGGAAGTTGACAAAAGCCTCAGCGATGATTGCTCCTATTGTCTTTGAGAATACGGGGAGGGGTGGCACTAGGCAATAGTTTGCTGCTTCCGAGCGACCGTCACTTTTTGCACGATTATGGCATTTTTCACGTGGTAAGCACCATTTTCTAATGTAAGCACGTTTGGAAAAATGCACCAACAGATCGGACAACATTGTTGCTGCTGCGTTCAGCGCCCTTGTGTGAATGTCACTGATACCAAGATATGTGTAGGTGTGAAGTGAGGGCAGTTTCTTCAACACAGATGTGGTTATGAAAGTACGGTAAGTCCTAAAATTAAGCGCAGTGTGTGGGTATGTGACACTGATGAACTTCGCGTTGGAAGGTCGGGACGTAGCGCACCCGTAGCTCATTGTGTGCTTCTTCAGCGCTCTGTGTCACTCCGACTATGTTGTTAAATGGGGGGGGGGATACCGTGCGTCGCATTGCGAATAATGTTAACACGCTTTTACAACATTTCTTTGTTTTTTGAAAAGTTACAAGTAAGTTATTCTTGGTGAGTCAATTCGTCCTCGCGGACAAGCGTGGTGCAGCGGTTGCACTGGATAACGCAGTTGCTCCAGGTTTCAAGACCGAGACGGGCTCTGTAAGCATGTAAGGCTCTTTTCCTTAGGGACACGCGCTGTTAAGTTCTGCTTCTGATGAACAACGATGGCTTGGTGGAACGAACCCGCTTGATTTATAGACCAGTTATGATCAGTTTGCTGAAACGTCCAACAAAATGAATCAAGACGTTGTCACGGAAGTCATCTTTTAAGAAGTACCAATCGATCGCTGTAACCAGATGTGTTAGGATGTCGTAACGTGCGATGGGGTGCGTTGGTTCAGTGTGCTCCTCCAGGTATTCAGCGTAACATACATAGTTGCAAAGTATAGAAACATGATTGCTTAGCTCTAGTGGATTGTCTATTAATGGTCTGATGATGGTAAGTACGAGACATAGTACCTGTGGTTCCTCATCAGCTGTGTATCTGGTGAGTGATGTGATATGAACATACAGCGAAACAGTTGCGATCCCTACTTGCAGTTCGTATTTAAATGCCACGCTGAGGGATACCGTATGTCCACGCCGTGGAGGTTGCAATTACTTACGATAAGAACGTGGTTGTAATTTGTGAGTATGCATTTGGTCATTGCCGATATAAGGCAAATAGGGAAATAGGGGCGACAAACGACTGACACGAAACAGTTGGCTTTGTAACTGAGACGTAAACGGCACCATAATGAATTGGCGACCTGCCTCTCCAGGTTAATAAACGGTTTGCATTATAAGTTGTTGTGGTAATGCAGAATTACCCCATCTCACCTGCTATACCAATAGTCTCGGAACAGTGACATTTCCTTAATCGCAATCGCGACTTCCACAACCTCTGAGCGTAACCAGGTTCGGCTAGAGAATTGGGATCCTAAGCGTTCGTTACCGCTTTTGTTATAGTAACGGTGAGTGACTGTGTTGTGTTTGGCGGTATGGTACTTAGTCCCTCGGGCAACGCATTTTGCACAATGCACACGGTATTGCTACAGGATTGTAAAATATTCTTATTTTACTAATATGCCACCAGTATGCGATTCTAATGGGGTCTCTAATTTATTTGAGTGGTGAGGTGGCTCTTTAAGTAGAGCGACAGTAACGTCCACTGATTTGAACCAGAGCTCATTGGCAATCTTTACCAAAGGGACTGCCAGGGATCCAGTTGCCTAAGTGACATCTACGTTGTTTGAGGCACTGCTTTTATTGTCCTTGGGGAGCATCCTTTCTACCTTTCTGATGTTGGTAGCCTTGAGGGAGGTTCGGCTACAATGTCATACAATAGCAAGATCTCACGAGGATAGCATCTATGCAGATAGTCGTGTGCCTCTGTTTCGCATGCATTATATTCATCAGACTGGGGACGCCGTGGACACAACGCTTCTGGGTACGGTGTCTATACGGCACACTTCAAGGATCAGCTTCGCTGGATTGCGTTCGCCCCACGGAACGTCTGGAAAGACACGGAGCAAATAGGATCGGTACCGGAAACGCGCTATCAAAAGCCAGGCGGTCTCCGCCTCGCCGATTGTGGTTAGCACAGCTCGAAACAGACTGGCTTCACCATAGTGCTGAGAATTCGGGTGACAGGTGAGTCCTTGAGGTTGGTTGGCTTAGTCTGAACACCGCGCAGGTTGCTCATGATGTTCCGCTGGTTCAGGTCGTCCATGCAAGTTCCTTTCAATTAATTTGACAAATTATCTGGAACGTTGTTACCAACTATGGACAAAGAATGCCGTTTTCTCTGTGTTTTTCAGAGGAGAACGGGTAATGATTGGAAGATCACGCGTTATTGTACGTGTCAGTGCAGCATCATCAATTAGTTTAGTCGTGGGTGTGGCACTAAACACTGCAGCAGATGGTTTTGAGCGTTTTCGGATGCAACAGCGCTCGATTTGTTATTGGTATTGGCTTGCTTGCTGTCTCCATAGAGCCTGGCAGGAACGAATGGGCTTAGGGGAAATTTGTGGTGATGGTTCTTGCACGATATCTTATTGTACTTGTCTTAAGGTACCTATTTAGTCAGTGTAATATGAACTGGTTGATAGGATCTCCACGTGCACTAGCTGTGCGTGAGAATTACCTCCGCTCTGGGTACAAGCCAAGCCTTATGCAATTCTGACTTGTCTGAACTGGGTCGATGCCGATTTCTATTATTTCTCCTAATACCACACAAAATTGTTGCAAATTGGTTAGAGGTGAGAAGTTTGGAAACGGCTATGCGGTCTGAATTAGTGGCTAGGTGATTGCTTAACTTGTTTGCGTACGTTACTTTCTTAATGATACGGCCGGCGGTGTAGACTTGGTTCCCAATGGAGTTCAGTGGAGAGAGTTGGACTTTAGATCCCGCTATGTTCGTCCCTATTGAAGAGAGTTTTGTACTCAATATTTACTCAGCCATTTCTGATATCCCCTCACACTACTGGCACTGTGCAATTACCTTTTTAAGCATTAGACTAAAATTAATAAAAGGTTACACGAGGCACATCAAAGAAAGCATGATATGTCATGTATAGACAAATATGCGACGAGTACAATGTGATCAAAAATTAGTTTTGACAAGTTAAGCGAGTAGATTTATGAGTTCCAAGACAGGAGATGTGGTACGGATAACTCTTTGACACCATCGGTTGTTTTCTTTTTGAAGAAGCAAATTGTTTTGCGAGTGCGAGTGTCCATAGGCACGTAAGCTGATGAGGATCTTTATCTCAATTAGATGTTGTTTTGGTGACTCAAACTGAGTTTCGGTCACGTAACTTGATTTGTACCCGAACCGATTGCTTGCGCAGATATTCGCAGGCACTGCTCGTTCATTTTCCGTTCGTTCGTTACATAATAGATTCGGATTAACTTGGGCTATTAAGCGATGCATGCAAGTCATCTGCTGATACCGACCAGCGTTATTTTCTATGGATAACCAGGTGAAGGAACGGTGTATCTCGTGGGAGTAAGGACCGGTATCGTTCAGACTGGATTAGTCGCAACCATTGCACGGCGCACCAGGTGCCACCCAACATGTCTCCGGGATGGTATTACACAGAATTAAAATGAGCCAAGACAGCCGTTGTGCAGCTTCACCTCGCTTGACGTCAAGTTTCTGTCTTTGGGATTAAAACGAGTGGAGCAGTTAGAACAGGAAGGTTCAGTGTTCTCTATGTTATTGAAAGTTCCACAGGCGCCTGTAGCCACAATGGAGCAACCAATCGAGGCCACCGAACCACGTGAACTTGGTGTTGTAGGACGCGATGAAAATCAAAATCGAAGTCTCGGGGGCGATCAGCAAATTCATTTATTGTCAGAGGCCACGCATATGTATAGAAAAAATACACTATTTATTACACATGATTTCACTGGGTAGCCTGTCATCTGGTTAGCACCATTGGTTGCGTTTGCCTTCCTTCTTTTGCATTGGCTCGTGGTTGTCCCATCATTGGTTCTATTGCTTGACTGCGTCACGATGTCGCCTGTGTTCTATGACTGGTACCAGATTGGTCGTATTTCCTTGGTGCACTAATCCTCGGCTGGTATGTGGACGGTTAGCCGTTATTAACGATTTTGGGTCGTCAATGCTTACTCATCGTTTAGCTGACCAATCTGTGCTTCCGGCTTTTCGATACACGTAACGTGCCATTGGCATGTTTGCTGCGCCGCAGTATTGGTCTTCTTTCACGTGATTAATCGCCGTCCAGTCGCGTGAGGTTTCCTCGATCGGGTGAATCTGCTGCGGGCCATGATCCGCGGTTAGCCTGTCAGGCCCACCAGTCTCGGCCGTTTGCTCAAACCACATTACATCCTTTTCCTTTTGTTTTGTCAAGATTGTCACAATAACTTCCATTCTCTTTTCCGCTGCGTGTGAGCTTTCTTCCTTGTATCCTGGTGACAGCTACCCTTTCCCGTTGCTGCTGCCGATCATCGCTTTTTAAAAACTGTCCAATGCATGCTCGCCGGAGTTGTACTCAGTTCCGTCGAATAATTCTACCCCCTTTCTTGAATTCGTAATTCCTCTCTCCCATGTGACTCTCAATCATTCACTTCCTCCACTCTCCTTCTGTCTCTGGTAGTGGTTGCACCCATTCTTCTTCTTCCACTGCTAGTGGATGGAGGCTTCTTGACCCACGATTGTAGTACTTCTCTTGTCTTAGCATCCTGTTCCGCAGTCGCTCGTGTAGCGAAGCTGCCAGCGCCATCTCAGGCTGTAGTACATTTTCCGCGGTCTGTATCAGTGTTCGTGTCCTGCGGTTGAACAATCGCTGAACCGGACTTACCCCAATTTCTGTGGCTGGCGTGTTTCTGCGCTCCAACAGCAGAATATAGGGGTCCTCGTGAGTCTCTTCCGTTTTGGTAAGCACCTTCTTTGCTTCTATCACCGCCGACTCCGCCTTCCCGTTTGACTGGCTGTGGTGTGGGCTGGTGCACTAATGATGGAAATCCCACTTTTTGCTGAAGGCACGGAACTTTGCGCTAGTGAATTGCAGTCCGTTGTCCGAAATCACCACTTCCGGTATTCCATGACGAGCAAACTGGCACCGCAACTTATTCACAACCACTTGTGTATGGATAGTAGCAAGAGCATCGATTTCGAAGTATTCACGGAAATAATCAACCAGCAGTAAATAACTTTTCCAATCGTGGACGAAAATGTCTACTGCAACCACCATCCAGGGCCTGTCCGAAACGTCGCGGAGCATCAGCAGTCCTTTTGACTGTCGCGCGTCGTGTGTGCGACACGCCACACAATTCGAAACGTAATCGCGTATTTGGCTGCTCTTTTCTGGCCAGAACATTAGCTCACGCGCTTTGGCCACGCAATTGTTGGTGCCCAAATGAGCATAGTGGATGAGCTAAGGCATTGAACGTTGTAACGCTATGGGGATTAGTATCCTTTTGCGCTTGAATATCAATCCGTCCTGGACGATGAGTTCGTCTCGAAAATGGAATAAGGGGTCAGCTCTCTGGGCAGCATTTGCTTATTCTGGGGCCAGCCGTTCATTATCGTCTGTTTCAGTAGCTCGCACAGCTCGTCTTCCTCCGTGCACTGTTGGAGCTGCTTCAGTCGATCTTCGGTGACAGCTATCAGTTGTGTTGCATGAAAGAAATCTGATTCTTCCTTTTCTTTTGGACATGTCTGATAGATTTGCCCTCGAGAACGTTTCCGCGATGTGCATGGAGTGGTTTGTTGGCGATGGAAACCAACGGTTTGTGGTCAGTAAAGGCGGTAGTCTTGCGGCCGAATTTACAGTCACTGAAACGCTCTACGGCGTAAACAAACGCAAGCATCTCCTTTTCTCTTTGGGTATAACGACGCTCGGCCTCCGTCAAGGTTCTGCTGCGAAAGTCAATGATGGGTTTGCAATTCTGTATAAGTACGGCCCCGATAACGCACTGACTGCTATCGCAGTGGATCTCGAGTGGGAGTGCAGGGTTATAATGGACGAGAACAGGTGCGCTCGTAAGTAACTCCCTACGTGTACAGAAAATCCCTTCTTGCTCTGCACACCAATGCCAGTTTTCTCCCTTATGAGTCAACATCTGAATCAGTATCATCACATCCGCTAATGTGGACAGGAATCGACTCAAATAATTGATCAGCCCATTTAGCCCGCTAACAGCTTTAAGATCTGTGGGGTGAGGCATCTGGTTTATAGCTCTGGTTTTCTCAGAGTCCGGTTCCAGCCTTTCAGCACTTAGCAAGTGCCCATGGAATACCACTTCCGTGCAACGAAGTTCGATCTTCTGTCACTTCAGTTTGATATTGCTTTCAGTGCACCGCTGTAAAAAGCGATGGTGTTACCGATCGTACTCCTCTCGCGTAGCGCAGAACATTAACACATTGTCTGCTACACAGAATGCTCCCTGGAAATCGTCCAAAGCATGCGTTAGCCGCTTCTGAAATATCCCACTAGACACTACCAGCCTAAATGGTAAACATAACCAAGGAAACGCCCGAACGGTGTTCCAAACGTTGTCAGGTAGCTTGACTCCTCGTTTAGCGATATATGCCAAAACGCTGAGGCGAAGTCGACTTTTATCAACATCCTAGCTTTACATAATACCGGCAGCATGTGATCTAGCGTTGGCAGTGGATAATATTCCTTCCTGAGTGCGGCGTTGGGCGGTTTCGGATCAATGTCCACGCGTAGCTCGCCAGACTTCTCAGTGACAATCGCTACCTGGCTAACCCAATCAGTCTGCTCATCAAATTTAACCATTACCCACAGACTATAGAGACATAATAGCGCATTCAAGAACTTCCCGCGAAAGGCAATAGGTACTTTCCTAGCCGGTAACGCTACCAGTTTGCTGAAGTCGTTTAGTGACAGGTGACCACGTCATTCGAACATCCCTACCACTCCGTCAAACACACCCGCGTACCTGTCAAAAATATCTGCGTCAGACTCACACAAATGAACAAAATGTTCGTGGTCAGAAAATACAAAACCAAGTCTCTGAATGGAATCAATGCCCAGAATGGGCATAAGCTCTTCTGACACTACCAGGAACTCCAGCTGGTGTTCTGTACCATTCTTCGGATGGATCGTCCCCAACGTGGCACACCCCTTCGGTTGTAGCCTCGAACCATTCCCCATCCTGAGACAATTCTGAGTTTTGTCACACGGCACTCCCTTGCAGTACTTCTCTGGAAGTAGGTTGGCAATGGACCCTGAGTGCAGTTGAAAACGCACAGACCGTCCTCGAAAAAAGTGTTGTAAAAACAGTTGTATTTTGCGCGACATTTCATGTTGTGTATTGAGAGTTCCTGCTCCGGTTCCTTTGTGTCATCGGCTACTGAACTCACCTTATAGGATCTGCAGTAACGAAGGAAATGATTTCTCCTGGAGCACTTCATGCAAGTTTGATCCCACGCTAGGCAATTCTCTTCACTCTTTGAGTGCCTGCGGCCGTAAAACTGACAATTTGGTTCCTGCTCATTAGATGCCTGGTGCCTACGTTCACTGGTTCGGCACATGGCGCACAAATCCGTGTTCGTCGCGGTCCGCAATTGTTCGAATTGCTGGTATGTTCTGGCTTAACTGATGTGGATGTCCACGCATTGTTCCAAGGATAAGTGTCTCTGTCTCTCGAAGCGGCGCTTGAGTTCGTCCTTCTTTATCTCGATAACGATGCGGTCACGTATAAAGGACTTTCTAAGTAATCAAAGAAATTACAGGTGCGTGCCAAGAGTTCAGTATTATGAAGTACCCCACACGATAGATCATCCCGTTAAACGGTTGTGGCCAAAAAACAGGTATCTCTTGTATGTCTCATTCACACGATCTTTGCAGAACTCACCAAATCTTCTCAACACTTTGGACAGATTGGCCTGCTGACCGACATCGCTAAGCTCCAGTGTTTCCAGTACCCTTCTGGTATCGTCACCAACAGCGTGTCTAAACATTGTGACCTAGTAAGTCATCGGCCAGTGTGTCCAATTGGGTCAATGTTGCGAAATTCACCCACTTGGTCTTCCGAATTCTCCAGTTTTCTGCTAGTGAACTCTCTGTCATCTGTAAGGGAGTGGAGAACGGAATCACAGGCTGTCCGCCAAATGCAAACCGCGTCTTGGACAACGGTTTCTTCCTCTCTTCTGTCACACTGTTGTAGGATGCGATGATAATCAAAATCGAAGTCTCGGTAGCAGTCAGCAGAATCGTTTATTGCCAGAGGCCACGCATATTTATAGAAAAAATACACTATTTCTTTCGCATTATTTCACTAGGTAGCCTGTCATCTGGTTAACCTCATTGGCTAAGTTTTCCCACCTTAAGTTTCATTGGCTCGTGGTTGCCCCATGATCCGTTCTATCGTTGGACTGCGCCTCAATATCGCCTGTGTTCTATGGCTGGTACCAGGTCGGTCGTATTTCCTCGGTCCACTGATCCTCGGTTGGTACGCGGACGGTCTGCCGTTATTAGCGACTTTGTGTCGACAGTGCTTACCAGAGGCGTAGCATAGGGAGGGTCGGGGGAAGGCGGTCCGCCCCGGGGGGGGGGGCAGTTGATAGGGCACGGCATTTTGGGTGCAGATATTTGTTCATGCCAAGTGTAAATTCATCAAAACAACTTGCATGACTAAAGTAGTAAAATGAGGAGTGATAAGCGAAGTAAGACCGAAGATGAAATTAGTACTGTAAGTGTTGACATCCGGAAAACAGAAAGCGACATTGAAGTAATGGGTACAGCGGGAAATGTTTGCAATGCTGATGCAGATGTGCGCGAAGTTGGATGAATTGGAAATGTAACCACATTTTGGTACGATAACACGCACATCAACCGATTTTATGGATGTCCATTAGTTACCTGTGAAGATTGGCCAAGAAGTTCGCACTATGCTTGGCCGTCGATAATGTATTCAATAAGTGGTGCTACCTGGAATTAGTACAAATACTGAGGCTAGGAAGTTATCAACGAATTGATTTTCTCGGAAGTTGTGAAATGTTGAGCGAAGATTGAGAACACGGATGGTGCAGTCTCCTTCGAAAGAGGCCCTGTATATTTTCGGCTGCAGGATGTTTTCAACAGGATAGTCTAGATTTCTGACTGATGATGGTTTCAAAAACTTGTGGGAAGTAAATTTAAAAGCATGTGAACACGAATCTAGTAAATTGCGTGCTCAGTCATTCCGCAGTCGCAAGGAGCTAGCGATGCGGCTAGTTGAAGGAAAGGTAATTGGCAAAATGAAGATCTCAGAAGCAGAAAAGGAAACAAAGTGGTAGCGTACAATTCCAGCTTGATATCCTCAGCTTTCTCACCATACAAAATATGACACTGTGAGGTCTCCAAGAAGACCTCCAGGATAACAAATGAAGCCAGCACAATAAAGGAAACTTTTCAGAATATGCGCATTTGTTGGCCAAGTATGAACTTGTACTTCGTGAACATTTGATGAGAGTTCAGATGGGAAGGAAAATCAGCACATTTCTATTTGCCGCTACACGTTCAAAATGAATTAGTGGGTATTCTGGAAAAGCAGGCAACAAAAGAAATCATAAACCAGGTCAAGAGAATCAAGTGTTCGTTTAATGTTTGATAGCACACTCCATGTATCTCACAAAAATCAGATGAGTAAGGTGATGTACGGAGTAGAAGCTAATGAAAAGGAAGTGACGGTAGAGGAGTCGTTTCTCAGCTTTCTTGGGACTGACAGCAAAAATGCAAAAAATTGCTAGACTGATTCTGAGAGAACTGGAGAAGGACGGAGTTCAGATTGGTGAATGTCGTGGCCAGGCAGATGACAATGCTGCTGTTATGGCGGGCCACCGATCGGGTGTGCAGTGTAATATTTGTGTAATCGACTCAAACCTGTCCCTGAATCTGGCTTGTGGACATGCAGCCCCTGCGAAGGTCTTTCTGTGGCATCTTATTACGATATACCTGTTATTCTCATAGATTTTTCATCAAAACATTGCCGGAATGTCTTGATACAAGTCACCGGTCTTAGTACCAGGTGGCTGTGAAACATAGTTGGAGTAGATTCGTCGCAGTTCATCATACATCATCATCATACACGTTAGCTAGAGGTGGGGAACACCTCAGCTACTGTGCCGCAATACATAGAAAAAGGAGAAAAAAAGCAACTGGTGCAAGCTGGCTGAGCTACCGGTAACGGATGGGCATCGTTCCGGTAAGCTACCAGCCGGCTGCTGTGCACCAAAAAAGAAAAAAAATATTATGCAATATTATATAAGGCTAAATAATGAGATCGTGATTGGAGGGGGAGGCTAAGAGGGATGGGGTAGGACAAAGAAACTCACAGCACGAACGCCACTGAGGTCGGCTCCTAGCCATATCAGCAAGTGTGTCCAACCAAACGTGTTCATCGTCCTTTGGACCCCAACCAGGGAGCCGAGACGCTCCAACCGAGGCCAGCTCAGAAGTGAGGGCCTTCATTCCTCTGGACCAAGTCATCGCTTGGCCACCCCTCCTCTTCTTCCATCCACACCCCGGCGCGCAAACAATACACGTCGCGGAAGTCGGTGGGCTGGCATGCGTAACACGTGGCCGAGCCATCGGAGCCTGGCGCGTGAAATAACGGTGCTGAGCGGTTCAGATCCTTTTCCTGTGCCATAAACAAGGCGTCGAACACGCTCGTTGCTCACGCGGTGTTCCCACCAAATGTGAGCTAAATTACGAAGGCACCGGTGGTCGAACGTAACTAGCCTCTTCAGGTCCACTGCTTTAAGCGGCCAGGTTTCACAACCGTACAGTAGGGTCGAACGTACTGCTGCATTGTACACTCTACCCTTCAGCGCGAGAGTGATGTCGCGCCAGCGCCATAAGTGGCGAAGGTTAGCAAAAGCGCCCCGAGCTTTTGCTATATGATTCGTGATTTCATCTTCAACCCCACGGGCGCTGATACAGCTTCCCAGGTAGTTGAATTTTTGAACGACTTCTAGCTGATCCCCACCAAGGGTCAGCGTAGGAGGCGGTCCAGACCAAACTTGGAGAAACGCTTTGCACCTCGAGGGTGCGAAGCAAAGCCCGAAGTGACGGACAGCTAGTGGTAATCTGTCCAGTGCCGCTTGGCACGTTTGTGAGCTGTCACAGATCAGGGCAATATCATCAGCATACTCTAAATCAAGAAGTCATTCTCCTGGGAGCAGATCCACACCTTCTAAGTCGTGTCCTGTAAACGCGATTTCCATGACTTCGTCAACAGCGAAGTTGAAGAGGAAAGGTGACAGCGGGCATCCTTGTCTCACGCCGCTGGAGATATTAAAGGGCGACGACAACTTGCCGTAAGCCCTCACTCTGCCCGAGCTACGCGCATATAATGCTCGGATTATATTCACATATTTCTCAGGTACACCTTTCCTGAGTAGACAGTCCCAAAGTGCATGTCTATCCACCGAATCGAATGCACGTTTGATATCGAGGAACACGACAACGGTGGGCCGCCGATATATGTGACGGTGCTCCAACAACTGACGCAAGGTGAAGATGTGGTCAATGCAGCTACGACCTCGACGAAATCCAGCTTGCTCTTCGCGAATCTGGCTTTCACGAGTGCCAGTCAGTCTGTGAAGGATGACAGAGGCAAGCAATTTGGAGGCGATGGAGATCAGACTGATTCCTCTATGGCTGCCGCATTCCGATCGTGAGCCTCCTTTGAAAATTGGGACTATGATGGAGTGACTCCAATCGGTTGGGACAGTTTCCTGCTCCCACATTTTCACTAGTAACTCGTGTAAATCATCCACAAGAGCAGGTCCGCCGAATTTGAAGAGGGCTGGAGGAAGGTCATCTGGTCCCGCGGCTTTGTTCAACTTCAACAGTCCGATCTCATGTTCGACTTCTGAGCGAGAGGGTGGATCCAAAGTAACAGCCCACGGAGCGGGGCGAGCACTGGTC
The DNA here is from genome assembly GCA_944474145.2 of Dicrocoelium dendriticum. Classification (NCBI taxonomy): domain Eukaryota; kingdom Metazoa; phylum Platyhelminthes; class Trematoda; order Plagiorchiida; family Dicrocoeliidae; genus Dicrocoelium; species Dicrocoelium dendriticum. Next base: position 67,969,526 of record OX104070.1, on the reverse strand, counting down.
GGCGTAATTTGATAGGCGTTCAGAACAGCTGGCTTCACCAGTCTGCCGGTATCAATGCGCTCACAACGTCGTCGCGGGCGTCCGCCAAAGCGCATCCGCAGGTCAGCACATACAAGTGCATGATCGGTGTCAACACCTGTGCTCCAAATCGAGCGACAGTTCTGGACGCAGCCTCTTCAGCAGTAACTGATAGCAATGTGATCGATTTGCGTCCATAGCTGGTTCGAGGCTGGTGGGCGCCAAGTCACCCTCCGGCGGGTACCGTGTCGGAAATTAGTGCTCGCAAGAAATAAGCAAGCATCCTCACACAAATGAAGTAACCGCTCACCGTTATCATTACGGGAGCCTATACCATGTTGGCCGCCCAGATGCAGCTCATCTGTGGATAATTTTCCAACTTGAGCGTTCAGATCCCCAGCCAGCACTACAGTGTCCGAGCTTCTTCTGTGGCGAAGCAGTTCGTTCAGTTGGCGGTAGAAGTCGTCTTTTACCGAGTCATCGCTACAGTTTGTCGGTGCATAGGCAGCGATAACGAATAGACACCTGTTAGTCCCACGCGACTTCGAAGTTTTGAACGAGCCAGCCAATCGGACCGCACACATCCGGCTACTGATTGGAATCCAATCAACCAGAGCAGCTTCAGCCCGGGGACTCATGGCAATACCAACACCGGCTTGGCCGGTGCTCGAAGCTGCATCGTCACCGGATAGGCGCAATGAGAAAGTGCTGCTAGTGTCACCTGAAGGGGATCGCAGAGTGAGCACAGAGCTCGAGTCTTGTAGGCGGGTCTCCGATAAGCAGCAGATATTGATCGAGAGGGTCTCCAATGTTTGGGCAAGTGCTGCCTGTTGACCGATCTGAAGCAATGTGCGAACATTGAGGCATGCCAGTCTGAAGGAGGATCGAGGGCTCCAAATGGAAGTCGATGAACTGGAATGGGCCGCTTGCTTGGACATGGGCCTGTTGACAGTGCAGGAATGACGCTCTGCGTTCGCCTGCGAGTTGAAACTAAAAGACAAGCGACTATTGAAGCAAGGTGGGGGAGGGCCGAGAATTGAAGGGTTGAAAACAGGGGGGATAAAAGTGAAGCTGGAACGGGACGATAAGGGTGAAAAAGCGCAAGAAGGGGAATAAGAAGATGGGAAGGCTTGAGCAGTAGCATCCAAACCCCTATCCACCCTGCTCGATGCAGCAGATAGGGCACCGTTGATTATCCTCTGCGGTGGCCAGAGCATCAGCAATTTGTTTGGGGAAAGATTCATGGTTTTGCGTGGGCAGGATACTGTCAGGTTGCTCAGGCCTAGACAGGAGAACGATTAGGGTTCTCAACCAAAGCCTTGGGTTCAAAAACCTGTCCGCAAGGCAGCGGGTTTGGCACTGGACTACAAGGAGTCCGTTTTAAGGAATAAGGAGCCACCCTCATTCCAACCCCCAACCTGGAGGCTGAGTTTGTCTGGCCTCTAACCATTGATCAATCTGGTATGAGTGGCTCTGAAGGTGCAAAAGCACCACCCAGTATAGCTCAATGGATCACTGAGGCACACAAACCATCGCACCACGGTAAGGTCCAGCCTCATTGCGATGCGTCGCAGTTAGACACAAGCAAACAGGTACCACATCCAGGAAAGCGGCAGACGGCCGTTTCGTCCTATTGGAACTCGTCAGTAGCGCACACCCGCCGAATCCTGCCGGATTCGAACCCATGACGTTACTCTTGCGAGTCAGCGACTTATGTCACTGGGCCATATGCGACGGCAGCGGACCGCCATGACTGATATCGAACTGCGATATAGCGCGGCTCACCTCCACTGTCTTGCATGTTATGAATGTGCAAAGGACAGGACTGGCCCCCAGAGCAACGACTTCCTTTTGCCACCAATCGAGGTGGCATGTAGCCCGCTAAGGCGACTACTGATTAGTTGTAAGTAGCAGGGGGATTTGTTAGGTTTTTCTGTAGGTTCGTTGCAGTTAGACTCAGACAGACAGCCACCACACATCCAGGAAAGCGCTATAGAAAAACCTAACAAATCCCCCTACTACTTGCAAAAAGTTGGAGTAGTCGAGCAGACGCTGTAAATGCTGTGGTGAAAATATACTCGGAACTCATCACCGTTCTAAAGATTTCTCAAAATAGGGAGCAAATGAGATCAGATGCATCTTTAGTTATCTTCTCGGTAGTGTGGTTTTCGTTTAGTTTGCTTTTGAGCTTTTGGATATCTGTTCTGATAGAAATCAAGGATGCATAGTTATGTCTAAACAAAAGGGCTAGATCCGCAGCAAAGTCATGTTAAGTTTACAACGCTGAGCTTGCCTACTTCAGAATAGAGAGTAAAATGGTGAACATTGCAATGGATGAATCCAAAAACACTATGCTGAACTGGGGATAAGCATGAGGCGTCGAATCTGCCAAATGAACGAATAGGCAGTGAAGAGTTGTTTGGGGCTGAGCTAAAACAGGAAATGTCGCCTGTCATAGATAGTGTGACTGATGAAATGTCATAACTTTCGGAAAATTCATGATCTTGCAAACAAATATACTTTCAAAAGAACACGAGACCATAGGTGAACAATTGTTTTCGATGATTCCCTTCAGACCATTACAATCATATTTAAGGGTAAAATAATGAACTAAAATCGACTCATTGACTCGAATTACATAGTTAATTAACGGTTCAGTGAGGGAAGCTAAAAGTTGACCTTTGACCAGACAGGTCGATTACATGGTACCGAGCTTGATCTGTGGCAATCGACCTCAGCATTGTTCGCTCTAGTTGGCCCCAGTTCCTGGAACCATTAGCAGCGCCGTTTTGGCCCATATTGTCGACACGGAGCACCAAATCCATCTAAAGCGTGCCTCCAGGATAATTTACAGGGTCCTCCTGCATCAGTCAAGTGATTTGCGCCTCCGTGCACTCGCGACAGCTGAATCGATTTGCATTCGGTTGTTTCAACCTTCATTATGCTCGCAGAAGAAGTTGCTCCATGCCTTACAGCTTTCCCGGCCAGCTAGAACGAACGATCCTGAGGTCGATTGCCACAGATCAAGCTCGGTACCATGTAATCGACCTGTCAGGTCAAAAATCAACTTTTAGCCTCCCTCACTGAACCGTTAAGTAACTATGTAATTCAAGCCAATGAGTCGATTTCGGTTTATTATTTTACCCTTAAATATGACTGTAATGGTCTGAAGAGAATCATCGAAAACAATCGTTCACCTATGGTCTCGTGTTCTTTTGACTCTAATGGGAATTTTCAAGTTGTTTAAATATGCTTTACTTACACTGTCAAATCTGCTTGATGATAACTATAGTTATCCGTTTACCGAAGTTGAAGAAGATATAGAAAGTAGGGATTCCTTACTGAGAGGAGAAAATTGCAGTATTTTGTGAAAGTTTCAGGAAACGACAAAATTAATGAACATTCGGAACTTCCGAGCTTCATATGGAAATATTACTTTAGGGAATCAGCTGTGCAGCTTTCGTACCAGAACTATTAGCATTGCAAGCTGCGAGAGCGCATTCACAAGACGCTAATTCATGAAGAAGTACCCACCATCATCAAAGAACCGGAGTGGACTCACTGATTGCCAGTTCTTCCCATAGAGAGGGAAGTTGCAAATGGACAGAATTTTAATAGGATTATCAATACTTTTACCTCAAGTAATGCACGCAAAATTCATCTGGAAGCTTTTTCACGAGTATTGTAGCAACACAAACGCCTGAATTTACGACAGCATTTTAACTTATATCTCTAACTGTCAGTATATGAAACGAAATATTAAAGTTTTGCTTGCAATTGTGAGGGCTTACTGATTTATAACTGCTAAGGTGGGGGGGGGGGGAATTTTGCGTCCACGCCGGGCGGCAAAAGTAGTTGCTACGCCACGGGTGACTACTCATCGTTTAGCTGACCAACCTGTGCTTCCGGATTTTCCATAAATTTAACGTGCTATTGGCATGTTTGCTGCGCCGCAGTATTGATTTTCTCTCACGTGATTGGTCACTGCCAGTCGCATAAAGTTTCCTCGATCGGGTGAATCTACTGCGTTCCACGGTCCACGGTTAGCGAGTCAGGCTGACCAGGCTCGGCCGTTTGCTCAAGCCTCACTACATCTAGTATTGATGATTAGTTCACCTCTTAACCCTATCCATTGGTCAGGTTCTTCGTTTCGGCGCGAAGGTAAGCTTTCCGGGACAGGTGGCTGTCCCACTCTCACTTGGCCGCGCGCAGATTGCCGGATGCAGCGATCTGCCCTCTGGATGGTTGTATGGACAAACCCACACGAAAGTTCTGCATGTATTTATCAGTTCAGGTTATGCAACGGCACCAAGCAGAGCGCTAGTTCCACACCAATGTTCGCTGGATGACCGAGGTAAACTGTTCGGTTGTTTTTCTGTTGCATCCTGCAGCGATGGTTTCAGGATCTTTTGATAGTCCTTAGCTTCTTCTTCCTAATGAGACCAATATTATCCCCACATAGATCAGGAGTGAGGTAGTTGCATACATGAGTATGGGCGAATAATTGTCAAGATATTGAACTGCAACAACAACCTGATACACCCAAGTTAGAGTCAAGAGGTGGTGAGCACCGTGTAATGCTCGTCAAACTGTTTCGGATGAGCGTAAGCATAAGCATGTGTGGCGAGCATTGGAACCGTAAGTCCGCGAAACGCGGATGACCGAAGAAAGTGCAATGGCAAACAAAGTGCCAAGCAAAGTGCAAATCTTTCAGTTACAAGAGGATGCATACGCCTTTACACTAGGATAAGAACTGCACGCCACAATTCGTTGGATCCGTGGAAGGGAAGAGATCTTTAAATCTCTTAAATTTCTACCTATAATTGTATGATCCACAATTGATTTCTTTGATTGCGTTGTGGGGGTTAATGATCCGATTGATATATGGTTACCACACAGCCACAAGCACACTCCGCGTCCACTAGTAGTAGCGGTCAGCTGTAGCCGGTTGAACAGCTTTGCTGAAGTTGAGCAAGAATAGGATGGAGGCTGCAGACCAACGGAGCCGATACTGCAGTTTATGATATAAGGTCGCGACAGCTGGACGCTGATATAGGGAACCTTATCAGCATCAGCCTTCTCTTAGGGTGAAAGGTTTGCAGAGTGCCAGTTCCGAACCTGACTAGAGACGTGCCACTACCTAAAGGTAAAACTGTGCAAGCATCATTTTGAAAGAGTTCAATTCAGTTAACTAATCATGAAAAAAAGTATCAAGCTACCTGAGGCCTTAACATCTACCTCGTAATCAACGAGCAATCATGTAGTGTTGACCTATTTTCGTGATGGTGCTAACCTTCATGCACGGCTAGTACTGTCTTCAGTATAGGACCTTCAGTAAGCAGTGGCACGAATATTGTTCACACACTGCCGGCATTTCCAGCTAACGACCTCGCTGTCCAGGAATGGGGCTTATCTTCGATAGACATTAATCCATAAATCTGGCTGTCGAAAAGCGAAGATAAACTTTCAAACTTCGTTAACTTGAGAGTTCTGGCGAAAAGAAATCGCATGATCTAACACTAGACATGCACATAGAAATGAGTCGTTCTAGGTGCACGAAGAACGACGTTATGGCTTTGTGTCGATTAGATCACCGATTTTTTCACAAAAGAGTTCATTCCACATCACCAACTCCTAATGAAGCGGAAAGATGCGGTCGTTGCAGGTTGATCATTAAGACGGTGGAATATTAGTTTGCTAGCGAAAGGAAGGGCGTATAACGTTGTGATAAGGCTGGTGTTATTGCTTGGATCCGAGATCTGGTCAGTTCGCAGTGAAGACATTAAACGCCAGGCCATTTTTGGTCACTGGTTTTGCGGAGTATCGCTCACATCTGGTGGAAACACTGGGTGAGCAATGCCGAGGTCCGCCAATTAACTTTGGCAAGAAGCCTTCTGGTACCTCAATCGAGTGTTTGCTGAATCTTAATCGCTTACGTTGGCTAGGCCATATCCTCTCTATGCCCGTTGACCGGTTTCCTCCGCGTGTATACCGTGGCTGCACCAAGTTGGGCGAAACCGCGAGGTGGCCACTCGATGACGTGGTACAAGAAATGAAGAAATTGACTGACAGCCTCTGATCTATGATGCATGCACCGAGAACAGTTCTCGAGAGTGCACTTACAGACCGCATATCGGACTGGCAGCAATGCACATGCCTGAGCTAAGAAAAGTTATAGCAATCTTGCAAGAATAGAAAAGACAGTGGTTCACTGAACTCGAGTTACGATGCGCATTTGAAATAAAAGCGGATAGATGCTACTAGACTGCATGTACAATAGAGAAAAGAAATGACTTGCTAGATCATCTATGATGGAACTATCACTTCTTCGATAGATGAACGTCATCAAGATGACCCAGTGTCGGTTCTACTGCGTTGGCTGGTGGCCAATAGAATTTTGCGCTTGCGTTGTGATCCTGAAGTTGCCATTACGAACCCGTGTGGGTGCGGACGATTACGCAATATGCCAGGCCCTCGCGTGACCGGGTGGCAACAAATAGTCGGTAACGTGTGCCTCTTGCTTCTTTCGGTTACGCCTGACGCAGCTAGCACCAGCAGCTAGGGCTGGTCACTGATTCAACTTCACGTGACTAAACTACTATTCTTGGACCAAATGATCAATAGTACCGGTGAGTTATACAATTCAAACACGGTGCACCCGCTTAGGTCTGTCTGGAGTTGTTACAGGATATGGTGTTTCAGCTCAGACGCTCGAGAGTTGTTCAGCACGCTATCGGCAAGAAAAACATACCAGAAAAGTCGAATTCTGACAAGTTAACGAATTCTAGTTCATCAGATGACCAACAGCAGGTGTCCACTACAACCACCAAGCCAGAAGACGACAGTGTCTCGATTGAGATCGCCATGGATCAAGGGGAGAAGTTATCCACTTCAGGAAGTAATCAAGATTCATCACAAACTTCGCGCTGGACGGAATCGGATCCCACGCCAACTCGGGTTAATCATACGGTAACCGCAGATGACATCCCGATGTGTGCTCAGTGGGCGACAACGGCAGCAAACGGTACGAATGTGACTGAATGCATGGGCAGTGATCAGGCCAACTGTGAAATTGCATGTTCATTGGAAGATCAGAGGGTGCATGATGAATACTACAGCAAGGTAGTCACAGTGAGAGATTTACAAACCGAGTTAGCTCGTTTGAGACAATGCAGTGCAGAAGCTGTAGTGCAATTGGAGCGCTTAAAATCTGAAAGGAAAACCTTAGAGTACGAGCTGGAAAAACAAGAGGCTAAAAATAACCAGCTAGCCGAGGAGAATGCTCAGTGCATGATTCGGGTAACAGAGAACCGGTTTTTTGAGGAATCAATTCAACGAGTAAAAAAGCAGTTAGACGAATTAGCCACACAAGCCAATCAATCCAGGGAAGAAAGACGCAGGCTTCGAACGGAGTGTGTACGCACTGAGCTCGAACGTCGGCGGTTGGTGGATGAATATTTGCGGTTGGAAACTAGCAGGGCCAGCCATCAGGACCAGCTAGAGGCCCTGCGACGTCGTCGTCAGGAGCTGGAGCTATATCAAGAAGACGTACTTCAGAGGCAACAGTGGGCCAGTCGTTGGGAAGAAGTCGCCGGAGCTGTTCACGTGGTTGTCCGGATCCGGTCAAATGGCGACCAGCCAAAAACGAGCACGGCAACCACCAACCGACTACCATACGAAGCTGGATGCCTTGCCGTTTTCACAGAGGAGAAAATCGGCATACGTACCAACAGAGAATACACTGGCTTTTCTACTACAGGTCTTTATACAGACACTGGTTTCCGTACGTATCAATTTACCCAGATTTTTACTCCGGATGCGCCCCACAGTCAGGTGTACCAAAGTGTGGCGTCTCAAGTGAAACGAGTTATCGAAGGATACAATACCACTATACTATTTCACGGCACACGCGGCAGCGGAAAAACTTACACGTGCATGGGAACCCACTTGGAACCTGGTTTAGCATCGTTCGCTGTGGCTGACCTTCTCCGTTTGGTTAGAGAGAGGGAAACTCCGGAAGCCGCACTGTACGTATCCATTGTTGATATTTACAACGACCGAGTAAACTGTGCGATAAGCAAAAGACCAGTTCAAGTGAAGGATACCGGGTCCACTGTTCACATCATGGATCAAAAGGAACTGCTTATTAACAAGCTCAGTGAGTTCAACGATCTGCTGGCACAGTTCTGTTACGAGGGTGGAACACGAGTCAATGGACGATGGAGTGTCACCTCGAGGTCACATGTCTTTATATTTGTAAAGCATGTTTTGACCAATGGGACCAGGTTGGTGCACTCTGGAACCCTAATTCTTGGTGATCTGGCCAGCTCGGCAGCCGCACACAGTGTAGATTTGTCCACCAAGGACCACTTGTTCAGACGCGAATGTTGGCATATTCAACGATCGATTACGAAATTCACAAGCGTGCTGCAAAATTTGAAGAAGAAGAAGAACTCCACAATCAATTGTCGTGGCACTCGATTGACCGAACTGCTCAAACCCTGTTTCACGGGAGATTCTTATCTCACTTTGTTCCTCACAGTAACGGAGGAGATATCACAGTCGTTAAGTACACAATACGTGTTGGAACTCGGAAAGTGTGTCATGGGTGCTGTTTTAGGGCCTCCCAAGATCCATCCGCAGACAGATTAGATTTCATAGCACCGCTAGAAATCCAATGCCCGGTGTCAGTTCTAAGGAGCACATACTCACCTAAGCCTTGTGTTAAGGTGAAGTACTTGTCAAATTTCAACCAGATTGGCACCGTCTGTACAGGTGTGCATACATTTGTGGTTTTATAGATCTGATTGATGTTCGGCGGCAAAATGTAACAGCCTAATAAAGCGGATTGCAATGTAAATCAGTGACAGAAATGCTACTGTTAAAGAGAGGCAACAGTTGGGTTGGATAGACACGTTATGCTGTGTTATTGCAGATAGGCCAATGTTGAACGATTGACGCGTTTGAAGCGCATTCCCGGATGTTGAATGTAAATGCTGGCGGTAGACACGTCCAACTGGATTACTGGCTCCAACACAGACAGCTAATATTTTCTAGATTCTCATGGCAGTGGTGGGATCAGAGCAATATATCGTGAAATCATCATCAGATGTGCTTTTCGTACCCACAGTCCCCTGGAGTTTGCATCAGCGGTGCGTGATAGTTGAAGAGCTGTAAGCTGGTTTGGAATCAATCATAATGCCCATCTGCATGCTTCCTGGATTTATTCTTTTGGGTTTACCTGCTAGAGATGAGGTGCGCAGGTGGTGCGGTTTATCCCACTCATGGTCCTCGCGGAGGAAAAGGCGTCCTGTGGCTGTTCGCAACGACATTTACGAGCAAAGTTGGAAACGGACATCACCAGCTAGTGGTTACGCTCAGAAGCCAGTAGGTACCCAGGGAATGCGTGATGAGATGACAACAATTTGAGCAGTGAACGTTGGTTCAGTGCTAGTTTCTGAACCGCTATGGAGTGAGCCAACCAGAAATTCCCCTTAGTGGTGAAGGGTACAGTTGCGGTAGATCACAGGTCAAATACGAAGCATGGGAGAGTTGTTAAACTAGTTCACAATAGCACTAAGTTTCAGGTCATTAATTTCATCCGCACTCTCATCGTTGACAAACAGGTAGCGATCCCAATGTCCGTATGCAAACGAAGACGCCGGTTGAGGCCTTGTGTGGCGAGCCAAACATGCGTGACGCAATACGCGTCAACAGTTGTCTACAGTGCTGAACGGTAAAGTGGTCAAGGTGCCAGCCACCAAACACTATCTGCTAGGTACCACACCTAGCTCGAGTTACCACTGCCTGAAGAGTTCGAACAAGAAAAACACTGACCGTGGATCACAGTGATGGGAGAGAACAAGCCGGTAAATCTCCGGCACGATCTACATTCCCACTCGCGTCTTTTGGAATGTACTGTGTTCCACAATGGCAAAGATGAAAACCAACCGACGTTTTGTCACGAATTAAGATGATATTGATTTCAAAACCACATGATACAAACCTTTCTTATTAGTTGCATACTCCATCTTCCTCAAAATCAAAGGCGAAGATTACATTCTAAAAATGTCAAATTGGGACTTGTCAAGAACTTGGATATTTTGCGAGATGGTATTTCATAATTTGAGCCTTTCTCTTCAATATCTACTCGCAGCAGTGTGCCTAGTATGCATGGTCACACAGTCTCTCGTTAAATCGGGAAATAAACTACTTATTTATTTATGAATGTGAGGTACCACATCTGCATTCAGTTTAAATGAGTTAGAAGAATAATCATAGCCGCGCATTGGTCAACGTGAAAGCAATTGCTTTGATGATTGAGAAAGCAAAAGCAGTACGTAGGCACACCGTACCGGCGCTTCGCTGACTCGAGATCATCATCAGTCGCGCGAGTGTTGAGTATACCGCGAGACCGCCTGTACCTAGACAGATTCGAACCGGGGACCTCCGTATGACAAGGCAAACGCGTGATTCTTTCGGCCAGCTGCCGGCTAAATGAGTAATTTCGCCTTCTCGAATGATGCGGTACTCAGACAAGTGCGGATAGAGGAAAAATCTGAGACGTAGGGAACGTTACCTGTGTAGCTCACTGCTGCTGGCTTTCCGTAATTATATTTCATCCAAATACGGTGCATTGCTAAAGAATAGCATGGAGAGAGACAAGCGGACGTGATGAAACCAGAGAAATAATGGGGTATTATAGACGGAGGAAGTGTAGTGCACAAGTCAATCACCGCCCATACGCTGTACATGATGGTGTGCCGCAGGACGGCACCACGAATGAAGTGCGCAAATAGACCTGGCTACTCCACTTTAGTATGCCAACTAAACCTGCGTGCTTGCGTACACAACTCCTAAGCATCGTGTTGCGCTCTCAAAGCACGGCTAGGCTAATTTAAGCCTCCAGCCTCAGTTTAGCCACATCGATAATAGGGGAAGCGAGCAGTTAACTTCTGTTCACTGGATTTGCGTCCAGTTTGATGACACCGGCTTCGAAACGTAACTTGTATATTGTTCTAATTCTATGAAATCATAGTACATAAAAGAAACATGAGGTATGTCATCATTGCTAACGTTACGGTTGGTATTTTAAGCGCGATGAATGGTCAGCAACTCTTCAGGTTGGAGAGAAACGCTAAGACTGAAACATCTACATAAAACTACCCCAAACGCAGCTCTGAATGGAAATCTGTGTCGATCTGGTGGACGCATGGAAATGAATACGTCAATCCAATCCACAATTATGTTGAAATGATTTAGGAATTTGCGGAATGCGTTGCAAAAGAGTTGATTCTTCGCGCATGCTAGACTGATGACAGCAGCAATGGAGCGTCCAGTGAGCTCGTACTTCGGACACCGCGTTTGACTCACATTTTCGTGGGTACCTCCTTGGAGCATTCCGGAATACTGCCGATCCAGCTTGCTTCATATACGCTCTTTGATGCACCAAATACCTCCGAAAAAGTTCAGTGATGAAGAGTTGGTAATTAATTGCGAAAGACTCCATAGTCAGTACAAATCCTCTTGGAATACGCGTTGCAGATCCGCGTTGTAGGTATATATGGTTGGCGGCATCCGGTTTCGGATTTGCCTGTCACTGTGGGCAGTCACAGGACGCCTGCGCCTACACAGGGACCATGGATTGCTTGCGCTGCACCACTCACAGCTCCAACCACACACCCCATATCCAGTGTTAACCCGAAGGAATAAGACCGGGAGGCATGTGGATGGGAGCCACGTTTCATCAACGGAGCCGGCCCACGCTCCTTCACAGGCAAACACAAGCACGCTGTATTTGGGCATATATATATATATATATATATATATATATATATATATATATATATATATATATATGTATATATATACTGCGACAGTCTGTGAATAGACATTGAGCCATCGGAAACCATGGAACTCAAAACAAGGTACAGAAACAGTAAAAGAAAACACAACACAAAACATCAAAGTCCATGATTTCGTCAGAGGACGAGATACTACTCGGTTGCCCGAGCCGAAGTAGGGTGTTGACTTAGGGGACACCACCCCGAGCCTTTGGCTGAATAGCCTGCCCGCAAGGCAGCGGAGCGAATTCAGGGAATGGCGCCAGTGACTGATTGCTCAGTTCATATGCCTTTCGTATGTTCCTTTGTCAAACAGGGGCCCAATGCTCCTCACGTTGTAGGAGTTTTCTCACAAATCAGTGGGCACAATAAAAAGAAGCAAGTTGTTAGAAAAAGTCAATTTTCACTCCTCGCATCCGTTTGCGATTTCTAAGGGAGGATAAAAATCGAATTGGCGAGGAAGTGTCCACCCAATGTGTATAGCCGAACGACTTCACTAGTAACCTCTCAAGCACATCAGTATGAAAGTATCATTGTCTACTGCATTCGATCTGAAGACAACTGATAACTCATCAGCTGGATGTGTAGAGTTCACGAGTAGCAGTGGGCTAAAAGTTGTCCACGCTATGGCTAACCATGTTCTACCCGCTTCAATATCACACTGGTGACGTTAACCCATGCAGTATCGTTGTTGCTTTAAAACTCACCCGCTGTTAGTCGCAGGAGAATCATGTATCTCGTCGATAAAGTTGTAGATCCCGGATTAAACGAATTTGATAGTGCCTTAGTCAGTATGCTGTTGCACGTATTATTGGGAAATAGGAAGATGGCTAACAGCGTTTCTCCGAAAACCAAATGAGTAGGCCAATACACATACCTGCTAGGCAAATAGTTAAGTTTCTGGATTCATCAGGAACCACACTAGGGCGCGTGAGCTCCTGATGTTCGCCATGATAAGTGCAAGATAGAGCTTCTCACAAAAAGGATACCGCTTCCGATTTGTCGAACAGGAAGCTTTCGACTGAGACATATAAGGCCCGCCCGAGTGCCAGTGTTACTGCGAAAATTTCACGGTTTATTAGCTAAAGTCCCGGAGAGAGTCGTCAAGTTCAGCTTGAAGCATACAGTTTTCATTAATTTACTTGCACTTTTTGCAAAGTACCTCGGATACACGAGTAGGTGCGCTTGTCGATACGGATAAGAGAACGCTACCCAGCGTCAGTGAGGAAAATCGCGACGTTTGGACTAGACACAACTGAAAATTCGAACCAGTCACTCATAGTCCACTACACTGCACCGAAGCAATACCCCAAAGGGGCTTAGGAAACGTCTCCTAAACGCGTCCGAAGTGACTGAGATCAAGACTACAACCGAACTAAGCAAGCAAATGATGTGATTAACCTCTCATTATGCCGTGGAATTCATTCAGCGGGGACAATGGTGGCATCCAAATATGATATTCGTCATTGGTCGACTCAGGTGGATCACGTACGGGTGGATTTAGGCATCAAAGTTTTTGACCCCTTCAACTAATCGTAACTCAGTCCTACTTTCAGCACCGCATTGGTACTTAAATCATTTTGAGCGCGCAACTGCCAGATGAGATTTATTGGAGAGAGATCACTTGGTAAAGCTGAGTTTTTAGTTTCTATGGGCATTCGATTATAGAGTCCAACCAGTGGATCAAATTTTCAGCGAGCATTCCCAAATTTCAGTTTATACTAGAAGCCTTTGAAGTTGGTCAAACGTCTCATGGATGACTACATTATCTATACCGGTGTAGCCAATAGAGAACGCAAACGATTGAGCCACTATCCGAAGGTTTGATGTCTGTATATAGTCTACGAACATCTGCACACGAATACTAGTCAAACGTGAGTTAGTACTAGATATACGTTACTGAAGGCGAGGTGGGAATATCAACGTCTATTTAATCTGAAACATGATTCAGATGTGACACAGTAGAGGTGTGGATCAGAAAGGTAGATGTGAGACTGGGAAGATCACAGAGGAAGGGACCATCCACATGTGTAAGTGAACACCGATCCTGGGTAAAGTTATAGACTTCGGATTATACTTAGAGCTGGATAAGTACAGTTTACTCCTGGCGGGCGATAAAACAATCGGACGACCAGGAAGTCCTACAGCGTGACTTGAATGAGGCCTGGAATTGGTCGGTGAGAAACGCCCTGCCGTTTAATGTGGACAAATGTCGCGTTGTTCATATCCGCCATCGACAAGTCCACGTCTACAAGCTTGGGGCACACGATCTGAAGACCACCACTCAGGAACGCGACTTGGGTGTGCTGGTACAGGAAGACCTCGGGTGTTCCAAACAGTCAGATTCCGCTTCTAAAAGGGGCAACCAGCACGTTGGACTCCTGCGAAGAGCATTCGGAATTTTGGATCCACCCATCTTCTCTTTGATGCTGAATGCCTACGTGCGTCCTCACGTCGAATATGCAATCCAGGCCTGGCAACCCTGGCTAAAACGTGACCTTGCAGCGCTTGAGACCCCACAGCGTCGAGCAACGAAAATCGTCAAGGGCTTGCGCCACACTCCTTACCAGGAACGACTGGAGATACTCCGAGTGTTCAGCGGACGGTACCGGCGACTTCGTGGAGACCTCATACTAGTGTACCAGATATTGAGCGATCCCAGTCACGTATGCCGCCACCTCTTGAAGCTCAGCCCGAACACTAACCTTCGTGGTGACAGTTTAAAGCTGAGCCAACAGTACAGTCGTCTAGACTGTCGGAGAACCTATTTCTCCCTTCGGGTCTGCGGGCCCTGGAACGCCCTTCCAAACTCAGTTGTTTGTGCCCCCACATTAGATACGTTTAAAAAACGATTGGACGTCGCACTGAGCGCCCTGCGCTTTGTTTTATGTAGGAAAACGCTTGTATATATTTAGGCTGACCAGCCTCTTCACGGTCGTAAATCTGTGCGAACCGGTGAGTACTCCATTTTGATTTGCTACCATCACCAACGATAACAATTTCTTAGCCAGTTTTGCGTCGTACCACTTTATCCCCCTAAAACTGTTATACTTCTACCTTTTATCTCACTGACACTCCTTATTTCAACCACTTATGTGGTTTGCCAATTTGTCAGTATTTCTATTGCCAACCTGCGGGACTCGTTAAGTGTATGCTTTTTTACCCGTCATATACCATTGTTCCATTGCAGTCAAAACACCTGAGGTTGATCATTGAACAGGCCGGAAAAATAGCAGCCACTAATGAAAGAGGAGGCTTTGGTTACCGTAGTTCCAAGGTCATATAAAATGGAGTGTGGCCGACACTTCCCATTAGCTACGGATCATTAAGCATTGTTGGCCAAGTATGGCAGCCATAAATGCACCACAAGAACTCCGTCAGCAGGTTACAAAGGTGAATCCTATCTGCACTCTACTGATTTCGCAACGAGTAGAAACTGACCAACGATCTTGGAGAAGCCGGCGAATTGTCATGCTTAGTTTCGAGTCATCTGATCGAGAGCAACGAGACGGTGACTGTCCCAGTAAAGAATGATCGAGAAATCAATTGGTCGCGCAAAATGCCCTCCAGTTTTGCAGACATTTACAAGATAAACAGCGCAGGATATCATATTTCTATAAGCAACCCCTATCATCCGCGCTGAGGATTCGCGTCGACCTGAAAACTGTAACTCACGACGAGAATGTGGTCGTTCCCCGGTTCATTGCAATGATCCATTCGTGTTCAACAAGCGGTATCAAGGCATCATTCCGACCAAACCATTAGCCGAAGTCTTCTGGTCGAAAATAATCAACGATATTACTTATACACAGTGCGTCATGATGCAATGGCCCCACAACTGTTTGATTACCTGCCATGACCAGAAATAACGAAGCCGTGGTAGCAGCGCGTGCATGTGGATTTCGCCAGACCAGTTGACAGCTCGTCACATCCGATTGCAGTTGATGTCTACTCCAAGGGGGGGGCCAGAGGCCATTCCGACGTTGGCCACATCCCCACCACCAAGCCCGAAGCTGTGCTTCAGAAGCACAGTTGCTTTAGTATGCCCGAGACACGTATTATACAATAGCCAACAATTCATTTTGGTGGAAGTGCATTGCGCTTGAAAAGCACCGCATACATGTGAGCACCAACGACTCGTTGACAGCCACACACAAGCGAATTACCGCATCTATTGTGTAGTGGAAAATAACTGTCAGAAACGTTGGTAGGCCTGTCTGGGATATAATCGAACCTGAAGTAGGATAAGGAATGAGTCAAACAAGTACAGATAAGCTGCAAGATTCTCAGCGTAAGCTCCTCAGCATGGTTTGAATGGGTGAGCTGTTGTGGGACAGAGACTACGCTCACCCCATGGATGAGCTAGTTCATGGAACAGTAAACAAGCAAATGTGTGGCCGCCTATCCGATTGATCTTCAATAGATATCTGATGTCACCATACGAACGAACTCTGGTTCCGCGCCCACAGTGATCACTGCCTAACAGAACGTACAGCAAAGGTACATTTTCAGGTATCCCCGGAAAAGTCTCCTTGTATAAGTAGCCGGAGGTCGAAAACACAAGCAAAGGACTACCACTGCATACGCACCGACCACAGGTCTGTTTCATATGGACCCGAGGACCTATGCCCACATGCAGATATATTGTTGTATGTCGAGAAGTCCTGTCAGTTGTTGATTACAGTGTTCCGTACAAAAATGTTTTCCTTACCATAGGGCTTCGGGCGCTATAGAACATACGCACATGAACGGTTACTTACAGTGACTAAAACAAATCAGGGGTATGATAAAAGCCAATGAAATTCAAACGTGTTCGCATATTGAGTTGAAGTTAACAACTGGACTGCACTCAGTCTCCGATTCAGTACAAACACGGTAGATTTGTGTATGTGGCTTGAGTAGCCTGCATGGGAATGCGACCAATTGGTTCTTTCAACACGTCGAGAGAAAAGGAAAATGCCATAGCATCCATCAAGTTCCAGAGTAGATTGATGGACAAGCAGACTATTTTACTGGCCAACCAATTGTTGACGAGTCATAGGCTCATGCGTTATATAAGCTCGCTAACAGTGAAAACGCTACCGGTCTTGTCCACGGGTCAAAAGAATGCCAAGTTAGAAAATCTTTGCCATAAATCTCGTCAGAGTATAACCGTGAAACCAAAAGATAAAGCCAAGGCGTCCAAGAAGAAGAGGTGAACTGGCAACCTAAACAGAGAAAAGATTGTGGTTTCCTATGTGAATTCCTAAATTAAAACATAACAATGGAAACTCGGTGATAGCCTAGGAATGACCGACTGTGATTTCGATCCCAAGCCAAGAGGTTCACACCAACCAGCCACAATTTCATCGACGTAACCCGATCGAATGCAGAGTAAAATAAGCCGCCAAATCGGGGATCAAAGTACAGTTACTTGGCAGCAGGAGAAAATCTTAGGGACTCATACCAACATCATTAGTTGAAACGGGGCGTGTAGTAAGGAAACAACTGGGGAGAATACAACAGGCAGCGTCAAAATTTGATGTGTGTTTCTCACCCTAAGCTATCATGTATTGATGATGATGATGATTGAGACATCAAAATTCGAAGTCGAAAGTGAGTATTCCAGAGGTGTTCATGACTCATTGGAGCGGTCATCTGAAGGATTGAGATTCACCCCCACTCGAACGACGACGCCATGGGAAATGATAAATGCTTGCTAGGTAAATGGCTAACACAGATGGCAATAGCCAAGAATAAGCGAATGCTCAAACCCAGATTAGGGCAGACGTGGTGGTCAGGAAGTCGTGTGCACACCATCATACAAGCAGACGTAAAAGTGAGCACGCTGAGTTAACGCAAGTGGACTGCAAGGAAACCGAAAGCGATATAGAAAGCAGAGGTGAGTAGATCGTTCTTTGCTTCCGACTAATAAACCGTAGAAATGTGACAGGCCGAACACTCCACGAGGAGACAGTGTTACTGCCCAGTACAACGATGAGAACAATGATAACGGTGGCAATAGTAACAGCAATGACTATCAATATTTACAGGGATGTACGCGTGTGTGTGTGTGTACCATCTGAAATCGAAGAGAAAGTGGTAAGTCCCAAGAATAAGCAGCTAAGGGAAGATGAACAGCGCACGTGTTGGCAAGTAGGAAAAAGAAAAAAGGAAGAAAAAGATGTGTATAATAGACTGTTTAATGTTCGACGATAAGTGCAACCGTGCCAAGGCGATAAGAAAGGCCAGTTAAGTCAGAGAAATAATACTGACATCAACGGCACGCACGTATGGATAGCGTGCACGCCGATGGAGAGAACACGGGAACTGGGAGTTTCTCTGTCTCCGGACAGCGTAGTATGTCAGAAATGCATAAAACAGAAAAGTAGAAGGAGTCTGAAAAAGTCGGAGTGTCACCGTCGGGATAGCATTTTGCGTTTTCCTCGCTTGGTGGTATGTACAGTACGAAACCGTGAGGGAGACCAGCGATCGTCGGATGAGGAGGACTCTTCACTTTCCTCCTCCTCCTCCTCGCTGTTTTTCGACAAGGAACTAGAGGACGATGGTCCGGAGGGATCGGAGGCAGAGACGCAGGACATTTCTGAGCTTACTTCAGATAAGTTATCTGAAGAGTCTGTTTCTTCACTTTCCACCCCTGGAAGGACACGACGTCTAGACCGCTTATGGAAAAGCGGCTTGGAGGAAGAAGCCGGGGGAACATTGGGAGGGTGGGTGCTTCCGCCACGTCTTGCGCAGTTTCGAGGTGCGTTAGTTGAGCGACTGGTGTTTGAAACTGTAGCTGGGGTCGACTGGCGGCCAGAGCGCTGTTGCATCAAACGGGCCAAGGCGGTGGCTTGGTTCGTCTTCAAAATAGGTGGACGCTCGCGCCCACTCGTTGAAGAACAGGGGAATGCCGGGGTCGTCGTCACGATGAATTCATTTTCAGCTGTGTGAAAAGAGAGCAGCAGAGGTATAATAAGTTAAGGTTGCAGAGCACGAATGAATATGATGAAATTTAGAACAAGCTACCCTTGGAGCATACGCCGGACGGGTAGGTAGAGACTGAAGTGTTTTGAGTGTGTCCATGCGTTTATCTGTGGCACACTAATCGGTCTGCGCAACTCTTTGTCCGCACAGAAATGCAATACGCAAACACTGCAGCCGTGGCGGTTAACGCGATTATGGACTATGAGGAGATGCGCGCCACAGGTGATCAATTCAAAGTTACTACGTGTAATGGACTGCCCGCAATTGCGGCCAGGCAGTATGTAGTCTATGCTCAGTAACAAAACAGCATGTAGACATGAAGGAGACTGTGCTACATAAGGCAAAAAGGCCACGTAAAGATAGCGGGCTCCGTTTTCTCTTCCATGTGTTCTGCCAGCAACAGCATTATACTGTCGTCATACACCGAGGAAGAAGCACATGCCATAGAGGTGAAGAAATCGATCCCACTAGGAAACAGTGAACTTCAGGGAAGCAGACCTCAGTTAAGTGGTAGACACTTATGTAGTTCGAGAGTAGCAGCACTTAGAAGATCAGTTCAACTGGACACCAGCACAACCGAGTCTATCTTCCGGGATTCACAGTGATCCCTGGTGCGTGGATGTTTATCCACTGACTGAAGCTGAGGTTTCCAATGAGGTTCGCCTACTGAAGCGCCACAAGTCACCTGACCCAGACGAACTTCTTCCAGCTCTCACCCGTGAACTGACATCCTGCTTGCATCAGAGTTGGACTACTGAAACCATCCCATCCGACTGAAAATTAGCGGAGGAGACCGGACCGTTGGCTTCAATCACCGTGGGATCAGTCCTATCTGTGTTGTATACAAACTACTCGTTGCACTACTCTTGCGGATGCCCAGTTGTGTACGGGAACAGCACCTGCGTGAACAGCAAGCTAGGTTTCGCGATGGTCGCAGCTATATCGATCACATCTTTACGATCGGCCAGATACTTGAACACCCTCATACGTTCTGTCGACAAACCACAAGTATATTCTTGGACATTCCAACCGCATTTGACACTGCTGACAAAGTGGCTCTTTGGGACTGCTTACTGAAGAGGGGAGTACCTGAGAAGTATATCGGCATTCTCCGTGCAAACATTCTCCAGCAAACTTCGGGCCGCGTGCGAGTATACGGAAACCATCCGCCCCATTTCAGTATCACAAGCAGTATCAGACAGGGTTGTTCAGCCTCTCTATCCCTGTTCAACTTCGCTATGGACGAGATCCTGCATACTGCCCTGGAAAAGTCTGTCCTGCGGCGTCGAAATGCTCCCTGGTAGACCGCCTTCGGGGCTTGCAGTACGCAGATAACCTCGCTGTGATTTGTGAGTCCTTCTAGGTCGCCCAGCATGTGCTGCTTATATTAGAGATGTCCGCCTCCCGAGTTGGATTGATCTGTGTCCCTTCCAAGTGAAAGATCCTGTTACAACACTAGCCGAATGCATCTACGCTTGCCCTTGCGGAGCATCCGATGGAAGTCGTTAATAAATTTATTGACCTTAGGAGTTGTCCTAATATCGGTGGTTTGACAAATGAGATCTCGCTGCGTGTCCCCAAGCCTAGTGGAACTTCGGCTCACCTCCATCACCTGTTGCATAGTCGTAACCCCAACCACGCTTTCAAGAAATGTGTCTACAATGCTACGGTACGAGCGATTCTACTGTACTTATGCCAGACTTGGTCCGTTCGCAAAAGTGATCTTCAGCGACTATCTGTCTTCGATCACCGCTGCCTGTGCAGGCTTTCTGCTGTTCAATCGCAGCATCACATCAGCAATGAGGAAGTCCGTCGGCAAGTCTTCAAATCTGACAAACTCCCCCGATAGTTTGGCAGCATCATTTCACTGCGGAAGCTTCGCTGGTTTGGGCATGCGCTTCGCATGTCTACCCAGAGGCTACCAAGACATGTCCTATTTGCAAGTGCAGGCGTGAGATGGAAGCGACTACAAGGATGCCAGAATAAAACTAGCATCCAATGCGTTAAGGCGCAAACATCGAAGCTGGCCGTTATTGGTCGTTCCCGACTTCCGGGTTGGGGACCAAAGGACCCCAAGAACATCTGGTTGCCAACGCTACAGGATATGGCCAAGGATCGTACACAATGGCGCACTTGCTGTGAGACTCTTCTTCCATAACAGCCATTATTGTACAACTCAGCAAATTGTTGTGTAATTGGTAAACTGTTGAATATATATATATATATATATATATATATATATATATATATATTGTTCGAGTGAGAAGCGCATTTTGATCCTTGCAATAAAATAGAGAACTACTTAACAGAGCAAGACAGGTTAGGGTTTATCCGCTTGCAACTTTGCCTACCAGACTTTTCGGCTGCCCTTGGGTCAATTTTAGACTGTCGACGCTAACATACGGTAAAAAAAAGTGACAAATCTCCAGAATAACACGAAAATGGCCCACGAAGTAATAAACTATGCTGCACAGAATGCATGCAATAGCTTTTGTGATATGACTAACAGCTTAAGAACAAATACCGTAGGGAATCTGTTCGCCATTCCAAAGATAGTAATAAATATGACTGAATCAGGGTAATATAGAATTTCGACAACTAGACTCGACACACGTATTCGTGTGAAAGTAATTCAGTATCACCAAGGATAGTAAAGCAGATAAAAATGATATTAAGTGCAAAGAACGAAGTAAACTAAGCTAAAGATGAAGGGAGCAAGATGTGGCCCGGACGATGCTATCCGCAGTCAGAGGATGACAATGGACAAGAAAGGTGGCCCTAGGACGCCGGATCTATCCTTCGGACGTGAATATGCATGAGCTGTGTTTTAGGAACTCGGCTTCATAAGCCGCTAATTACCGATCGAAATCGATATGAAGGCGAACTTGATGTGCAGATGTGCAAGAAACATGATGTAGAGAAAAACGACTCGTACAACAGAACAGCACTTACCATCAGAATAGTCGGACAATTCCAAACCTGGAACACAATTGTTCAGGTCCGATGGGTCATCCAAGTATGAGGCGACTGGACGCACAAAATTCGGCTCACGTAAACCACGACTGCTGGATGTTTTTGATTTATAAACGCCATTGTTCCCGGAAGATAGGCGCCGACTTTTATCGCGTGAATTAGTGCTCTCAGACCTGGAAACGGACTTTTTTGGATCGGTCGAAGAGTTTGTGTGGCTAGTAGATGTGATTGTATGTTCTGCGCGCATTTGAGCGATGCAATCAAATAGGCGACGGCATGAAGTGGGGTCCAATTCAGATCGATTGGAATCCAGGGAATGTGGGACTTTGGAATTTTCATTCGACGCCGATACACTTGTTGAACTAGAGAGAGAAGAGAGTGATGACTCGGCCGGAGGCGACTTTTGACGGAGCGGAGGGACTTCTGATGTCGTCGACAAATCAACAGACGGACTAAGCCCATTGACAGTCGGGGGAAGAGGAGATATGAGAATAAGAGGCCGATTGTTTCGTAAGAACTCCTCATCGATGACCGGTGATGGAGGGATTGGAGTTATGGACGTACCGGTGTCAGGTGTCCTATCCGCTCGCGAAACAGCACTGTGCACTCGTAAACCAGGCGCCGGAAAATCATCGTCGGAGTCAGCTGTGAGATCGATCTGAATCCCATCGGGATTGGCGAAACTGCCGAGAAAACAAAAACCAAATACATCAGTAGGGACATGGTGATTTGAGAGTAGGTGACAAGCACATGTGGTACTGTGATAGTACAACAATGCGCGTTCCGAATGCAATTGTCAAACCAACGACAACAAATGAAGTCACGATACAGTTTTGAGCGCCAGTCGTTCTAAAGTATATCTAGGGTGACATCCCATCCAAATAAAATAAAGATCGTGTGGAAAAACAGAGACGAATAAATAGCATGGTCCAAAGTAACTTCGAGATATTACACCTCAATACGCTAGCCTTATATACAGAGCACGGACAAACAAAAGCTCCGCCTTGATATACGCATCAGCTCCGTTAAATAGGGCGGCGGAAGGTAGCCTTGAGATGCAGTAGACCAGAGCAGTGTTAGTGGCCATTTGATGTGCGCGTCACCAACAAGTCGAGTGATGTGCTTAGTTAACAGATAGCAATTTAGAGCTCAGTGTTGAAGGTGCAAGAAAAACCTAGGTATGCTTGTGTAGCCGTTCATGACTGCAGACTAGAGTTTTTCTGTGTGGCAAAACATTTGTCACAATCGCTTGTTTCATACCACTCACATGTCCCGTGATTCACTGAGATCGATAAATTCAAATTAGCACTCAGCCGTGATTTGAACTGTAATCAGAGTGTATTTCATACCCACGTCGGCCCGTGTAGTGTTTCGCAAATATACTTCCTGTTCGGTGCGTTGTCTTTTGACTCGCGTGGCGCAATCTAAGGAGCGGCTAAGTCGAACCCTGGGGACACAACACTCAGCAATATTGAGACTTCAGCAGGCAATAATGTTATAGGCTGACAAAGGTGAGCAAAACAGTTGACAACGAAAGGATCAGACCGATTAATGACCATCGGTAGAATGGGTGGGCAAATTAGCTCTATGTATATTCCAGGTACACTGCAAAAGGAGACTCTACAGCTCAGGCACCGTGACATACACCTTTTATCTGAATTCGTTACATGGTTACATATGTAATCGGTCGTCCCAAGCAGAAAAATGTTGGCGAAAAGAGATACGACAACACTTACTTATTTTTGCTAAAACATCGGATGTTCTCAATGAATTGAAAACCATCCCGAAGGTTAAAATGTGCAAACTGCAGCGTTACTAGTTAAAGAATTTTGACAAGCTAAAGTGCAAGTGCATGGTGGGGCGAATTAACTATGGAACAATAGGGTGAAGTGGAACGTTAGCCTTAAGAATTTTCGGCAAACCATAAAGTCTAGGAATGTTCGTATCAACTGGTTCCAGGCTATTAGTAATTCGTCTCTCAATTGGTTCCGTTTAATCCCTTTCCTCCAGAGGGCAGAAAATCTTCGTTTCATCGCTAAGCAAATTTGCTAGTTTGTCTGTGTAATCGTTTCTAAAAGCACAACTCTGGTATTTTTGTCCGGCCCACATAAGATCGTATGACTGCTGCTTGCTAGCGCTTTCAGAGCGTCTAAGTGTTTACGTGTCAGAGGGCAGCAGTTCACCAGGGAACATTTAGGGTACACCAGATCCACGATCGAGTAGCCCGTTTGTTCGATCAAGTAGACTTTAAATTGGCAACTTATAGTGCAACTGGTTGTCTCTGTGTGTAGGGGCGCAACAGTTTAAACCAAGCGACAACACCGACTAAAATGGCGTGCACATATCTATCGAGTCTGCTGGGGAACGCAGTCTGCCGTTGCTAAAGCCAAACGTCTTAGTCATGATCGGTCGTTAGTAATAGATTGAACACAATCCAGGAACATCCGCTTTTCTTCTGTGACTAGCTCCTCGGCCGCAAAAAGAGGTGCTGTGCTAAATCGCGTTCGAATTCGGACACTTTGGATTGCACAGTGTCATGCCGGCATGACATATGTGGTTAAGTATTTTACCATTAGAGCAATTCCGATCACGTCACACAACTGTTGCAAGAGTCTGGTTGAGTATTCATTGAGCTCAATATACTCGTCGAAGAAGTGTACAGACGTTTTGGCTAGAGCAAGCTTGGTGGAAAACCTAAGGACCTGACTCAGCTTCTTGACCACCGGGTAGAAAACGTAGGAAACCTAGTGCGCGAATGGAATTTGAACCCTTGCTATAAAGGTAGTTCCCGTTTGCCTTTCAGAGGCGCGTCCCTATACTATTGCATAAGAAGGGCAAGAAACCGAAAAAGACTGCTAACGTGGCCAGGTGATGGTAGACACAAGCTCCTGCTTCGCCAGTGAATTTTCCAGCGATGTACGTTACAACTGAAAGAAATTTTCCATGTAAGTATCAACAACATCAGAGGTTGTCCTTAACAAATTATCGTCAGATCTTAGTAATCACATAAAGGAGTACGGCTGGTCAGACTAAATGAAACAAACCACGTATCGGCCAAGGCCGTGAACCGAAAAATAACCCAACCTAGGACATTAGCGTTTTCTGATCCAGTGCAACTAGTCTCAGCGTCTTTCGCTCTCACTGGCCAAGGTAGCTGCAGAACCTCGAGCAGTTTCCACTGTGAGCAGGAAAATAATTGCAACAGCAGTATGCAGACCATCTCGGCTGTTGCAAGTGTGCGGAGGCGTCCGCTTTTCGATTACAGGGGAGAGACGGTGTAGATTGCAGGAAAGGCATGGTTTAAGCCTACTTGATCGTCGGTGTCTCTATAAGGTGGACCAAAGCGGAACGGTTGATAGCTCCAGTGCCACCTTGGTGTGACCAGTGCGGATGGTGCGCAATAGCGCAATCAGACAAGTGTTGCGCAGTTCGATTGGCATACACTGCAACACAGGTGCACTCGAACTGATAAATGATCATAGAAGCGATCAGCATCGGCAGTGGGTTTTGTTTGGCGTACGAATGAGTCGCTCTGTGAAAAATATGCGCTTCAGAATCGTCGCTTGGAAAAGTGATTTAACTGCAAGTGACAGGCAGATGACGAAGGCGCGTTTCATTTGAAGATACATGGTAGCTAGACACAGTTAGAGAATCAGGAATGACAGCGGCGGACCACCACGACTGGCTCAGAACTGCGATGTAGCACAGCTCATCCTCCACTAACGTGCAAATAACGAGCGTGTAAAGCAACGGCTCGGTGGCTGACTTGTAAGAATAAGGTCATGGGTTCGGATCCAGAAGGATGCGCGGAACCGGAGTCTCATTAGGGCGAAACAGCCGTCCAGTGCTTTTTTGGATGTGTGTTAATTGTCTGGTTGAGTCGATATTTAGCGAACCTTAAAAAGGAATCGATGTGGGATACGCTGCTTGTCTAAGCATGAAGCAGACGACCATGATCATTAGCGAAAAGGGAACTAATCCTAAAGAGCTGATAAAACCGAGAGAGTAAATATGATAACCATACACTGAGAGCTGGCAGGCAGGCAAGCGCCCAGTCAGATAATATAGATCAGGTCAGTTGTTTGATGATGTAGACAGATCCCGTAGCGTGTCCATTGTTACATTTATAAATGCACCAGTATTATCGGAATAATGCTCAACTTCGCTGAGTTTAAAGAAAATCGAGTTAATGTGGTAGGTCATCTACGCTCCAATCAACAGTTATCTCTGGTTCATATAGTAACGGTAGGCGCACCACAAACCCCTTTGACGGGTAAGGTACTATCACACAAGCGCGATTGAGGCTTGAAAAGTCACATAGACCTTGATGAGGCATGTAGTGATTTGATTAGCGAGCTTCATCCAACTAGCTAGATACGTGAATCGATTGACTACGGCGAGCACCATTCAGTTTAAAAAAGGAAAGGACACTTCGAAGCATGCAATGGTTTGCGTGGACCCACCCAGAGGTGGTTGCATAAGGGGTGACTGCGCCCTCAACCATGTTGACACCCTGCTCTAAACTTGTTAGCAGGCCGCTAAGTAGAGTTGCGGCCTTAAGAGCTCAGGTCCGATAAGATTTTGCACTGAGATGCACCATCTGCAGTTAACGGTAATATGGTGAACGTGGGTCAAGGTCAGCACAGTGTTTGGTGGGCGTCAGGTAACGTCACGTGGGTGTTTGAGATGAAAAACCACATCATTGAGGGATTGCATGTAGTTGGGGAAACTGATCATCAGTATAAATCCGGCAGGTATTGACTGTAAATCGTCCTTACCGACGGTGTTAGTCCTCTAAGAAGCGACCCTGTTGGATATTCATGCTTAGAAGCACGAATAAGAGATGACAACTGTCAGCAAAAAACCCCTTTCACTGCTACTGTGTAGTAGTCAAACAGAAAGTAGCCAAAACGGTGAAGAGGCACCGCGTCCTCCGATAGTGTTCACTAACTCACATGGATGTTCAACCATTCCTTGAAACCCACTGGAGGAAACTTAGTTCAGCTCGCTTGTTCAGGGTAACACCGGTATCGCAAGTGGCTCCGGTAGTTGAATGGAAATTAACGCCGAACGGAAGGTACAAAACAAGCAATCTTCGTTACACGGACTTTAATACACAGAGATTTTTAGGGTAAGTACCACAGTAACTAACATAGATACTCCGCCGGCTGACTGCAGATGAGACGTGCGATGGAAGTGTCAGAACGGTGCACTTAAACACGGAATAAAGGGTGCAGCACCAACGAATGAGCTAGGTTAATTAGGAAGCTTTAACCGGAACGAATTATACATGCCGCCATTACGAAGCAAGGTTGGAAAGTATTACGCAAGATAACCACTGCGTGTACATAAATAGATTCAAAAGCACCCCATTAGAGCGAGCGTGTCATAAATGAAAACGGACGCGGTGAAATGCATGGTGAAGATCTGAGTAAAATAATTAGATGTAAACACTGGATTAATCCTTCAGGAGAGGATAGCTGAGTCGCACGGCTAGACAATTATACTTAGTAAAACTCACCTATGGGTGCCGGTATGTCCAACTGCCTCTTTTGGCAAGTTAGACGGTGGCTCTGAACGATCTTTTTTCGTAGGAGAAATTAAGGATTCCACATGAGTGTGTTGTTGGCTATGCTGTTCGACAGATGATAGGACAGCCGATTCTCTCGCTTCGACTTCATCATCGCTTAGAATAATCACCTCAACGTCGTTATCCGCACTTGGTTGGGTGGGTGGTTCATTAGAGGTAGGAGGTGGAGGAGATTCTCTGGAATGCCGCTGTGTGGCTAACTGCGACCTTTCTAAAGGAGTAACGACTGAGGGGAGTTGCGGATCACTTAAGACGGGAGTCGGAGAGAGTTTCGGTTCAACAGTGTCCATTTTACTGGGAGAGTGAACATCCACCACTCCGTCATCAGGGGCCAAACTCCACTCGCCCTCAGCGTTGATGTGGACAAAAGTGGCAGTCTCACTTCTCGAATCCAAGAGGATTGACATCATCAATCTGAGAGAACAAGACAAAGAGATAAAAAGATGTGCTAAGAGAATGAAGGTTTACAGCAATTGGTAAACACTAAGGGAAGACCGAAGAATGTGTCCTACATTTAACTCGTTCGGAAACCGGACTGATATCCTTATAATAGATACGATGCAGGCGCTCGACACCATACACAGATCATGCCGTAGCACAATTCCAAAAGATGGATAGGAAATAACGAGCGGAGCTTTCTCGTGAGTTCGAGGATCATGGCGACGAAACTGGGCTTCGACGTGGTAGAATGCTTTGCGTACCTCAACGATCCACTGAGCTATGCTGGGTGGTGTTTTGCACCTTGAGAACCACTTATCCGAGATTGGCCAATGGTTACAGGTCATCCGAACTCAAGCTCATGCACCCCAGGTTGATGGTTAGAGTGAGGGTAGCTCGATACCTTTTAAAATGGACTCTCTTTAGCCAATGCCAAAACCTCACTGCTTTGCAGTTTTGGTTGAGGACCCTAATCGTTCTCCTGTCTAGATCTGGACAACCCGACTGTATCCTGCCCACGCAATACAATACAATACAATGACTCTCTCACCAATGTCTTGATGCTCTGGCCGTCGCAGAGGATAATTAATGGTGCCCTATCTGCTGCATCGAGCAGAGTGGATAGGGATCAGGGTGCTTCTGCTCTGGCCTTCCGTCTTCTTATTCCCTCTTCTTATGCTTTTTTCATCCTTATCGTCCTGCTCCAACTTACCGTTTGCTACGCTCGTTTTCAACCCCCAATTCTCGGCCCTCCCCAATATTGCTTCAATAACCGCTTGTCTTCTAGTTTCGATTCACACGTAGTCGTAGAGCATCGCTTCGGTTCAGTCAACAAGTCCATGTTCAAACAACCGGACAATGTCAGTACATCCGTTTCTATATGGGGGTTCCCGATCCGCACTAATACTGGTATACCTCAACATGGGCACCTTGTTGCAGATTGGTCAACAGGCAACACTCAAGCGAACATTAGAGAACCTATCGATTGATGTCTGCTATTCGTCGCATATCTACATGCAATACTCAGGCTGCATATACGATCCCATTTTTGCGACACTAGCATAACTTTCGTTGCGTTTATCCGAAGTCACTGCAGCTTCAAACGCTCATCAAATGCGTGTGGGCACCGCTCTTGTCTTATGTGACGACACTGCTCTGGTCGACTGTGTGCTACTCAGTAGGCGTGTGTGCGCTGTCAAACTGACTGACTCGTGTAAAGTTTCGAAATCCCATGGGACGACAAGTGCCAGTCTGCCATTGCTAAGACCCCACAAACCGTAACGCTAACTCGCTAAAAGATGATTTCTATCGCCAAATGAACGAGTCCCTTTGTCATAAAAAGTACAGATACTGTGGTTCCGGCTGGTGTTCTGAACACTTAAGTATGAATATTGTCACTGATAAACTGCAACTGGGCGACCAAAACGGTGTAGCCTGCCGTAATAATTACAGTGAGTGGTTATTGCACCGGTGTGAAGATGTTCGTCTGTTTCTGGCGAATACAAACTTCTGACACAACACCCACAGTAAAACGATATGGCATATAGCAGCCTCGGACCAGACATGAACGCAAATCAATCACGTCGCAATCAGTCACCAGAGAAAGATTGCGCCCAAAAGTGTCGCTCGATCTGGAGCAGAATCGTGGACTCCGACCGCACACTTGTAGTGCTGATCTGCAGGTGCGTTCCGGTGGACGCCCGTGACGACTCTATGAGCGCACAGACATTCGGTGGATCAATGTGCGCCGACAAATAGGTAAATGTCATAAAAGCGCTGTACGTGTATGGTTCGGGCAGAGTGAGGGCTTATGGCAAACGGTCGCCATCCTTCAATTTCTTCAGCAGTGTGCGCTAAGGTTGCCGCTGTCACCTTTCCCCTTAAACTTCTCCATTGAGGAAATCATGGAAACTGTGTTCACTGAACACGAGTTGGAAAGTGCGGAGCAGCTTCCAGGTGGGCGACTTCTTGAGTTGGAGGGGGCCGACGACATTGCCCATATCTGTGACAGTTCCCACAGGTGCTGGTTTGCCAAATTACCTCCTCGTTGTGCCAGCTAGGTGGTTCTGGATCTACCCGTTCCAACAAAATGTTCGGAGACCGTGTTCCAGGACGCAGTGGGTTTTCGCCGGACAAGCGTTCCCCCTTTAAAACGTCACGTATGTCCGTTTAACGTGACGGATGTGACTCGCCACTAAATAAAGTCACAGCTCCTTGCTTCGCCTCAGTGGGTTGTAGTCCTTCACCTGGACGCTCAATTGCTAGGAGCATTGGGCACCGTTTTGGTAGTCCGCCAAACAAAAGGCGTATGAACCGGACGATAAGTGACCGGCTCCCAAGGGGCGCGATTTCCTGAATACGCCTCGTTGTCTTGCAGGCCTGGTCCTTATGACCGAAGGCTCCAGGTGGGGTCTTATAAGTCAACCCCTCCCTCATTATTGGGCAACCGAAAAGCTGTATACTTACACAATACATGAGATGGTGGATTTATAACTTTCTGCTCATGGTTCTCTCTCTCTCTTTGGCTGAGGCGCTGGCGGCCTGGCATGCTAAATCTCATTCTACCACATCGCAAACTATCTTCTTCGTTCCACATTAATTCAACCCTCCTATTATTCGTAACCCCTCCCTCTTCGAATCTCCAAAAGAGCATTGCAAAGAAAGATACCTCTGGCCTCATAAAGGACCACTCAAAACTGATCACACACAATCCTATTACAAACATTAAGACTTTTGTTGCACTTCGCTCGTTATTCAAATTAGCTACGTTCAATGTTCGAACCCTAATCCACGTTGGATCACAAGCTGCCATTGTGGGCACCTTGGAAACCCTCTCAATCAAAGTTTGCTGCCTAACATAAACGTGTTTACAGGACTCCAGTAAAACGCTGCGACTGCTCTCACCATCCCCAAGTTTCAATTGCACATTCGCCTTGCGCTTATCTGAAGATGCAACAGCTGCAACTTCTGGCTGCACCGGTGTAGTAGTCGCGTTAAGCGCGTGTGCTGAGGCAGCGCTCTGGTTTCCGGTCAACAACCGTCTCTGTGCAGTCCACCTGGAAAGTTCAGTGCGGTCCTCTAGCCACGGGACTGGTAGGCGCTGTATGTTCATTATAGCGGAAAACGCTCCTACGGACTGAAGCCCGGATGCAGCTAAAGATGAGTTCCACTGCCAACTCATCGAACGCTTCTACAATAAACGCCGCACGGACATTGTGGTACTCACCGGAGACCTAAATGCGCAGGTCGGTAGACTAGAGGTTTATGAACGCGAATTTGGGGTCAACACAGTCACAGTAATCGCAGGACGGCCAACAGCGATCGACTCCTACAACTGTGCGCCGACAACGGCTTGTTCCTTACGAGCACAAATTTCTGGCGTTCCTAGCACCAATAAGCCACTTAGGGACCTCCGGCAGTTGAACAAGCGTAGAGACAGATTGACCATAGCACTATTAGTTACTGTTGGCGAGGTTGCATAACGGACACCAAGTCAGTTTGGAACAGTTACTTGACTTCGGATCATGCACTCGGATGTGACAAGGTCGTTCAGCGCTTTGGAGGTGCGCAAAGGCGTCGCCAAAAACGGCTTGACGCATAAAAGCTCGTCGCTCCAAATAGTATCCGTGCATTCCAGAAAACACTAGACTCTAACTTAGGTCCTCTATCCTTCAACGTCGAGACACACCGGGCAAAGATTCCGATGGTTTCACAAAAGTCCGCTATCCTGGTCTGTGGCATCACTGGGCGGGCTTCTAGTCACTGGATCTCCACAGCCCTTCCAGTTGACGGAAAGCAGTCGAGTGATTCCCACAGCACCACAGGTGTTGAGCTTAGACAATTCCTCGGGAAGGATCGCGTGGTTTGGTGGACACAGCGTGTCGTTGATATGGAACTGACAACCTCCTCAGGAAACTCCCGCAAACTCTTCCAAGTTATTCGCTCCACGGGAGGCAGAAGACCGACAGCGAGTAAGATTTTGCG
The DNA here is from genome assembly GCA_944474145.2 of Dicrocoelium dendriticum. Taxonomy (NCBI): domain Eukaryota; kingdom Metazoa; phylum Platyhelminthes; class Trematoda; order Plagiorchiida; family Dicrocoeliidae; genus Dicrocoelium; species Dicrocoelium dendriticum. Next base: position 67,937,711 of record OX104070.1, on the reverse strand, counting down.
TGAAAATGACGGTGAACTAATTCACAGTGGTCATTGTCGTCTGATACGATGGGCAGAGCAATTTGAAGCTCAGTTCAACTGGACATCAGCACAAGGAAGTCTATGTTTCAGGGTTCACAGTGATCCCTGGTGCGTGGATGTTTATCCACTGACTGAGGCTGAAGTTTCCAATGAGCTTCGCCTACTGAAGCGACACAAGTCACCTGGCCCAGATGAAGTTTTTCCAGCTCTCTACAAATATGAGGCTCCTGCTGTCAACCGTGAACTGACATCCTGCTTACATCAGATTTGGACTACTGAAAATTAGCGGAGGTTGTACCTGTATACAAAAAACGAGACCGGACCGTTGGCTTCAATCACCGTGGGATAAATCCTATATGTGTTGTATACAAACTACACGCTGTCCTATTCGTGCGGATGTACAGTTGCGTGCAGGAAAAACACCTGCGTGAACATAAAGCTTAGTTTGACTTTGAACAGCAAGCTGGGTTTCACGCTGGTCGCAGCTACATCGATCACATCTTTACGATCGGCCAGATACTTGAACATCGTCATATGTTCTGTCGACAAACCACAAGCATATTCTTGGACATTCCAGCCGCATTTGACACTGCTGACAAAGTGGCTCTTTGGGACTGCTTACTGAAGAGGGGAGTACCTGAGAAGTATATCAACATTCTCCGTGCAAACATTCTCCAGCAAACTTCGGGCGGCGTGAGAGCATACGGAGATCATCCGCCACATTTCAGTATCACTAGCAGTGTTAGGCAGGGTTGTTCAACCTCTCTATCCCTGTTCAACTTCGCTATGGACGAGAACCTGCACACTGCCCTGGAAAAGTCTGTCCTGCGACATCGAAATGCTCCCTGGTGGACCGCTTTCGGGACTTGCAGTACGCAGATGACCGCTGTGATTTGTGAGTTCTCCTAGGTCGCCCAGCAGGTGCCGCTAATACGAGAGATGTCCGCCTCCCGAGTTGGGTTAATCTTTGCCCCTTCGAAGTGAAAGATCCTGTTACAACACTGGCCAAGTGCATCTACTCTCGCACTTGCGGAGCATCCAATCGAAGTCGTAAATAAATTTATTCACCTTAGGAGTTGTCTTAGTATTGGCAGTTTGACGGACGACATCTCCCTGCGTGTCTCCAAGGCTAGAGTAGCTTCTACTAACTTTCGTCACCTGTTGTTTAGTCGTAACGGCCTCGCTCTCAAAGGGCGAGTCTAAAATGCTATATATATATATATATATATATATATATATATGATGATTTGGCGGCGTCCGTATCCGGATACGCCTGTCACTGTGACTTCCATGGGGACAGTCACAGGACGCCTGCGCCTAGAAAGGGGACCATGGGTGGCTTGCGCTGCACCACACATAGTTCCACTCACACACCCCATATCCGGTGTAAACCCGAAGGAATAAGACCGGGAGGCACGCGGATGGGAGCCACGTTCCATCAACGGAGCCGGCCCACACTCCTTCAACAAGCAGATCGGAAGCATTCCGGCCTAATTGGGAAACCATACACACCAGACGTACACGAGGCGGTGGCTGGACCGTAGCCCGTTCCATACAGATTGCATGGAACCACTCTTTGAGCCTAGCCCCGTCACGAGGACGATGCACTTCGTCCCCTCCAGCGACGACCAACTGTCTCCTGGAGCCAGTATGGACGAGGTAGTGGGTAATAGACAGGTAGGCACCTTGTCAACATTCACATCAGGCGCATCCGCACAGGGGAACTCAAACAACATCTACTTCTGAAATGCAAGATTACTCATCACGCAGGCAAACGTACCACATACGCCACCTTATTGGCCTGGATTAGTAAATTGAATGGGAACATACTCATGGTGCTTCTATTCCGCATACAATTGTGCCTTCTCCGGCACCTGAGAAACCGCCCTTTTGAGCAGTTCACGGAATTCGCATCGATCAAATTTGCCTTGGATTCGCAACACCTGAAATCAACATGAGTTTGTCATAAACTCATCTTCTTCATGTTCTGGTAATATTTTTTCGGTCTGCTCGAATGTCGTTCTACTGCACTAAGTTAACCGTACAAAAGCGGTATGAAGATCCTCGTGGAATTTATTCGGTATACATATATACATAGGTTGCCGTCATCTGTATCCAATGACAGTTCGAATGCAACATATGCACATGTGTTTCCACGGACTTCATTATTAACTGTCACAAAACTGGACAGAGACACATTAGTCCGCATGAACAAGCATGTATGAACAAACATGTATGGGTTTCATTTGGAGGTCAGGCTAAGAGTTACTTGCACAGGCATGAGATTAAGTACCCAATACGTACTGTTGGTGTTCGCCTCTTACGGCTTATTTGGCACGACAACTACCATAGTACTACAACAACTAAGTCCCACTGGCCACTGTCAAACTTGCGGTTTTCCAAACAATGTTCGCCCGGTGTTGCAAATATCCAAGATGTAGCATGATTGTCATCCAAGTACTCATCCGTTTATACATACCGTTGTGTATCCTGTTGTGGCTATAAACTACTTGGTTACGATCTAGTCTAGTACGCCTGGGGTGCAGCTATTCGGTGCTCGTAAAGTGAACAAATGTTCCCTATGCGCTGAGTCCCTTCCGATGTAATATATATATATATATATATATATATATATATACATACATACATACATATATATATATATGTATACAGCGTTAGTAGATACGTTGGGTTCGATATATTAACCGCCTGTTGTGTGCTGAGTTTCGTTATTTCATGTGGTGGATTTGCTATCGTGTCTTTTTACCTCATCTTGACGTTTACCTGAACTTCCACGTTGCTTAAGCTAACTGTGGTTAACTATTTAAAATGTATTTCCTGAAATCTCGCACCTATCACGGACTTGTTGCTAGCTAATTTATTACACATGCTCATTTAGCGTAGATTATGTTAGCATTTCCGTATGCTTTTTTCTATATATATTATTTGCCATTCTCATCTCAAGTGTTCAGCTGTTGTTTGACATCCCCGGTGTGGCCGCGCTTGATGTGCATGCTGACAAGGTGTCTACCTGTACAATACCCTCCACCTCGATTACTGGCTCCAGGAGACAGCTGGTCGTTGTTGGAGGGGGGATGGTCCTCGGGACAGCGCTACGCTCGAAGAGTGACACTCAATGTGGAGCGGACTACGGTCCAGCCACCGCCTTGTGTGTGCTTGATTCCCAAATACATCGTGCTTGTGTTCGTCTGTGAAGGAGTGTGGGCAGGCTCCGTTGATGAAACGTGGCTCCCATCCACATGTCTCCGGGTCTTATTCCTTCAGGTTTACACTACATATGGGGTGTGTGGTTGGAGTTGTGGGTGGTGCAGCGCAAGCCACCCATGGTCCCTCTGTAGGCGCAGGCGTAATGTGGCTATTCTATGGAGAACACAGTGACAGGCAAATCCGGAACCGAATGCCGCCAACCATATAAGCGGCACGTGTTGTCACTCGTTTCGAGTTATGCTTTGCTCCAACGAAATGCAAAGTCCCTCTACAAGATTGGAAGACTCACCCCTGCACCGAACCTAGATGGTGAGAAGCCAGAAGTTATTGAGAAATGCAAGTATCTAGACAGCTATATCAGTGCAAGTGGTGGGAGAGCCCATGGTGCGTTGAAGCTTGCGCTAGCTAGACCCTGACAGATGGTCTACCCATTGCTGTGCCGTGCGCTCATGTCCTGGACGCCTCGTGGCGACCGCTGGGTGGGAGTGGGGTTACACCCTTCTCCAAGCAAAGAGCCAGGACACCAATCGGCATGAGTCAGTGAACTGACCATGTGCTAGACCCGTTGCCTTTCGAGTGTACATTTAATCGAAAGTTTTAGCTGAACACCCGAGACGTGCTCCTGTCAAGTGTGCGCGCCCTGCCAGTATCCCAATTCAAACGCATCGTCTTCGGAGGTTAGGAAGCGGGTCGATGGCACCCTTCCCGTATAACCTAACCATGGGAGACAGCAGGTCCAAGGGTTATAAGCTCACCTCTCGACTGGCGTAGAACATAAGCGCCACACATGGTCCCTGACGGTGGGATGGCACCACCGGGTGCTCAATGGTTTGCTACTGCCCGCTTCAAGCTAGCCACCCTCTGCTCAGATTGGTGCGAACCCACCAAAACCCTCCTGTGTCGGGTCGTGGTCGCAAAACACACATCAATTATTTCAGATCTTCAAAGGCAGCGCATGACGGACATTAAACAGATGCATTGACGACCTCCGCAATAAGTCCAGATATACGGGATCTGATTGGAGCTCCTCTCACTTGCTCGTAAAATACTCCGTTGAACTTGAACTATGTGGTATGACATAAGTCGAGGAGCTTACATATGCTTTCAGTTGTCAGACTCCCAGTCGTTTGTCCCCCACTGTTCAAATGTTCGCTGATATTTCCTTCGCTACCTGTAAGTTGATAGAGGTGAAAAGTGCGGTGACGTCAAAAGATGTCATCACGTCTTCATGGTCTTTCCGCATGCATTTGAGCTTTTCCAAAAACTGATGAGCATTATTGATCGAGTATTGCGATACGCTGGTCAGGTGTTTGAGGCCTTTCCATAATTCTTTAGCCAAGTTGTAAGTTGGTGTACCTGGGAGTGATACTATTGGTCGCATCGGCGCACCCTCTTTGTGTACTTTAGGAAGCCCGTAAAACTGCGGTGTTTGGATCACGTGCCTTCATTCTATCATACTCTCCCTTTGTGAGTTGATTTAAATCGAAGTGTCTTATTCATTTTATTTGTCAACCGTCTGTTGGATCGTTCTCCATGCGTCATTACTAGGATAGGATCAAGGTCAGCTTATCACATTCTCACGTTGATTTCAGGTGTAGGGAATCGAAGGCGCTTCACCACCGTCATTATGCACGCTAGCTACAAGTGAAAAACACCACAGATATGGGGCAGCAATACAAAAAGTGAGAGGCACGACGGCTGAGTTACCAATAACGGAAGGACATCATTCCGGAGAGCTACAAGCCGGCTATTGTGCCGCAAAAAGTCATATAATGCCTATTAATTGAGATCATGGTTGGAGGGGAGGCAAAGCGGACGGGGAAGGACAAAGGAACTCACAACACGAACGCCATTGTGGTCTACTTCTAGCCATGTCAACAAGTGTACCCAACCAAAAGTGTTCATCGTCCTTCGGTCCCCAGCAGGGAGCAGAGGTGCTTTAACCAAGGCTAACCTCGAAGTTAGGGCCTTTATTCCTCTTGCCATTACGATGAGAGTGGACCTTAACGTGGTGCGATGATTTGTGTGCCGCAGTGATCCGTTGAGTTATGCTGGATGGTGCTTTTCTGCACCTTCAGAGTCACTCGTACCAGATTGGTCAATGGCTAGAGACCTGAGAAACTCTGTCTCCCGGCCCTCCAGGTTGGGGTTGGAGTGAGGATGGCTCCTTCCCCCATAAAACGGGATCCCTGTAGTCCTATGCCAAAACCCCGCTGCATGGCGGTAAGGATTTTAAACCAAAGACTTTGGTTGAGAACCCTAATAGTTCTCCTGTCTAGGCCTGGGCAACCTGACAGTATCATGCCCATGCAATGCAAGGAACCTATCTTCTAACGATTTTTTGATGCTCTGGCCGTTGCAGAGGATAATAAAGGGCACCCTATCTGTTGCATCCAGTAGGGTGGATAAAGATATGTATGCTACTGCTCAAGCCTGCCCGTCTTCTTATTCCCCCTTCTTGCGTTTTTTCCTCCTTATCGTCCCGCTCCAAATTAACTTTTATCGCCTCTATTTGCAATCCCCCAATTCTGGGCCCTACCTCACCTCGATTCAATAGTCGCTAGTCTTCTAGTTTCTTCTCACACACAATCGCAGGGCGTCGCTCCAATCCAGTCGACAAGTCCATGTTCAACCAAGTGGACAAGATCGGTTCATCCGTTTCCCTTTGGAGTCCTAGCGCCTCGCTAATACTGGCATGCCTCAACGTGCGCACTTCGCTACAGATTGGCCAACAGGCAGCATATGTTCGCACAATGGAGACCCTATCGATCGATATTTGTTGTTTATCAGAAACTCACCTGGAAAATTCCAGCTCCATGCTTATTCTGCGATCCCCCACATGCGACACTGCAGGCACATTCTCATTGCGCCTGTCTGGCATGAACAAACGGTGTCTGTTTGTCATTGCGACATCCGCCCCTACAAACTGCAGCCCTGATTCGGTGAAAGATGATTTCTATCACCAACTTCAAGATCTCCTTTGTAACAGAAGAAGCACGGACACTGTGGTGTTGGCTGGCGATCTAAACGCCCAAGTCGGAAAACTGTCCTCTGATGAGTTTCATCTGGGCGGTCAACATGGCGTAGGCGCCCGTAATGATAACGGTGTGCGATTTCTACAGCTGTGTGAAGATGCTCGTCTCTTTCTCACGAGCACAAACTTTCGATACAGCACCCGCAGAAGCGTGACTTGGCGCCCACCAGTTTCGGGCCAGCCATGGACGCAAATCGATCATATCGCGATCAGTTACCGCTGGAGAGGTGTCCAAAACTGTCGCTCGATTTGGAGCACGAGCAAGGACTCTGACCACACACTTGTCTGCGCCGACTTCCGGGTGCGTTTCGGTAGATGTCCGCAATGTCAATATGAACGGGGTGTGTGGGTAGAACTGTGGGTGATGCAGCACAAGGCACCCATGGTCGCTCTATAGGTGCAGGCGTCTTGTGGCTGTCCCCGTGGACGTCGTAGTGACAGGCAAATCCGAAACCGGATACCGCCAAACATATCAGCGCCAGTGGAATGGGAGATCAAAAATCCACAGCAAAAGCACGACGCACTTTTGCCAATCTCCGCCATCTGTTGCTCCGGCGCGCCATCACTCTCTCTCTGAAGAGCAGGGTTTACAACGCAGCCATGCATTCAACCCTACTGTACGGTTGCAAAATCTGGTCCATCAAGTTGAAAGATAGAGAGGCTAGTTACGTTTGCCATCGCTTCTTTCGTAGCCAAGCTTTAGTCTGGTGGGAAAATTGCGTGAGGAATGAATGCGTTCGGCGTCGTATTTATGGCGCAATAAGAGGAAGTGAAGCGCTCGACATCAGACTCCGATAGTTGGGCAACGTCTTAATCATAGCGGCACATCGGCTCCCGCGAGGTGCGTTTTTTGCGCGACCGGGGTGTGAATGGAAGTCAAGCGAGGACTTGATCAAGAGGAATGAAGGCCCCTATTTTGACGTTGGCATCGGTTGGATCCTGTCGGCCCCCTGGTTGGAGCCCGAAAGACGATGAACACGTTTGGTAAGATACACTTGCTGACATGACCAAGAACTGACTTGCGGTGTTGGTGTTGTGAGTTCTTTCGTCCCACCACATCTCGCTTAGCCCGCCTCTCCAATCTTGATCAGTGCCAATGCAGAATAATACGAAGCAAAATATTACATGTTCCTATCTTGTACTTGCTACTGTTTATTATGTTTATTTTCTACTCCTGCATTGTGTTGCGGCACAACAATTGTGGTGTTCCTCATCCTGAGCTAATATGTAGAATAATGATGTATGATGTGAGCACCATGAGACAAGTAGGGTGCATCAAGGTTGTCATCATTTTCGATTGCCTTCAAATTGTAGTCCAAAAATCATGGATAATTCACCTCATATGGTTCTTCCAAAGTTGACCTACTAAGTAGCTACCTGTTGAGATTGAACCAACTAGACGATATAACCCCCCCCCCCCCGGGAAATGGCTAGCCTCTATGTAGTCGTTGCTAAAAATTGTACTGTATGCGCCAATATGTGCTTCGCTGCCAAAAATAGCAAGGAAATATCACAGGACTGCGGGACAAGTCTCCGGTTCCTAATGCCGCCGAACAGACACACAAAGTGATCGAGAGGATCTTCTTCATCTAGACAGTTGAATCCTTTATAGTGACCAATTTAGTAGGAAAAGTAATGCGTGTTGTAAAAGTCCCCATGTAGCTTTCAAAGCCTCAGAGATCTGTGGATACGATGAGATATCAATAGAACGGGTCAAGGAGACAGTCACAAAGTCGTAGTTCACTGAGGGTTGACACGCAGACCCGGACTGTAGCTACTGCAGGCTGAAGATGTCACTGAACCACTCGTCTTTAAGAACGAATTCATAATAATAATAATAATAATAATAATAATAATAATAATAATAATGTGTCGTCTGTACGCCGTGACGGCGCTTCGCTGCCGCGCGCAGGCTGAGTATCCTGTGAGGACACCCACTCCTAAGCGGATTCGAACCGGCGACCTTATGGTTGCAAACCAGGCAAGCAGACAACTCGGGAACCGGCCGACTAACGGAGCGATGTGTATGCTTGATGGGACGCGCCGGCAATCGGTATTTGACGGAAGGCAGTTTGACACTCTAAGCGACCGTCTTTTGCGTTTGCGCTGCCAAGGCTGGAGAGCTCACGTGTTCGCCGTTTACATCAGTGTGTTCTGTTTGCTATTAAGGCACGTGGCGCGGACAAGAGCCAGAATGTCTGGTTGATGAAATGGCAAAATGATGTGGAGAATCTGATAGAAAAATTATGCCGTGCAAGCAGATGCCTAACCTCTTAGTGGATGCATCAGTACTGGCCACATCCATGACCAAGGAACCCAAACGGCATATTTTATTCGGGAAAGCAACGATGCTTGATCTCTTGCCGCCTTCTTCTTTCCCGATAATTATGGTCCTTCAATGACTGCTCATCCGTTGCATTTCTGGTTGAAAGTTCGTATCTCTCAGCACATGTCTTTCCCAAGTCTGACGCTTTTCCTTCATCGGCAAAGATCAAGCGCAATTGGATCTATCGGATCTGGGTTCATAAGTAACGTCATAAAGGAGTGTTACTGAGTGCGTAGTATCGACCTCGGCACACTGTTTCGAAGCCACCTGAACTAGTTGAAGCCCTGATACTCATGCAGCCGATCGACCTAAATGGAGATTGGAGAAATCCCATGCAGAACATGCGAATGGTGGAAAGCACACATTTGCAAGCTTTGTTTGTGGGAATCTGACGCAGTCTCCAGTTAAATGATCGTACCACTCGCGGTAGACCAAGACTTTGTGTGAAACCCTGTTCACTTCTAAATTGAGCGATGGTCTACGCAAAAGTGAACGCGGAACAAACAGTCTAGCAATCGAAACCACATGTGACGGACGTAAAAGATTTAAAGAGTTTTAAGATAACGGTAATGACTGAAGCCAACCACTGACTGCTCTTGTTACATTCCAAAGGGACCCGAGTAGAACTGCCGTAGCAGCAATGATCGAATGAAGTTGCTAACTATGTGCTCCTAGATCAGGATGAATGGCTGCGCTAGGGAAACAGATTAGAGTCGTGTGGATACCACAGCAATCGGCGGAGGGTTGGTGATAGGCCCAAGTCCCAACAAACGGCGACGAGCGACGGAGGTAATTCTGGTCCTCGTTGTATGGTTCCCGAGCACATTTCCAACTACGCAGTGTTAAAACGACTGAGCAAATAACTAAATCCCTCCCCGACTATTCCTGATTGGTCGATAGCTATAGCAGAAGGTGTGAACCGAAATACTGACCGGTCATCCCAGAATATTGTGAACATACAAAGCGTAGACTGAGACCGTATTCTTATGGAAAACGGTAAGTTAGATAGACATGTGGTCCGTTTCGGAACAGCGAGGGTCTGAGCGGAGATAATCAGTGCGTCAGAGCCCATACGCTCATTGTAAATCACGTGGATGCGAGTACTGGCACATCGTCAGTGATGGTAGGGAAAAGAAACCGGGAGCGGAGACCCCATTGTTTCAAATGAGTAAAACAGCGGAAACTGAAAAACCCATCGCCGCACATACTGCTAAGATGGTGAGTAGAAGGTATGCGCACTAAGGTGACACTTCCAATCGGACAAATCCAAATGCTACACTGAGTTATGAAATCAGAGAAAGTCTGTTCAAAATGCGTGGAACACAGTGAAGATGACACCCAGTGACGAATTCAGGGAACACCAGCCAAACCGATTATGGTGACATACTCTCGCCAACACCCCAGGTTTAAGCTATCATGCATGCCTTCATCCCACCTAGCTCAGTCACTCTAAACTCCGGACGAGGGTTGAGTCAAACGTCTCTGACTCGAAATCACGGAAAATATAGAATCGTTAACGTTATATCTGTGCTCTCCACTTAAGTAGCGAATGATCGACGGATTTTCCTTCCTCCCCTTACCCTGAGGTTATCACGCAAGTTTGGGAAAAATATATCCGGAGAACTTAGTAGACGAGCCGGTCACCTGCTTCAGTTTCCAAAATGTGGGATCACAGGTTTTGGACCCTTCGTGGACGACAATGTAGATTCGCACAGCATCCAGCAAATGAGCTGCACACGGGCACAACCGATCACAGATATAGAGGATATGTATAACGATAAAGTGCCCAAACACGCTTGGGGTTAACGATGTACTTGATCTGTTATCCACTGTATTGGACCACTGAATACAATGCTTTCTATACCTACCTGGTTCAACATGCAATAAAAACATGCTAGTGAGGCACGCGTCTCTAACAGCCGGTAGCCTAATGAATCAAGCTAGATCTGGGTCTGAGTAAGTGAACAAACAGCTAGGTTGGAGAGAGACATATCCGGCAGAAGAAACCCATTTGCTAACACCGGCACTTGTGATTCAATAGGGCATGAGAAAACGACAGCACTACTCATTTGTAAACTGATCGCCTCTCCCCCAAAGGAAAACGTATTCCACTTGATGGGAAATATACCACAAAACGTACACGGGCTGAATGTCCCTAAGGAGGGGAGTGAAGGACTTTGACAAAGAAGCAATGACGAGCGTATTGACTGATGCTTCAAATATAGATGGATAACGAGTGAAAGGAAAAATAACGAAAACGTACTCGTCCAAACGAAGGTCACGAAACGGCGCGGAGTTGCTACAGATGGGACATGACCATCGAGGTCGACGGCGATTTATGGTTAAGTAGGAGGTCAGATCGAAGCACTGCAAGTGCTCACAGCTGACCGAACGCACCGGAAGCTGAGAAGAAAGTGGGAAGAGTGTGGAAGAGTGATGCAGGGGTGCGGAGAGCCATGAGAACAGTGGATGATGATGATGATGATGGAATCGGTCATTGTCCAAACAGAACTTACCTCGATTCGAGTGCGTGTGAGAGGGCACAGAAGACATATAGGGATGTAGTCGGACTTCTCACTCACGCCGTCCGTGATGCACAAATCTTCGTCGGCCGAATTTTTGAACTTTGATTTCAGCGACAACTAAAGGGTGGAGAACCGAGTAAGCGAGGGAACACAAGTAAAATAATATTGTAAAGAAATATGACCCTGGGAGAAGACTCACACGAGCTGAGTCCGCGGTTATACGTCTGGACGACGGAATGCAATTGTCGTATGCGCCCAGTATACCTAGTTGGAAATCTGACATGCTTCCATCCGCATTGTACATCAGGGTGAGAATGTCATTCTTATGCGGCCCATCTACAGCCTCGCTGTCAATCACCGATCCTTTGGGGGGTTTGGGCTGGAATGTGCTACGCAGATCGGGGATTGTGTACACGCGATCCAGAGTGACCTGAACCAACGGGAGGCCAATGAGATGGCACAGCAGTGGGGTAAGTTGCCCATGGGCGACCATGTCTAATAACTCCACTGACTGATCTTCCAAAGGGGCATGGAGCCAATTAATCTCAATATCGACGAAGCGGTTGCGAATGGGAGTTGAAGCTTTGATGGGAAGCTGAAAAGTTACCGATGCAGGGGTGCGAGCGAATAGAAGAAAACGTTTGCTGATAAACTGGACGAAAAATATCATACCGAAAAACTTCTGTTCGACAGAAACAAGTGATCGCCATGGGTGTTCAAATACCCGCATAGAGGAACAAAGACGAAACGTTCTCAGCAGAAAAATCCGGGGCCGTTTCGAAGGGCCTAGCAACCGCAGTAGGCAGAGAAAAAGGTCATGAAACCTATCTGAAAAGTCTAGCGAACCGCCCATCATAGTTTCTAACGAATTGAGAAAATGCAAATATATTCAAATTCGCTTGATGGCTCATTGGCAGAGGAACGATTTTGCTGTGACCTCGTAGTAATACACCAGGAAAAGAACTGCTCCAATGGTTTAGCTAACCACACAATTCTGAATGTTTAACAGATCAGTGTGTAAAACAAACGCGACAGTGAGAGTAGACCAGAAAGAAATAGTTCAGAGTCAATGTGAACAGTAAAAGAAAATGTGGCAACAGTCAGGAGAGTCCTTCGTATTTCTGTACCTCCCATTGGGATCCAGTGTATGCAACAAACAATCCAAGCGAAAAGAATACAGGTTAAAATAATAAACCTTCTAGAAAGGATAGTTGGGTGACCGGTTGACCTCATAGCTACTGGGCAGGGTAGGCCTCTTCCGAAAACTGTCAACCGTCAACAAAGTATGCTTTTGGACGAGCATCAAACCATACACTTTGCATGACCAACACAAATAAAAGATCGGATGACATTCAGCATGATATCCGCAAAAGTGGATGCTCAATGGTGTCAAGCATTGAACATGAACAAACGTGTTTGGGACATGAATAGCGATACAGAGAGACCAAGCCATGTGTAACATTGAATTATCTCGATATGTGTGGAAAATCTGTCAAAAGTGTGCAAAAGGTTCAAAAAATTGGTCTCAGATTTACGCCGAAGGTTGTTTCATGCAAAGGAACAAGAGCAGGTTGTCTGCTTCTCTGCGAGTGCGATGTAGGAAACCAAGAGAGTGGTCAAAAGGAAAGTCGGAGATAATGTGAAGACTGATATGTATTGGGTGATACAACAAGAAACTGTCGATACCGAAAACTCGATTGGAAGCAGATCAAACCATGCGCTAAATCATAAAGATCATCAAACATTTCAAAAAAGAAGCGGTAAAGTTTATAGAGCATTGCAGAGGAGACTTGGCTCAAATTGAAGAAAATTCAGTTACATACGCATTCAGATAGACACTGTGCAACCAGAAGAGTGTTGAATGACCGCATTCCCTTATTGAGACTCCCCGAAAGCATGCATCGCATCTGCTCGGTAAGCGGGGGGGGGGAGACTAGAACCTGCAACCCCACTCTGTCGAATACACAGCTGAAACCGTTGGACCATGAAAGACACGACAAGCGTCACGTCCTACCAGAGTAGCCACCAAGATAATACGGCTCGTGCATCATCATCATCATCATCATACACGTTAGCTACAGGTGGTAAACACCTCAGCTACTGTGCCGCAATACAAAGAAAAAAGGAGAAAAAGACAACTGATGAAAGCTGGCTGAGCTACCGGTAACGGATGGGCATCGTTCGGGTAAGCTACAAGCCGGCTGCTGTGCACCCAAAAAATTATTATGCAAAATTATATAAGGCTAAGTAATGAGATCGTGGTTGGAGGGGGAGGCTAAGGGGGATGGGGTGGGACAAAGAAACTCAAAGCACGAACGCCACTGAGGTCGGCTCCTTGCCATATCAGCAAGTGTGTCCAACCAAACGTGTTCACCGTCCTGCGGACCCCAACCAGGGAGCCGTGACGCTCCAACTGAGGCCAGCTCAAAAGTGAGGGCCTTCATTCCTCTCGACCAAGTCATCGCTCGGCCACCCCTCCTCTTCTTCCATCCACACCCCCGGCGCGCGGACAACACACGTTGCGGAACTCGGTGGGCTGGCATGCGTAACACGTGGCTGAGCCATCGGAGCCTGGCGCGTGAAATAACGGTGCTGAGCGGTTCAGATCCTTTTCCTGTGCCATAAACAAGGCGTCCAACACGCTTGTTACTCACGCGGTGTTCCCACCACATGTGAGGTAAATTGCGAAGGCACCGGTGGTCGAACGTAACTAGCCTCTTCAGGTCCGCTGCTTTAAGCGGCCAGGTTCCACAACCGTACAGTAGGGTCGAACGTACCGTTACCTTGTACACTCTACCCTTCAGGGCAAGAGTGATGTCGCGCCGGCGCCATAAGTGGCGAAGGTTAGCAAAAGCGCCCCGAGCTTTTGCTATACGATTCGTGATTTCATCTTCAATCCCACGGGCGCTGATACAACTTCCCAGGTAGTTGAATTTTTGAACGACTTCCAGCTGATCCCCACCAAGGGTCAGCGTAGAAGGCGGTACAGACCAAACTTGGAGAAACGCTTTGCATTTCGATAGTGCAAAGCAAAGCCCGAAGCGGCTGACAGCCAGTGCTAATCTGTCCGGTGCCGCTTGGCACGTCTAGGAGCTATCACACATTAGGGCAATATCATCTGCATACTCTAAATCAAGAAGTCGTTCTCCTGGGAGCAGATCCACACCTTCCAAGTCGTGTCCTGTGAACGCGATTTCCATGACTTCGTCAACAGCGAAGTTGAAGAGGAAAGGTGACAGCGGGCATCCTTGTCTCACGCCGCTGGAGATATTAAAGGGCGACGACAACTTGCCGTAAGCCTTCACTCTGCCCGAGCTACGCGCATATAATGCTCGGATTATATTCACATATTTCTCAGGTACACCTTTCCTCAACAGACAGTCCCAAAGTGCATGTCTATCCACCGAATCGAATGCACCTTTGATATCGAGGAACACGACAACGGTGGGCCGCCAATATATGTGACGGTGCTTCAACACCTGACGCAAGGTGAAGATGTGGTCAATGCAGCTACGACCTCGACGAAATCCAGCTTGCTCTTCGCGAATCTGGCTTTCACGAATGCCAGTCAGTTTGTGAAGGATGACAGAGGCAAGCAATTTGGAGGCGATGGAGATCAGACTGATTCCTCTATGGCTGCCGCATTCCGATCGTGAGCCCCCTTTGAAAATTGGGACTATGATGGAGCGGCTCCAATCGGTTGGGACAGTCTCCTGCTACCACAGTCTCACTAGTAACTCGTGTAAATCATCCACAAGAGCAGGTCCCCCGAATTTGAAGAAGGCTGGAGAAAGATCATCTGGTCCCGCGAATTTATTTAACTTCAACAGTTTGATCTCATGTTCGACTTCTGAGCGAGAGGGTGGATCCAAAGGGACAGCCCACGGAGCGGCGCGAGCACTGGTCGGCGAGAAATCTAACAATTCCGACCGATTAAATTGCCTTTCAAAGTGCTCAGTCCAACGCTCTAAACGTTTTGACAAGTTGTGGATAGGCTGTCCACTCTCGTCACATATTGTTTCACTAACACCAGGTCTCCTGCTGCCCGTTTCCCGCATCAGACGGAATAACTTACGATGGTTACCAAGGGCAGCGGCCATTTCTATCTCTGTTGCACGACGAGACCACCAGGATTCGCGGTCTCTCTTCAGGCTAGCACGGAGTTCTGCCCGGAGCTCTTTGCGTGTTTCGTTGTGTTCGCTTCCAGCCGGAATATGCCGGCGAACATCGATAAGTTCCAGAGAATGTGAAGAGACCCAATGTCCATGTTGGCGATTAGACTTATCACATGAGGATTCGCCTGCTGCTAGTAAGGCCTGTTGCATATGAGACCAGTGAGCTTCAATTGCATCCAGTGAGCGCTTATCCAACTCGCATGACAGCGTAATTTGATAGGCGTTCAGAACAGCTGGATTCACCGGTCTGCCTGTGTCAATGCGCTCACAACATCGTCGCGGGCGTCCGCCAAAGCGCATCCGCAGGTCAGCACATACAAGTGCATGATCGGTGTCAACACCTGTGCTCCAAATCGAGCGACAGTTCTGGACGCAGCCTCTCCAGCGGTAACTGATAGCAATGTGATCGATTTGCGTCCATAGCTGGTTCGAGGCTGGTGGGCGCCAAGTCACCCTCCGGCGGGTACAGTGTCGGAAATTAGTGCTCGCAAGAAATAAGCAAGCATCCTCACACAAATGTAGTAACCGCTCACCGTTATCATTACGGGAGCCTATACCATGTTGGCCGCCTAGATGCAGCTCATCTGTGGATAATTTTCCAACTTGAACGTTCAGATCCCCGGCCAGCACTACAGTGTCCGAGCGTCTTCTGTGGCGAAGCAGTTCGTTCAGTTGGCGGTAGAAGTCGTCTTTTACCGAGTCATCGCTACAGTTTGTCGGTGCATAGGCAGCGATAACGA
This sequence comes from Dicrocoelium dendriticum, assembly GCA_944474145.2. Classification (NCBI taxonomy): domain Eukaryota; kingdom Metazoa; phylum Platyhelminthes; class Trematoda; order Plagiorchiida; family Dicrocoeliidae; genus Dicrocoelium; species Dicrocoelium dendriticum. The sequence goes on along the minus strand of OX104070.1, from coordinate 67,921,662 downwards.
ATAGACACCTGTTAGTCCCATGCGACTTCGAAGTTTTGAACGAGCCAGCCAATCGGACCGCACACATCCGGCTACTGATTGGAATCCAATCAACCAGAGCAGCCTCAGCCCGGGGACTCAGGGCAATACCAACACCGGCTTGGCCGGTGCTCGAAGCTGCATCGTCACCGGATAGGCGCAAGGAGAAAATACTGCTTGCGTCCACTGAAGGGGATCGCAGAGTGAGTACAGAGCTCGAGTCTTGCAGGCGGGTCTCTGATAAGCAGCAGATATCGATCGAGAGGGTCTCCAATGTTTGGGCAAGTGCTGCCTGTTGACCGATCTGAAGCAATGTGCGAACATTGAGGCATGCCAGTCTGAAGGAGGACCGAGGGCTCCAAATGGAAGTCGATGAACTGGAATGGGCCGCTTGGTTGGACATGGGCCTGTTGACAGTGCAGGAATGACGCTCTGCGTGCACCTGTGAGTTGAAACTAAAAGACAAGCGACTATTGAAGCAAGGTAGCGGAGGGCCGAGAATTGGGGGGTTGAAAACAGGGGGGATAAAAGTGAAGCTGAAACGGGACGATGAGGGTGAAAAAGCGCAAGAAGGGGAATAAAAAGATGGGAAGGCTTGAGCAGTAGCATCCAAACCCCTATCCATCCTGCTCGATGCAACAGATAGGGCACCGCTGATTATCCTCTGCGGTGGCCAGAGCATCAGAAATTTGTTTGGGGAAGGATTCATTGTATTGCGTGGGCAGGATACTGTCAGGTTGACCAGTCCTAGACAGGAGAACGATTAGGGTTCTCAACCAAAGCCTTTGGTTCAAAAACCTGGCCGCAAGGCAGCGGGTTTGGCACTGGACTACAAGGAGTCCGTTTTAAGGAATAAGGAGCCACCCTCATTCCAACCCCCCAACCTGGAGGACCAGGAGGCTGAGTTTGTCTGGCCTTTAACCACTGACCAATCTGGTATGAGTGGCTCTGAAGGTGCAAAAGCACCACCCAGTATAGCTCAATGGATCACTGAGGCACACAAACCATCGCACCACGGTAAGGTCCAGCCTCATTGCGATGGTCGTCCATCATAGTTACGCGAACTAACAATGTGCACAGGACAGAGCTGGCCACAAGGGCACATCATCCTCTCCGAATTACCAAACACCAGACAGTATTCTAAGTCTGATTCAGCAACTACTGATTTTTAGGAAGTAGCGTAAGGGGATTCGAAGCAATTTCCCCACACTCATCAGCCAACCGAAAATCAGTCGCGCTACGTAGGGGCTAGTCACCTGATCACCGTAGCTAACGTTCCTTTGTGAACCAGTGGTCTGAAACGATGACTAGAGAGAGTAGGGTGGTGGGTTTTAGCCCTTCAACTGGTAGATGGAACGCGCACCAGCGGTGAATCCTAAAGAACCAAACAGTCATATCCGTGGTGGATATCAGACAAAAGGTTGCTACGAATCATTCGCTGGAGAGACAACTGACAAGTGAATCACAACTTAGAAAGAGGTGAGGATCGGCAGTCTAAGGATGAGGACTACTGAACTTTCCATGAAGAACTCTATCTGAAGTTGGAGAATACTGAATACTGAGAACAGAGAGCGAGCAGACAAAAAGCTGTGTTGCCCCACCCTCGGCGGAATCACGTCGCAGATACCTGCGCGGGGGCAGCATATTGCAGCTGCACTACATCTTATCCGGATGCGATAGGCTTCTTATACCTGTAGTCCGCAAAATGTGCATCAAGCAATCTTAAATTCCGACACCGATTTCGCTTCGACTGGCGTCTCCGGCAATTTGTTTCAATATTACACCACTCGAAGTTCGAGCGATGTGCTTTAAATCCGGTACCATTAGTTTGTACCGGTGTCCGCGTGCACTGTTTGGTGCGCGAATCGCAACAGCGGCCTCTACATAGGGAAGGGGCCCAGGTGTAATATTTGATGCGTCATTATGAGATCAACACGAAGCCGACGATATGACAGGGTATAAAGCCTTAGTCTCCTACATCGGTCCTCATACGACATACCCCGTAAACTGGGGATGAGCCGAGTAGCTGCATGCCGAACTCATTCCAGTTTCTGCACCTCATCTATTGTGATCAGACAATAGGCGGGTGAGTCGTACTCAAGCACCGGTTTTATCATGAAAGAGGAAAGACGAGTGGCAATCTCTCCAGACCAAGTGCAGAAGCTGTGTCTAAGTGCCCAAAGCAGGCGTAGCCCGTTTACGTACAGTTCGTTCGTGTTGTCGACGAACTTCAAATCACAGCGTGACAGCGTACCTAGATCAGTCACTCAGCCTGTTAGATACGGCGGTTGGCCGGCCAGGCTGTGTGCACGCCCATTACCATCCTCCAGACTCATAAATGATGAGTTGACCGGGTTGAACGGTAGATCAACTTCTGCAGACCACCGCGATAGGCGGTCGAGGTCCTGCTGAAGTACGTCACAGTCGGTGCGAGAAGCATAAACCCTCCAAACGTTTAGGTCGTCTGCAAACAATGCACAGTGCGACCGAAAAAGCTGAAGCAGTTCGTTGATGTGGATCAGGAACAAAATGGGCCCCAGTACTGTGCCTTGGGGTACACCACAAATGGAGGGGTACTGTTCCGTTAGGTGGTCATCCACCTGCACCCGCCATCTTCTAATATGGAAGTCGATGATCCACTGGTGCAGTGAGCCACCAAGACCACACAACCCCAGCTTGTGGAGCAGGACTTCATGGTTCACTTTATCGAAAGCTTTACAGAAATCAATGTAAATGACATCCCCTGATTTCCCCCGATTCAACGCTTGCAACTATTCCGGCCGCATCAACAGCAGATTGGTGGTACATGAGCGGTCCTTCATGAAGCCATGCTGTGCGGCGTTAGGAGATCTTGCGACTCAAGCAGATGGAGAAGACCCATTTTCACAATCTTTTCGAGCGCCTTTGCTAAAACAGAGGTGAGACAAATCGGCTGGTAATTGTCAACATTGCGTGGGTCACCACCTTTTTGAATCGGCTTGACTACCGAGCATTTCCAGTCGCTCGGTAAAGCACCCTCGGACAGCGATCTGTTGGACAGATCGGTCACTGCAGGCGACATGATGGTTGATAAGGACTACAAAATTAGCGGGTGAAGTCCATCGGGTCCAGCAGGTTTTATGCCATCAAGACTAGCGAGTAGACTGCGGACATCTTGTACACCGTAATCAAGGCCCTCGAGTTCAGTAGGGGCTGCACACGTCGAGCTCGGCACAGGCGCATGTCCACATGTATATATGGAAACACAGTGCTCCGCCAATACGGACGCACGTTCCGTGCTTGAGGTCAGATGGTGCCGGTCAGTGTCCTCTAACACAGTTACCTCACTTACGGGCATCAGGCGCCGTTTCACATAAGTAAAAATCTTCTTGGGGTTCGTCTTCACTGAGGTTGTAAGCTCCTCTTCGAAATATCGACGCTTTTGCATAGATTCCGCTGCCTTTTGTACGCTTCCTAATCGTCTGCAGAGCTAGAGACGAGGAATGTATCCCACAATTCGCGTCGCCGTCGAGCCAATTGACTATACCCTCTGTCGAACCAGTGTAGCTACATTGGTCCAGCTTTCTGATACTTGAAGGTTACGAAACGAGCGCACAGCAAGTAAACACTCACTTTTATAACAGACTAACAAGCTTCAACAGATGAATTCTGCAGCAGCGACCAGTTTACTTCACTGGCGGCTCGATTTGGACCATTAAAACCGGTCTTCCAATAATTGTAGGACGGTTCCGGCAGACGCGAGTATGGCAAAGGCAGCTTTTGGCTGGCTAATACCGTCGAGTGGTCACTAGTTGCCAGAGGATCCATCACCTGAATATCATGTACACGTTGCTCGCAACTCGTTAATAGTAGGTCCAAGTACGATGGAGTGGAATGCGGTGTAACACGCGTCGGTTGGCCGACATGGTGTGCTGCCCAAGTTTCAAATAGCATCTCTGTAAACTGCGCCTCGAGTTCACATTGCCCGGAGATTGGTTTCTATATTCTCAGTCCGCCGCTTCAACTCCATGATAGCGAGCTTCATTTTCTACCTATCCGACGGATCCAAATCGGAATTTGGATCTTTAGATATCAGCCTACCGAGGCGGGATAGTATCAGCGTCAGACACGTTGTATCAACAAATGTGACTCGCAGAGGCCGGGATTTCCCCTCCTCTCTCTTTCCAAGAAGGGTGATTTGCTTCACCCGTAACCCTTGTTCATTCAAATCGAGAAGCCTATCAATCAGACTCTGCAGAAAATGCACGTCGTGGTGATAACGAGCCTGAGAACTAGCATCTATCGACTCAGGCGCGTTACAACGCCGCTGATTGCTGGCAATTGTCTTTCTTTGCTTCGCTGTATTCTCCATTGGTCTTCAACGCCTGAGCTATCGCACACTATACGACACAACACAGGCCCGCCAGCAACGGGTAGACATCGCGCTGGAGAGCCTGCAGCCAGTGGGCAGGTGGGCTCATTCGAACATAGAGATGGCTGGATTTACGCTGGCTTGGATGAACCCACAGAGCCATGGAACGTCTTGCCCGTCTTGTAGGCTCGCACGGCTTCTCGGATGTTTGTGGCTGCACAGGCATGCCAGCTGAGGCTCCAGCAACGGGTGGATATCGCTCTGGAGGTGGCTGGGTTTCTGCTTGCTTGGATGAACCCAAAGAGCTCCTCCCTATGGAACGTTTCCTTCGTCTTGTAGGCTCGCGGGGCTTCTCGACTGTTTGTGACCACACAGTGGCTTGGCATTTCTTGCACAATATTCAGACAAAATCATGTGGAAATTCACACTAAACATGAGGCAGGTAACAGCATTGGTTCTATGCCCAACTCCTTGGTAACAAGTACCACAGGGAGTCAGCTTCGTCATTACTGATATCTTAGCAGAAGGTAAAGGTGATAAAGTGAACGATATTTACACGATACAAATACCAGAGTAAAATACACGGACAGGAAATTAAAACGCAATAAACAAATTCGGAATCGCATAAGAAACTGAATTTGACAAAAATAAACACGAACCATCTACTCTCTACAAAGTAACGAACGATGCAAACATGCCAGTCAGATGAGCTAGAAACCCCGTCCGACGAGCGCTATTGGCAGTCGTAAAGCTGCTCTCCTGCGGAAAGTTTCGGTGTTATTTAATCACAACAAATGGAGTTAGCAGGCATCGAACCCGGGACCACTGGAATGTTAAGTGTGACCGATACTGCTAAGCCGGGCTGAGGTAGCCCTGCCCGGCATAACTCTCCTACGAAACAATCGACCCAGCAGTGAAGACGTAGTGCTCTGGTATTGCCGATCTGACCAGCAGATTAATATCATCAACGATCCAGATTCTGTCTAGTGCCGTCTCCAAGTGAAAGGTGGTGATGTGTGCTTAATTGCAATTATATAACGCCCTCCAAGGTCCAATCTAGGAATGTATTATCGCCTGGGGTCTGCTATGAAGCGAATCCTAGCACGGCGTTACAGTCACATCCTTTTAGTGAGGGAGTTCAACCTACACGCAGTTGAAATCTTAGCCTCGCTCTTCTAACATTTCAATGCGGAGTTGCAAGAAGTAATCGCGATATAACACCATGCAATCAAATCACTGCTGCCACGAGATTCAGAGCTGGCAACAAACCATCCGCCTTAGATTTTATGTTCACCAACGAGGAACTAATGACTAATGCAGTGAACCTAAGTACACGGTCGCGTATGTTTTGAACAACATCAGGTCTCCTGCTGCCCGTTTCCCGTATCAGACGGAGGAATTTACAATGGTTACCAACGGCAGTACGATGATCTGAGCACCGAAATGCAGCGGATCCAGTTGCCCTAGTTCGGGTTGCAAGAATAAAAATAAATCCCAATGACGAGAAGATGAGGTAGAACACAAACGGAATACAAAGAAAAGATAGTTAAGAAAGAAGTTGGTAAAATTAATCGAGAAGGAATATTAACAGATAGACACAAAAAACCGATTGCAGTAGCGCCTGGGCAACCGGAAAGCTGTATGCCCATACAACATATGAAATGATGGATTTACAACTCTCTCTCTCTCTTTGGCCGGGGTGCTGGCGGCCTGGCATGCTCACTCTACCGCACCGCAAACCACCTTCTTCGTTATAGGTTTCTTCAACCATCCTGTTCTTGGCAACTTCCCCCAGAATTCCGAGTCTCCAAAAGTGCATTGTAAATAAAAACGGTACCTCTGGCCTCCTCAATGAACCGCGCAAAACCGACCGCACGCATTTCAATACTAAAAGCAAGGCTTTTATTGCACCCCGCTCGCTCTTCAAGCTAGGTACGTTCAAGGTCCGAACGCTCATGCAGATTGGCTCACAAGCTGCTCTTGTGCGAACCTTGGAAACCCTCTCAATCGACGTCTGCTGCCTAACCGAAACCCGTTTACAAGACTCCAGCACAACGCTGCGATTGTTCTCATTCTCCCCAAGTTCCAATTGCACGTTCACCTCGCGCTTATCTGGAAATGAGACAGCGGCAGCCTCTGGTCGCGCCGGCGTACGAATTGCGTTAAGCGTGCGTGCTGAGGCAGCGCTCATTGACTGGTTCCCAGTCAACAGCCGTCCTTGTGCATTCCGCTTGGGAAGCTTATTGCGATCTTCCAGCCGTAGACCTGTAGGCGCTGCTTATGCATTTTGCCGGGGTAGCCTTCTACGAACTACAACCCGGACGAGGCCAAGGAAGATTTCTACTGCCAACTCACGGACCTCCTCCGCAAGAAATGTGGCTCGGACATCTTGACACTCGCCGGTGAGCTAACTGCGCAGACCGGTAGTCTATAGATTCATGAGAGCGAACTTAGGGGTCAACAGTCACAGTACGGACAACGGCAATCGACTGCTGCAACTGTGCGCTGACCGCGGCTTGTTCCTCTCCAGTACCAATTTTCGACATTCCTGGCGCCAACGAGTCACCTGGCAACCTCCGGCGCCTGGTCAAGCTTGGACGCAAATTGACCACATCGCTGTTAGTTACCGTTGGTGTGGCTGAATAACGGATTGCAAGTCAATATGGAACACTTACTTGACTTCGGATCAAGCGCTCGTGTGGGCCAAGTTCGTTCTGCGCTTTGGAGGCATCTAACAGCGTCGCCGGAAACGGTTTGAGCCGGACAAGCTCGCCGCTCCAAATGTTCTCGGCGCATTTCAGAACACATTAGCCACCAACCTACGTTCTCTATCCTCCGATGTTGAGACACACCGGGTACAGATCCAGTGCACCTTACGAAAGTCAGCTACACTGGTCTGTGGCTTCACTAGACGAGTTGTTAGTCATGGATCACCGCACAGTCTCGCCAATTAATGGAAAGTCGTCGAACAAATCCCGCCGGAGTTGAGTACAACGCACTAGGCCGAACCATAGGTGCCGAGCTCAGACAGCTCCTCAGGAAGGATCACGAGGTTTGGTGGACACAGCGGGTGGTTGATATGGAGCTGGCAGTCTCATCAGGAAACATCTGCAAACTCTTCCAACTGATTCGATCCACGGGAGGCAGAAGACCGACAGCGAGTGAGGCTTTGTGTGACGGTGAACTGATTCACAGTCTTCAACGTCGTCTGATATGATGGGCAGAGCACTTTGAAGATCAGTACAACTGGACATCAGCACAACCGAGTATATCTTCCGGGGTTCACAGTGCTCCCTGGTGCGTGGATGTTTCCCACCGACTGAGGCTGAGGTTTCCCATGAGCTTCGCCTGCTACGGAGCTACAAGTCACCTGGCCCAGATGAGCTCCTTCCAGATCTCTTCAAATATGGGGGGCCCTGCTCTCACCCGTGGACTGACATCCTGCTTGCATCAGATTTGGACTACTGAAACCATCTCAGGCGACTGAAAATTAGCGAATGTTGTACCTGTCTACAAAAATGGAGACCGGACCGTTGGCTCCAATCATCGTGGGAGAAGTCCCATATGAGGTGCATCCAAACTACTCGATGCACTACTCTTGAGGAGGCCCAGTTGCGTACGCAAACAACACCTGCGTGAACAGCAAGCTGGGTTTCGCGATGGTCGCAGCTACATCGATCACATCTTTATGATCGGCCAGATACTTGAACACCGTCATACGTTCTGTCGACAAACCACAAGCATATTCTTGGACATTCCAGCCGCGTTTGACTCTGTTGACAGAGTGGCTCTTTGAGACTGCTTACTGAAGAACGGAGTACCTGAGAAGTATATCGACATTCTCCGTGCTAGTACGCACAACCTTCGGGCCGCACGCGAGTATACGGAGACTATCCACCCCCTTTCAGTATCACTAGCGGTGTTAGATAGGATTGTCCAGCCTCTCTATCCCTGTTCGCTATGGACGAGATACTGGATACTGCCCTGGACAACTCCGGGTCCTGCGGTGTTGAACTGCTCCTGGTGGACTGCCATCGGGACTTAGAGTACGCCGGTGACATCGTGATTTGCGAGTCCTCCCAAGCCGCCTAGTATGTGCCGCTCAGACTGGAGATGTCCGCCTGCCAATTTGGGTTGACCTTTGACAATTCCAAATGTAAGGTCTTATTACAGGACTGGATAAGCGCATGTCCTGCTCTCACCCTTTTGGGTCATCCGCTGGAAGTGGTTGGGAGTTTAGTATTGGCGGTTTGACAGAGATCTCCCAGCTTGTCCCCAAGGCTAGAGTCGCTTTCGATAACCTTCATCACCTGTGGATTCGTCGTGAACATAGCGTCGCTCTCAAGGGTATTACACGCAAGCAAGAGGTGGGAAACACCTCAGCTACTGTGCCGCAATACATAAAAAAAGGAATAAAATGCAATAGGTGCAAACCATCTGAGCAGCCCGTAACGGATGAGCATTGTTTCGGTAAGCTACCTGCCGGATACTGTGCATCAAAAAAAACTACTATGAAAAATGTGAGATCGTGGTTGGACGGGGACGATAAGGGGGATGGGGTGGGACAAAGAAAATCACAGCACAAACGCCACTGAGGTCGGCTCCTTGCCATATCAGCAAGTGTGTCCAACTAAACATGTTCCTCGTCTTTCGGACCCCAACCAGGGAGCCGAGACGCTCCAGCTGAGGCCAGATCAGAAGTGAGGGCCTTCATTCCTCTCGACCAAGTCATCGCTTGGCCACCCCTCCTCTTCTTCCATCCACACCCCCGGCGCGCAAACAACGCACGTCGCAGAAACTCGGTGGGCTGGCATGCGTAACACGTGGCTGAGCCATCGCAGCCTGGTGCGTGAAATAACGGTGCTGAGCGGTTCATTTCCTTTTCCTGTGCCATAAACAAGGCGTCGAACACGCTCGTTACTCACGCGGTGTTCCCACCACATGTGAGCTAAATTGCGAAGGCACCGGTGGTCGAACGCAACTAGCCTCTTCAGATCCGCTGCTCTAAGGGGCCAGGTTTCACAACCGTACAGTAGGGTCGAACGTACCGTTACATTGTACACTCTACTCTTCAAGGCAAGAGCCGGCGCCATAAGTGGCGAAAGTTAGCAAAAGCGCCCGAGCTTTTGCTATACGATTCGTGATTTCATCTTCAATCCCACGGGCGCTGATACAACTTCCCAGATAGTTGCATTTTTGAACGACTTCTAGCTGATCCCAACATGGGTAAGCGAAGGAGGCGGTCTAGGCCAATATCGGAGAAAAGCTTTGCAGTTCGATAGTGCAAAGCAAAGCCCGAAGCGGCTGACAGCCAGTGCTAATCTGTCCGGTGCCGCTTGGCACGTCTGGGAGCTATCACACATTAGGGCAATATCGTCTGCATACTCTAAATCAAGAAGTCGTTCTCCTGGGAGCAGATCCACACCTTCTAAGTCGTGTCCTGTGAACGCGATTTCCATGACTTCGTCAACAGCGAAGTTGAAGAGGAAAGGTGACAGCGGCATCCTTGTCTCACGCCGCTGGAGATATTAAAGGGCGACGACAACTTGCCGTAAGCCCTCACTCTGCCCGAGCTACGCGCATATAATGCTCGGATAATATTCACATATTTCTCAGGTACACCTTTCCTGAGTAGACAGTCCCAAAGTGCATGTCTATCCACCGAATCGAATGCACCTTTGATATCGAGGAACACGACAACGGTGGGCCGCCAATATATGTGACGGTGCTCCAATAACTGACGCAAAGTGAAGATGTGGTCAATGCAGCCACGACCTCGACGAAACCCGGCTCGCACTTCACGACTATGGCTTTCACGAGTGCCAGTCAGTCTGTGAAGGATGACATACGCAAGCAATTTGGAGGTGATGGAGATCAGACTGATTCCTCTGCGAATGCCGCATTCCGATCGTGAACATCCCTTGAAAATTGGGACTATGACGGAGCGGCTCCAATCGGTTGGGACAGTCTCCTGCTACCACAGTCTCACTAGTAACTCGTGTAAATCATCCATAAGAGCAGGTCCCCCGAATTTGAAGAAGGCTGGAGAAAGATCATCTGGTCCCGCGACTTTATTTAACTTCAACAGTTCGATCTCACATTCGACTTCTCAGCGAGAGGGTGGATCCAAAGGAACAGCCCACGGAGCAGGGCGATCACTGGTCGGCGAGAAATCTAACAATTCCGACCGATTAAATTGCCGTTCAAAGTGCTCAGCCCAACGCTCTAAACGTTGTGGATAGGCTGTCCACTCTCGTCACATATTGTTTCACTAACACCAGGTCTCCTGCTGCCCGTTTCCCGTATAAGACGGAATAACTTACGATGGTTACCAAGGGCAGCGGCCATTTCTATCTCTGTTGCACGACGAGACCACCAGGATTCGCGGTCTCTCTTCAGGCTAGCACGGAGTTCTGCCCGGAGCTCTTTGCGTGTTTCGTTGTGTTCGCTTCCAGCCGGAATATGCCGGCGAACATCGATAAGTTCCAGAGAATGTGAAGAGACCCAATGTCCATGTTGGCGATTAGACTTAACACATGAGGATTCGCCTGCTGCTAGTAAGGTCTGGTGAATATGAAACCAGTGACCTTCAATTGCATCCAGTGAGCGCTTATCCAACTCGCATGACAGTGTACTTCGAGACGCATTCAGAACAGCTGGCTTCGCCAGTTGGCTGGCGTCAATGCGCTCACAACCTCGTCGTTGGCGCCCGCCAAAACTCATCCGCAGGTCAGCACATACAAGTGCATGATCGGTGTCAACACCTGTGCTCCAAATCGAGCGACAGTTCTGGACGCAGCCTCTCCAGCGGTAACTGATAGCAATGTGATCGATTTGCGTCCATCGCTGGTTCGAGGCTGGTGGGCGCCAAGTCACCCTCCGGCGGGTACAGTGTCGGAAATTAGTGCTCGCAAGAAATAAGCAAGCATCCTCACACAAATGAAGTAACCGCTCACCGTTATCATTACGGGAACCTATACCATGTTGGCCGCCCAGATGCAGCTCATCTGTGGATAATTTTCCAACTTGAGCGTTCAGATCCCCGGCCAGCACTACAGTGTCCGAGCGTCTTCGGTGGAGAAGGAGCTCATTCAATTGACGATAGAAGTCGTCTTTTACCGAATCATCGCAGTCGTCTTTTACTGAATCATCGCTCTCAAGGGATGACTGTATAATGCTACGGTATGAGCGATTCTGCTGTAAGACTGTGGGATTAGGCTCGTTTGCAAAAGCGATGTTCAGTGGCTATCTGCTTCGATCACGGCTGCATGCGAAACAGTGCTGGTGTTCGATGGCAGCATCACATCAGTAATGAGGAAGTCCGTCGGCGAGTCTTTAGATCTAACAAACTCCGCCGACGGATTGAGAGCATAATTTCACTGCAGAGGCTTCGCTGGCTTGGGCATGTGCTCCGCATTCCTACCCAGCGGCTACTACGACGAGCGTTATTTGCGAGCAAAAACGTGGGTTAGAGGCGACGAAAAGGAGGGCAATGTAAAACTTGAATCCAATGCGTTAAGGCACAAGCGTTGAAGTTGGCTGTTGTCGGGTGTTCCAGACTCCCGGGTTGGGGAGCAAAAAAGCATATCTGGTTGCAAACACTGCAGGGCATGGCCAAGGACCATACGCAATGGTGTATTTGCTGTGAGACTCTTCTACCCTAACAGTTGTTTTTCCTTTCACGCTATTTTCTCTCTCATATGTGTTGGGGCACTCAGCCAATTTTATTGTAATTAGTAGTTGAATATATATATATATATATATATATATATATATATATATACTTCGCGGTGGTTTCAAAAAACTGATGAAGACCATCCCTAAAACTCCATCCACGAAGACGATACACACCAGTCTGACCAAGTCTCTTGGTCAAATTCTCCATGCCCGCATGCCGCGTCATCAATTAATCATCGTTCCATTTTGGGGATCGTGAGTGGCTCAGTAAACATATTAACCCAATAAGAGATGCCACAAAGCTGCAGTGAAGTGGAATGACCCTAATGAGACGACCCCACTTGATCTCTGCCTTGATGTCTGGTGTGAAGCTTTTGTTATCGTTGTGCGAACGAACCAACTTCGGCTTAGCCAAGAGGTTACTGATGAATGAAAATAGGGTGTACTGCGTCCGAAATGAATGTTTAAGTCATAAACAAAGTGATGGGTATCAAGAGCCAAAAGCTGAGTGCACCATACAGTGGGTTCGCCATGTTCAGTGCATACTGCAACCAAAAATGCAAAAAGAACTTTATTAGTGACTTCACTATGGGATACCAAGCGAGAACATCGGAAAAAGCCTAGTTTTACATAATGTTAGGGTATTCATATAGACTAAACCACATGCAGACGCACATGATTCCAAACATAAAACGCGATGCACCAAAAGTAATGTTTCAAACATAAGAGAACATACCTTGTCCGTAATGTCGATGGACAACTTGAGTCGCCTGCCCAGACGCTGTGCCTGCCCACCGTGAAAGATCGGATCAGGTAAGGAAACCTGTCGACCCGCCACACGAACAACCAAACATCGTGGGAGAGATTCCAAAGCAAGCGCACGGGGTGATGGGAATTGTCTATTTGGAGTGGTGCATGGAACGTAGAAACTGGAAGTGGCCCAGCCAAGGCGTAGCACAACGCGCCATTCCGGAACAGCAGGACTAGTGAAAGAAGTCGTAAAAAGACAAAACAGGATGAATGGATGTTAAAGCACTAATAGACCCAAGGTGCGAAGTAAAGCACAAGAGTAATATAGAAGAGTCTATAACGATGAGGTCTAAAGGTTGTGTGATACCAGAAAGCAATGATAGTGTAAACTGCACGACAAATGCATCTTGAATCGCAAGATGATCAATGGGAACCGTAGGAATAGGTGACTACGCGCCCGCAAACGAATTTTGCAGCTAAAGGGTAGCAGCATCAGACCCGCGAATCTGAGGCGCGGAAGGTCAAAAACAAGGAATTGAATATAAACGTATAAGTATAGAGATGAGCTAAACTAGTTCACGGTAGACAATATATGTGAGTTGCTGACATCTTTCGCCGCGGCATTCATAAAATTGGTAAGCAATAGAAACCGAGGTACATAGACAAGTTGAAATGATGCTTCACCGTCACAAAATGATAACGACAGGGAATGAGACATAGATAGCGGAGGGGTAGGGAACCTATATCAAAGCGTAAATGACGAAGCAATCATATAGCGTCAATATACGTACTCGTTATCAATAACAAACCGTCACAAACAGATGGATATTGTGCAAGGATTAAACAACATAGAGTAGACAGTTCCCTCGTATCACACAATGCCTGCGCCAAAATAAACCTACATCATAGATCTAATATCCGTGTACGGGACCCCACATAACTGAAAATAGTCTCTGGATGCAGAACAACATCATAAATGTGCGCGAGGTTGCAGACGAAAAATTCATATTATATATATATATATATATATATATATATATATATATATATATATATATACCAAGGCCTTCTCGGTCAGGTTATTGAGCCACAAATGTTCCGGGTGAAGTCCCTCAAGCAAACCTCTGAAGCATAGCCACCAACACGCGTGCGATTACCTACCAATGTAATCGTGTGCCTGCGCGCAAAGCACTCAACATCGGGTGCTGAAACGTGCACACACCACTGGACCGAAATACGAGTAAGCGCCACCAGCGACGCACTGCACTGGTCGCGATGGAACTGGTACGCTACCACATCGATATTGCGGCGTTCAGCGAGACCCAGCTCGCTGAGAAAGATAAGTTGCATGAAGATGGTGCTGACTATATGTTATACTGGGTGGGAAACGCCACCTCAGCACCACGTGAACAGAGGGTCGGATTTGCCCCATCCGATCGCCTGAATGTCTAACTGCTGGGTGAACAAACAGGCACCAGTTCGCAACTGATGACTGCTCGCCAGAGACTCGAAAGAGATAAGTTTGCAACTTTGATAAACACGTACTGTTCAACAATGTGTTATCCTGATGACATGCGTTGTCAATTCTGCACTCAGCTATCCTCCGTGATACCGTCTGTGCCGAAGAGCGACCGATTATTTCTGCTGGGTGATTTCAACGCGCGCGTTGGGCGTGATGCATCGGTGTGGACAGATGTAATCGGTCCGTATGGCTTTGGTTCAGCGAATGCGAACGGTGACAGGCTGCTCTCACTGTGTGCCACTCACGGCCTGACGATCACGAACACACAGTTTGCGCTGAGTGCGAGTGATATAGCAACTCGGACACACCCACGGAGTGGTCACGCCCACATGCTCGACTATGTCATCGTACGTCAGCGTGATATGCGTGAAGTGCGCATGACACGTGTACTGCGTGGAGCTGAGTGTGACACTGATCACAAATTCGTGCGGACCAAACTGTACATATATTTTCATACATCTATGTATTGTACTCCCGCCGTAAATGGACGCAAACATAACATTCTCTCCCTCGGTACGGTGGAGAAGCGCAATGCTGTGGAGAAGGCGATGGCTGCACACCTGTATGATGTGGAATGCATAACCACAGTGGGCAACCTGCGGCAACACATTCGCGACCACGTGACAGCTGCTGCCGAGGAGACCATCGGGCGCACAAACTGTAAGCGTCCCGATTAGTTGGATGAGAACAATGCGACGATTTGCGCATTGGTGTCAGAGAAGAATGCAGCATTCGATGCACATGTGCCAGACCCCAGTGACTTGAAGAAGAGTAAGCTTCGCAAAATTCGACGGCAACTGACCCGAGAGCTCGGTCACATTAAAAATGCATGGTGAACCTAGAGGACGAAGCAGATGGAATGCTACGCCGAACGCCGCCAACACATGGAATTCTTTGACTCCTTGAAGGTGGCGTATGGACCGAGGTTGGAGCCGCTGAGGATGCTAATCGATGGTAGTTCAGGCGCTATCTGAACACAGACTGCAGACATAACGCAGATCTGGCGAAAAACACTTTGACTGTCTCTTGAACAACCGTTCAGAGATCGACTGATCTACTTTGAACGGTGTGAAGCAGCACGATATGGTGTCTGGCGAACATTCCTACACTAGATGAGACGCAGAGAGTACTTGCTCAGCTGTGAAACGGCAAGTGTGCCGATGCTGTTCGCTGACAACTATGCGTGGTTTGCGCACAGCTCGGATGAGTTGAAACACAACTTCGTCTCTTTGTTCGATGGTGACCAAATTCGGCTTCACTATCAACACAAGCAAAATCGTCTTGCTAGCCTTCACCAAAAATGGAATCCCTGGATCTGCCGCACATTCACAATGGCAACGACATTCTGGATTTTGCTATCTAAACAGTGCGATTTGTACCAACCTGCAAATGACGATCAAGCTGCGCATCTGTGTACCGAGAGCGGCTGCCGCACTCGACAAGCTGGAAAAACATGCGTAGAACAATCGCCAGCTTACTGTTGGGACGAAGCTGAATGTATACCGGTCGATGGTGCTATCCGTTCTATAAGGCAGCGAAACCTGGACGATGTAAAGGAAGGATGTCCGATATCTGGAACGAGTTCAAAACCAATGTCTGAGTCATATTCTGTGGATCGGCTGAAGTGATCGAGTTGCTCCGCCGCCTTGGCGTGTATGCAATGGACTAGATAATTCTGCTGCGGCGTGCGCATTTTCACCACATGGATTCGACCCGGATACCTAAACAGTTGCTAAATGGTCAACTGTGTGCAGGGAAGCGGTACGTGGGGAAATGGTGGTTATGTTACTGTGATAAGATCAAGGTGAGTTTAACACAAATTAATGCTGATTTCAAATGCCTGGAATCAAAGACGGTTAATCGGCGCCAATGGCGTGAGCATATCAAGAAGGCGGTTGCCCAGGTGCATGAGAAATCACTACTGTATGCGGAAAACAAACGCCGGCTACGAAAGCGACAGGCGCTGACGGAGGGTAGGTCATTTACGTCCAGTGCATGATACTGTAGCACAGATGGTTGCGAGTGCCTAAGCCAAGCCGGTATTGTAAGCGACTAGCGTCACCATGCGAGTCCAACACCGAAGAGGCGACGAGTCAGCATCAGCGCAGAGCTTGTAAGTACGCTGCTTTCTATTCTATTCCGCTTACTAATCCAGGCCAATGATGCGGTCGATGCGATACGTGTGCTACATCATCGCTGCATTTGGTCTTTACGTGTGCAAGCGTGCTGAGTTTCTTGCATTTCAGGCGCTGGCTGTTAATTGAAATCCCCGGTGCGGCTGCGCTTGATGTGAGGTGTCTACCATCTAACCCGATTACTGGTTCCAGAAGACTTTGATTCGTTGCTGGGGAGGGACGGGATGCACGGTCTTCGTGACCGTGCTAGGCTCAAAGAGTGGTTCCATCTACGGCCCAGCCACCGCCCTGTGTACGTCTGGTACGCATGATTCCCAACTTAAATAGGAATGTTGCTGTGCTTGCTGAAGCGGTGTGGCCCGGCTCTGTTGATGAAACGTGACTTCCATCCACATGCCTTCCGGTTAACACTGGATATGGGGTGTGTGTATGAATGGAGCTGGATATATACGTAGATTTCTTTAAGGTGTGAGAAACGGAACCTAAATTAAGAACATATCAGTATGTATATAGAAATGATCCTGTTCTTGCATGAGTGCATGTTGACACTAAGCTTTTGAGTTTTGGATACTTTTGGATCATTCTGGAATATTTCATCAGGTGAGTTGTTGGATGTGGACATGGATAATAACACTACTAGATTTAAGAAGTTGTCAAGCTTAGTGTGGAATGCCTTAGTTTTCAAATGTCCTGATTGCGGTTGGCAGGCTGTTCCACAAGACGGTGTATCTGATGAGGAAAAAGTTGGAGCGCATGGTCGTTCTAGCCCTTGGTATCAACAGCGCAAATTTTTGGTTACGGAGTCTGTGCTGACTAGTGCGTTTTGTCTCTAAGGTTCTCTGGTTCAATAAATTGTGAAGAAGTATCAAATTTCGTTTTAGACGTCGCAGTCAAATGCTCGATGTGAAGCTGTTTGCCGCAGTTTAGGGTTGATGTGTTATTGAACTAACGTTTGGTGAATGACCTCGGTAAAATTTCTGTAGCTTTCCTCTCTAACTTCCGCAAGCTGCCACAAATGAAGTTGCAGTATTCGAGAATGGGACGAGTGAGGGTTTTAAAAAATTCTAATCTGGTAGGAACTGTATGAATTTTGTGATAATGTTAGTCACGCATTGTCTGGTTCCAGTTAGTATTGGACTTGTTTAGAAAAGCGGAAGTCTGAAAAATAGCGGATTTCAAATATACGGGTAGATTTGCCGTATGGACATACTTTTGTGGTTAAGTTTAATTGACCCATCGGAGATCAAGCAACCACATGACATGTCTGATTTTATGTATTTGTCGGTCGAGAATTTTATCAGCCACGTGTCGGACCATTCCTCAAGGGAGTGGAAATCTTTTTAAACTAAAAGTAGTGTGCTCTGAATCGCATCACGCTGTTTATAGGCAATTTTGTTGTCATCAGCAAATAGTTTGTCATTTTTGAGGTACATGCCAGTACCACTGATATACAGGAAAAAAAGCAAAGGCATAAATACAGTTCCTTGGATGCCATCGCTCGTAACCGGGTGAGGCGAAGAGTAGTGGTGGTCACCCAAAGTGAATAGTGTGAAGCCGGTTGCTAAGGTAGGAAAAAATCAACTTAAAAGCGGGTTCCGGATTCCAAAGAATTCAACCTTTTTCAACAACCGTTTGTGCGGTACATGGTCAGATGCATTTTCTAAATGGAAAAAGAAAATTATTATTGAATAATAAGAGTCTATGGGTTCTAAAGTGTAGGTAAAGTAGTGTAGCTGGCAGATCGTGCAGGAAGGTGGCGCAGCGCATGCCACCCATGGTCCAGCGTTGGGCGCAGGCGTCATGTAACTGTTTCCATAGAGGGCGCAGTGACAGGCAAATCAGGAACTGGATGCCACCAAACATGTTATGCACCTGCGACCACGGTCAGTCACAGATAGGAATTAACGGGGCTGCCTGGATTGAGGCGGGTGGTGTTCACTTACCGTCAGAGATAATGCGTAGCGCTCGTGCTACACAACAATCGAGCTGTGAGCTTATAATCCGTAAACTTGCTGTCTCCCACTGCTAGAGTTTAAGAGAAGGTCATCGACTTCTCCCCAACCTTGGAGAAGGCTTGTGATACCGAGTTAGTCTAACGCCTAACCACTGACCTGCCTGGTATGAGCGGCTCTGAAGGCACTTGGAAAGTGTCACCCAGCATAGCTCAACGGGTCAAGGAAGTACGTAAACCATCGCACCACGTGAAAGTTAAAGCTCGTCGAGATTACCATGATGAATAGTAATGGGAAAAGCGGGTATCCTCGCCGGACTAGTCTCCGTGGAAGAATGTTGAATGCGTTAAACGTAGGAACAGCGGAGGCACAAGAGGAGAAAAGATGATTCAACAGAAACCTCGAGGTAGTTCGGAATAATAATCGTGGGAAACAAGATCAAAGGAGTTAAAGACATTAACTGAAGCAAAAACAGAGGTGCAACATTCAGATTAGGAGAACGAAGCAAGGTGTGGTGAATGGTTGGGGCTTTAAAACAGTCATCATTGTGAAGAAAGGCAAAATGAAGACGGTCCACAAGGAAATATGGGACTCATCTATCGAAGTGAATCCGGTGAAGTGGGCTGGTGGAGACAGATGTCCCAGAGATAGGTTTAAAGTGATTGGGGCATGGAGCATTGGACAGTGGTTAAACGCATAGTGATCGTAATGCGGGTGCGAGTCAGTCTATGAACGACGGCAAATGTGAGTAATTTAGGAGTAAATGAGATCCAACTTATAACTCTATAATTACTGCATTTCGAACGTAAATCTCCCTTGAAAATCCAAAATAAAATAGAACTACTCCGGTCAGTTGGAACAATTTCTTGCTTCCATAGATTCAGTAATAGATCGCGCAAATGGTCTACTAGAGCAGCTTCCCCGAAGTTGAAGAGGGTTGTAGGGAGTTCATCTGGTCTAGCGGTCTTATTCAATTTCAACAATTTCATCCCACGTTTGACCTCTGTGCAAAAGGATGGATCCAAAGGGACAGCCCAGCGAATAGAACGACCACTAGTCGACAGCGAATCTAGTAACTCTGCCAAGTAAATTGTTTTCCAAAGTGCTCAGTCCAACGGTTCAAGCGTTTTTACAGGGTGTGAATAGGTTGTCCTATCTCGTCGCATACAGTCTCGTTAATGCCAGGTCGTCTATTGCCCGTTTCCCGTATCAGACGGAATAACTTTCCACAGATACAAAAAGCAGTGGCTAGTTCTATCTTAGACGCACGAAAAGACAGCCAGATTTCACGGTAGGTTTTCAGGCTATCACATGGTTTTGATCTCAGATCTTGGTTTTTGCTCGCAAACGGGACTCACCGGTGAGCATTCAGAAGTTCCAGAGACTGTATTGATTCAATGTCACGGGTGGCTATCAGATATATCACATGAAGACATGCCTGACGCCATTAACGTCTGGTGGATATGCGACCAATGACTCTCAACTGCGTTCGGTGAATACTTACACAAGCCGCATGCCAGCGCAGTTGAATATACATTCAAAAAAATGGCTTCGCTAGTTCGTGGATGTTTATGCGTACACAGCGTCGTCGTGTGCGTCCGCGGAAGCGAACGCTGAGATCGGCACATGTAAATGCGTGACCGGAGTCCACGCTTGTGCTCCAGATTGAGCGGAAGTTTAGAACAGTCTCTCCAACGGTAACTGATCGCGGTAAGATCGATCTGATCCATGGCAGGTTCGAAGCTGTTCGGTGCCATGTCCTACTCTGCGCATGTAAAAATCGCAGAAAGTGGAATAAACCGTAGGTGAAAAATTTTGGATTGAGCGTAAAGAATTGGATTGACTGCTGAGCAATGTACAGAAACGCTACATTACAGCAAAATCCGTATCGAATGAAATCCAATCCTGCAACACCTAGACACCGAATCAATGCATCATATTTATTCACACAAATGGGCTCAGGTAGACGATTGCCACAATTTGAGCTCGGTGAATACGCGACAGTGATATTTGGAAACTGAGTTCGGTTGCGATTAGGGCAGAGACCTTTGGTTGACATCAGAATTAGTTTGACAGAAAGTGTAAAAGTGTTACGATTGTGTTTGAGTTGAGATTAGATAACAGACGATTACTGAACAAAGATGGCGGAGGACCAAGAATTGAAGGATTGAAAACAGAAAGGATAAAAGTGAAATTGGAACGGGAAGATGATGTAATAGCGCGAGAGGGAAGAAGAAGGGAAGGCTTGAACAGTAGCATCCAAAGCCCTGTCCACCCTGTTCGATGAAGCAGATAGGGCGAGATCTATTATCCTCTGCGGCAGCCGGAGCATGAAAAGATTATATGAAGAAGTCACAATGTTGTATTGCGTGTGCATGATACTGTCAGGATGCCCAGACCTAGACAGGAAAATGACTATGGTTCGCAACCAAAGCCTTTGATTCAAAAACCTGAGCGCAAGGCAGCGGGGTCTTGGCACTGGACTACAGAGAGACCGATTGATGAAGTAGCCCCCTTCATACCAACCCACAACCTGGAGGGCCGGGAGACTGTTTGTCGGGCATCTAACCATTGGCCAATCTGGTATGAGTGGCTCTGAAGGTGCGAAAACCGCACCCAGCATAGCCTAATGGACCGATGAGGCACACAAACCATCGTACCGCGTTAAGATCCAGTCTTGTCGCGATGGAAGCTGCTTGAGGCACAATAGTTGGTGCTCAGCGTAAGCTGTGTAGTGACGATGGTGATGATGATAAAAGTGTTGTTACTCATGAGTAGTCAAATAAATTTTAGAATGTGTGGAATCAAGGAAGCCTTTGCCTAACACGTGACACGGCTAACTGCGGTCAAGGAACAACCGAGCAAATAATCTGCGATAGATCGGAGGTAGTTCGAAAGCTGTCCTATGCTTACCATCGAGACCAACGGTAACTCGATAACAAGGTAAAGAGAATATTGGATAGATTATATAACCGAGCAATGCAGTCGACATATATGTACAGTCGGCGTACATAAGATGGTTAAGTACGGGTACATTTGGTGGTGGAAAATTGTTGAAGCATCGCGACGAAACGAAGACTAAGGACCTCAGTGTCACCGGCAATGGTTAGCAGTACAGAGAACACGATGGTGATTCTCAGTCATGAGTAGTCGAACCCATTGATGTGAGGAGAGACTTGACGCCATGTGACTGATTGTGTGAAGAAAAACGACATAGTATAGCAATCTTTCAACGGGTGTACATCACTAGGTCAATTAATTGCTGTACCGGCAGCTCATCATCACGTGGTAGTCTCTTGACTGCCACACATACGTCTGACACCAAGCAGCAGCAGAGGACGTACGGTTGCAGTTTTTAATCACCTAGACCTGTTGCAGCGCACCAAAGGGACGTGATGTGAATCATCGAACCGGGCAGTTATGACAATCGCTACGCAGTCAAATTTGGCGAAAGGTTCGTTCGTTCGGCAATGTGTACCAAACGAAATTGAAGGTATGGAAGCAAAAGTTGGATGTTTTACGAAGTTCAGTAATCTGCAGGCTGGGTGACAACGAGAAGCGGTTACAAGGATAACTAGAAACACGGCAGCTGTGCCAACCCTTCCATAATGAGGGCCAACATGCGATCGATGCGCGTTAAGCGCGCGGACTCAGCGAGCTCGACGCCAGACGCACCGCTTCGAAGTAGTGAGAGAGACAGGCGGACAGACAGGCCAATGGCGACGAATGTGTCGGGACACATAAACGAAAGGTAGGCTGAAACAGGGCGGATTGTGGTGTGTCTGCAACACTAATATCGACCGCTCGCATAGCTTGCATTGATCGATCTGATGAAACCAGCCTATGATGCGATGGCTGGACGTAGCGGTGTAGGTGGAGAATGCAGTTGATGGTTGTTGACGAATGGACATCGCGGCCCGGGCGAGCACAGGAACAGACCTCAGCAAGAGAGAAGCGCGAAAAGAGAAACACGCTTGCAATGGGAAGGGCAACACGTGATGCAGCGTCAGGTGCAAGTTATAAAGTGTAGCAAAACGAACACAATGCATCTATTAACACTAAGCACTCGAGGATGAAGGTAGTAGGTGCCGGCGGGCTTCACACAAGCGGTCGGCAGGATGTGAAACGAAAAAAGTACGGAAATTTCGGTCGTCAATGCCGAGGTAGAAATGTGGTTTGAGCGCGACGAACCATAGTCGCAGGAATTTCGCAAACGCTGAGATCAGTGGCCACTTGGTGACTTCTAATCAGCAGAATTCGCTTGTTCCTCCAATGCACAACCCACGCGACAACCGCGGATAATTCAGCGTCGACCGTGCGAACCTCGGGGAAGTGAACTGCCGTTAGGTTTAAAATGACTCCCCAGTGCTGTCAAATTTCAGTTCTGTGTGATAGCGTTCGGCGATTCAGATTTAGGAAACTTTGGGGGTGTTTCGTTTACGTGACTCCGTACCGGTGGGTATTTGCGACATTGCGTGAAAGTAAGACACCGGTGGGCAGAAGATCAACGATAGGATTATACAGGCACGAGCGTCGCGGATTCTGTGAGAATGGTGAACCACGCTTCTCTGATTAAATCAGCTGTATTGCTGTAGTGAATACTTTTCTGGCTATCTGACAATTAATACACGTGGTAGAGCGCAACCTACTGGCGCTTGTCCCGTTTCACGCAATCGGATCCGGAGCTGACTACAAATGAGCCGGTCATGCGTGTCCAGCGACGAGTGACATGCACATAATCGCACTGATGACTCGGGCTTAGACTTCAATTCGGATGCGGTCACAAAGGAAACACGACGGAGTACCGATTGGAGTCACCAAAGTATATCAGACTGCAGATAATTTTAAAAGGTTAAAGACGTGACTATTAGATGTATCGACTAGTGTAGGTGAAAGTTACAGAAGTACACCTTTATTGTCGGATTCGTCATGCTTTTTGGTGTTGGTAGCGCAATTACCATGCTTGTTTCTGATCCCAAACGTAGGCGATTGATGTTTCGAACGCTTGTTAGAGCCGACTATCGATTCACATGCAACAATAGTTGTCTAGTCTTCCATAAATAGGTGTAATGAGACAAATGTAGATATTCAAAGTCACATATGCAAGCTTTTATGCTTGCATGGTTTGAATGAACTGATCAATTGGTAAAAGCAAATATCGTGAATTCAATTCGGTGAGTTAGTCCCGAATTTTCTTAGAGAAAAGCACCGACAACAGGTCATAGCACAAAATCGGTAAATGTTGCAGAGGCTTAGGAAATCAAGAAGACTGAAAATTTGAACAGATGGTGAGAAAAGTACCAAAATCAGGGCAAACACATCGGCCAGAGGTGCATAGAGCAAACTGTTGGCGACAGGGTCGCGATTTCAGACCACAGCAAGTACTGTATGATGACAGACTATCTTGGTGCAACTATGCCTGAGTCAAGACGGCTCCTTTCATGGATGGGTAAAGGTGGGTGAAAAGTAGGTCAATTCTAGATATCTCTATAACATGTTAAGGCGCGGGACTATGAGTGCAAAAGGCATCAAACAGCGACGACGACTGCACCAAGAGGATGACGAAATTCGTTACCGGGATCACATCAAGAATCCCTGATGTCCAAAAAGAAACTGATCACTCGTGCAAACAGTTAACTAGCCAAAAGAATTGTTCTGAAGTACATTCAGTACCATGTGAACGAGAGAGAATTAACGTCCCAACAAGGTGATGGGGCAATGCAATAGATGTGTACTTGAAATCACTGCTGTAGCTGCAATCGCCCAGTGTACGCTGTCCACAAAATTTGGCATCAAAACGAGAGGACAACTTGATCATCCGTTCGCCACATGGGAGTAGATGCGGATCTCATGGGATAGTGAACGACCCAAACCAGGCCCCAAGCAGCCTGTCATACAATTACGCTTCGACTTCAGTATGAATTTTGCATCAGAACTAGGCATAACTGCCGAATTTGACCGGGTTTTAGTTAGTAAGAAAAGCACACTCTAATGCCAGCGAAGTAGTGACAGAAAATCGGAGCTTATTACTCAGATGTGCTACCAAGCTTCCATCAAAGGTGGAGTACAAGTAGTTTTAACGTACATCACCTAACAAAATAAGCATTACGTTGCTCTGGGTTGAATCTGCGACATGTTAGCGAAACGTGAACCCTCCGACGATAAAACTTATAGCGGTCAGAGTCCATAACACGTTGTTTGTGATTGGACTAACGGTAAAGAGGAATGTGCTTTAACTTGTCAAGCACTTTGGCTGACACATCGAAGAGCTCACAGTATACAGGTAGAATAAAGTGCGGCTGCCAGGTGTCGATAAACGGTTCGTAGTGTCAATAAAACGCCAGTCACAGATCAACAAGACTCGAACTTGCAACTGTGACCTAGAGATGTCAGTGTTAAGCATGTTGGAATGCGAACTTCTTGAAGTTCTAATACGGTAGTGCTAGATGTGGTCAATGGAAACTAGGTAGAAGAAGAGATATTTGAGGCTATCGATGCGAGCAGGAGGTCAGGCTTGGGCATTCGGCGCTCCAAATCGAGGTTGGCCTAAAGTTATTGTTGTGTGGTCGCCAGCTACCACCACAGAGGCGGACTGAGTGATGGAACAATAGCACTTGATAACAACAAGTCCCAATAGTCTACAGTGTAACTAACTAGTTAGTAGATTGATATAAGTGTGGGTGGAAGAAACTAAGTATAATTTGTGCTGGTTCGTGGCAATTACCGCAGTACATCGGCTGTGACTTTGTTCAGGTGTTCGAACAATGAGTCGTCTCGTTTTAGCTTCAACAACAACCAATGGGTATCCCGGTGGGGAATCATGTGCGTACTTTGTACCGTGCGGATGTCTGCATATTCCGCATTCCAATCACATTAACCGTGCATCACCCTCAGTTTCCAAGTGTTTTCCAACGAACAAACTTATCAGTTCGGCGCGGCTGCCATTCACTAATCGTATGATTACCAACCAGTACATTCGTGAGGCGATTACGTTTTTGATCCGTAGTATGAACACAATGAATGCAACTGATGTACTCAACTCGTTGTGTCAAGTCAGCTACAAATAAATGGCACGGAACGTGATTTATCAAGGTTTGCGGGTCGGATCCGCATCGTAAGTCAGGTCTAGTAGTGCGCAACGCGAATTCTTACGAGACGGAGCGAAGAATCATAAGAGGACCACTCAGTGTAAACCTTGAACGCCTTGGGCAAAAGTTCAGGGCTAAGACGCCTACACATTATCAAAAACATCTAGCCACAGACAAGTGAGCATCGTGCGAAGATAAGGCAGAGCCGGCGAAACACTCCTTTCGGCTCTCTCTGAGCCAGGAAAATGAGAGGTCAGCAAGTGAACTGGCACAACACAAATGTGAATGTTGTTAATTTTGACGACTCGTCTGAAAAAGTACATTCCTGTGAATACGAAGGCTAGTTGAACATGTACGCGTCTGTGTCTCACATGGTTTTGGATTGCGTTCCCTGGAACACACTAACTTCGTCACAGCGCCATAAGAGATAAGGAATCCAACCACCAGGGTCCCAGTTGGGAAAACAACGAACATAAACAGGACTCAGCCTCTCGATGGGTTACTTCGTGCTCATGTGTCATGTCATTGAGTGACCTCTACATCTTGAGGGTTGCAACAAACAAGGCGCAGCAGTATTCGCAAACAATATACGCCGAAGAAGCCGCTCTGCTGACGCGCGGAGCACATGACCGAGCCAACGAGGAAGATTTGAGTCCAAAAGGAACACCAATGTGGCACTCGCCAATGTCACCATGGTATGAGCGATACTTTGCAAACACAGATGATCATCATAAGAGTGCAACGGTCCGGTCTCTGATCCATACACCAACCTTAGATGCCCCGTGAATTTGAAAAGCCACCTAAAACTGCAATGCGTGAAGTAGCCTCATCAGTGATATGACTGCTAATGGTACTATAGCCGACTAGATAAGCAAGCCGATTGACAACCTCGAGCGGTTGTTTGTCGACAATGAGAACTAGATATAAACTAGCTCAGTCCTGTGATAGCACTGTGCACTTGAAAGGTACGAAACAGGTGCCACAGGGTGTGCTCTACGAATCTGCTCGATTTAGTGGCGCTCGCGTAGAAACTGAGCCCGAGCCAAAGACAGTAATATTGTACCATACTCTAAGCTCCACAATCGGTTACCAAACGAAGTTTTTCCCCAGGAGACAGTAATAGCCAGAGTGGGGAGTTAAGGTAGGCATGTCATACAACATCGCCGCTTATGCATCAGCTATGGTAGGTGGTTAGCCGATGGTGCTTTGGAAACGAAACCACCAACAGACAATTTCGTTGGATAATGGCACGTGATATTACGGAGTAGCACTACACACAAGCGAAAATACATGGACACAGACTACAACAATCGATGGAGTGCCACCGGGAGAGAGATATACCACGAGCAGTAAACCGATTGCGTTTCCGCAGTGTAACAGACAAAAACGGCAGGCATATCATGCAAACGTATATTCCCTCATTTCAAACTGATAAAAAAGTGAAAATGAGTAATATTATGCCGAATCACGAAATTCTTGATGTGAATTCGAAATTGGAAAACCTGACATCAACGATTACTTCAGGTGCCTTACGGTCAATACCCGAGCATAAGGGAGTCGCGCGACGTAGACCGCGGTAACGCTGCCCGGAAAAACGGGGTACCTTCGGGACTGGCCACCAGCAGCAAGACTGTCGAAACACCCAATTGTGCAAGTGAACATGTATTGAGTGGGAAAATGGATATCACATACTGTGTAATTCAAAGGGCCCGTAGCCTAAAGCTTGTAATTTGACGGCGCGGGTCCGAGCTTGCGTAGGAGCAGGGCGACCCTCGCAGTATCCTTAGCCCAAGCGCGACCGGTGGCGGTTGCGCGGCGGCCAAGAGTCGGTATTGCGTACCGGCGTACTGCTGACGTGTAATTAATAAGAGAAATGAAATAGATCGCCAGCTGTAAGCTCCAGTGCGAACACTACCAGTCGCGCGTGAGACGAGTATACCGCGAGGACGCGCACCCATACGCGGATTCGAACCGGTGACCTTATGATTGCAACCCAAGCGTGCAGAGCACTCGGCCATCGGCCGACGAGGCGTAATTCAAAGCAAAAAAGTCAGATGTAAACGCCTACTTTGTGGAGAGCGCATAGCTTCGCGAAACTTGGGCAGAGCTCGCCTCAGCAATCCTGTCACCATGCGGCGACTCATACTACAAAACTAAGGACTGAGCATTTCTCATGGAAACCGCTATTATGTGTCAACGCAAACTGCGCAGACTCCACCTAAGTACCTACGGTCAGAAGCCACATTGACTTCAACTGAGTTTTCCTCAGGGTGTTGCCACGATGAAGCAACTCATGTGCCTCACCAGCATACACCTCCCTCTGTGGTTTTGCATTACGCTGCTATATTATTGAGCTATAAATAAGAAGTGTAGAAGGCATGCTGTCTTTTGACTTAGTCAGTAAACTAACTCTTGCTGTTAAGCCGTCTTTCTTTTTTGGATTTCGGTGCAGCCGTGCGATGTTATGCGTTCCGTCTTCAGTCTCAGCTCGCTGTACACACGTCTAGCGGCTAAGTCCTTTAAGCCATATTGATCCTAATGCAACTGGCTGCTCTGTGCGTGGGATACTATCGGTGAAAAACGTTCCGTCCGTTCCGAGTAGGAGTCGAGTTATGTCGAACTACTTGAGTAGATCAACCCCCAGTGAAGTAAGAACACAAAGGCGAATACGCATGAAGCTGAAGGCTATTGCACAAAAAGACGAGGCAAATTGCACTGACACAGACCGCTCTAGCAAAACCCCGATTGACCAAGGGTGTTTATTAAAAAGGCATCAGCAGTATGCAGGTACACAGCATCGGCGCTGCGCTGCCAGGCAACCACCACCGGTTGTACGTGCGCTAAGCATACTGCGAGGATCGCGCCTACGTAGGTGCGAACTCGTGCCATCAGAGTACAGGACCAGATTGTTACCTTTAGGCCACGGGCTGGCCAACACTAATCTACTGATCGATGCATTTCCTGTTTGTTTCGATGTGACCCTTGGTACAGATGCTTGCTTTGATGTTTGGTCGAGAAGTTTGTTGACTTGCGCTCAAGGAAACGCACTTTTCTAGCACCCACTTTTAGTTCGTTCGGTGTACGAACATTGTACTGGGTTAACCTGGAACGGAATTACCGGTTTCTATGCATGGATGGTTAAGTCTGAGTGGAGTGTGATGTCTGTCTTTGGCACTAGGTTCCGACCTCGGTATGTCTTTCTAGTTCGAACGCCTCTAATACCAGAAAAGGAAAAAGTGGTCTATCATCACATTTACGATAAGCACAAAATGTTCATCGGAGTTGGTTAGCGTGGCACTTCCACAGCAATGGATTAACCTGGACGTCGTACTGAACACGATCAATGCGCTATTCGATGATACCGACAGCTAAAATCTAGATCGGATTACGTCATGTGCGCACGTAATTGCCTGTTCATCAGAGTTACGGCAGGGAAGGCATCGGCTGCATGCCGGCGATTCGTTGCCACGTAACCCCCATCAGTTGCGCGTGGGATAAGTATACTGCGAGGGTCGCCCGGTCCCCTACGCAAATTCGAACTCGCGCCCTAAGATTACAAGGCAGGGTTTTGATCCTTTAGACCAAGGGCAGGAAAGAGAACAACCTTTCGGACTCGGCGGATTTGAATTGGCTCTGCAGTTCAGAACAAATGCATCCAGTACTTCCGCTGTCGTTTCCTCCTCCCGGATTTCAGCAGGGCAGGCTCAAATGTGTCAACAAGTTTATCAACCTGCCCAACTGATTTCGGATGGGAGGTGCTCTGATGTGAGTGATCTCGTGTCTTTAGTGAAGTTAGCGAACATCTGCGAAGTAAACTGAGTGCTGTTGTCGGACATGATTGTCTCCGAAAACCGAAATATGGGAAGCAGATGTCGTAGTTTGACAATCGTTGCAGCCGTAATCATTGAGCACATGATGAAAACTTCCGGCCACTTAATGAAGGTATCCATAACGATCAGAAAAATCTTCGTTAATCAGTCAGGCAAAATCAATGTGGGGACGCACCCATGGTCTCTCTGGTTTTGGCCAGGATTTTGCTGGGCCTATTTTGAGTGATGGTGCATCTAAAACAGCTTCGGCATAGACGTGTCAAATGTTCATCCATACCGAGTCAATAGACGTAGCTCCTAGCCTAGGTCTTCATCCCCTTTGTACTCGGACATCCCGCATGAAACTGTGTCAAGATTCTGAGGCGGAGTTCCGATAGGACAACGATGCAAGTAGCGAAAAAAAGACAGCCATCAACGATAGATAACGTGTTTCGATGCTGGAAAAATTGTCGGAGTACTCTAATTGCGCAATGTCATAACCGTATGGATCGATGATACATCACCGCCAGTTGAAAGGTGGTGTCCGATTCAATTCTCTTAAGGAGCATATTAAAAGTCAGCGGTAGCTGATTTATGGTCTTCAAAATAGTAGCTCTGATTTCCGGTTCTAAGACGATGTTTGCGATAAACATTTCTCCTGTTGCCGAGTCGTGATCATTCATTAGCGATGATATTGTCTGCTTGTCAGATGCTAAATAAGGAGACGTACTTGATATAAGAGCTGTAGTTCAGCAGTGTTGTGGTTCAGTGCTGTAATCAGCTTGCTGTGTGGATTGGTATGCCTTTCTTGGAGCCGAAAAATAGCCGACAACGGTTTGTGATCGGTGACAAGGGCGGAATGTATTCCACAGAACAGTTTATGAAACTTTACGGTGATGATAACCAGTATCTCTTTATCAATTTGTTCGTAATTGCGATTTACCAATGCTAGAGATAGAGCGACACGAACTATCACCTTCTTCGTTTCACAAGGAAATTCATGGTCTATGACTGCTCCCACTCCATGATTTGATGCGTCAGCTGTGAATATGAGCAGAAGCTTTAGATCGAAATGCGTCAAAAGTTCAGATTTCAGGTATCATTTCAAGTGCTCAAAAACAAGTTGATATTCGCTTGACCATACCAATCGACCTCATTTTGTGAGCAGCTGATTCAAGGGTTCACGTAATCGGTGCATACTTGGCAGGGACGCGCCAAAATAGTTGGTCAATCCGAAAAACGACTTCAGTTCAGCAACATTCGAAAGTGGGGACATTTTTATGACTGACTCAATGTTTGTCGAGTCGAGTCGGCGACCGTTTTCATCGATGATGAAAGCAAGGTAGTTTACTGAATTCAAGAAGTTGGCACATGTTTTTCTAGTTAGTCTGAAACCATAGTCAAGTATGCGCTAAGAGAGCATCCAAACTGATGAACAGTTTGATCACATTCATCCTATGATTATGATGTCGACTTCGCTAAACTTGGTGTCCATAATTGGTTGAAGTATAGCTGGGGCCCTCGTAACGCTAAAAGTTAAATGGGTGTATTGAGAAAGATCACGGTGGGTGTCGGTTGCGAACAGATTCCTGGATTCCTCTGCAGCCTAAACCTGAAGGAAGCATGCCATAGTGCAAGTTTAGCGAAATACGGGCCACCATACTTTTCCGTAAAAAATTCCTCTGGTAATCGTAGCGGATAACGATTGTCGTCGAGGCCATCATTCAGTCCTGTGGAACGTCTGGTACATGTTCGAACGATCCCATTTGGCCATTTGATAACGATGACTGGTGCGGCCCAAGGAGAGCAATGTGCCGTCTTCAGAACTGGCTTTTTCTAGGTGTTTAAGCTCGTCGCCAACTATCAGTAAAGCTGCATGTGGGACTCGCATCTTTGGCCTGAAGATTGCCCTTTTGCACTAGGCTAAAATCTTTACGCGAAAAATCAGTAACGTTTCCGATTTTTCATAAACATTGTACGAGTTTTTGTAAAGTGTGCTAGCAGGGTTGACATTTGGGTGCAAATGAAACATTTATTTTTTCTTTCGAGCAGCATGCAAGGGTATCTGCAAAAAAGAACTGAGTTTGTTCAAGAGGGCCAAAAAGTCTCTATTTGTCGTGAGCAGATTCGACGCCGGCAGAATTTGGGTAGGTGTTGATGAACACAATTTGTTGATCGTCATGTCGGAAAGAAGGCATCAGCAGTATGCCGGTATGCAGTACGGACGCCTCGCCGCTACGTAAACATCATCAGTCGCGCGTGGGTTAAGGATAATGCGAGGACCGCCCGGCCCCTCCGCACGCTCGAACCTACGACCTCAGGATTACAAAGCAGGAATGTGATCCTTAAGGCTACTGGCCGACTGTCAGAAAATTGCAAACCATAGATCCAGTCGATAGCTCCAAAGCAACTATACAGACTGCATTGTGATCGCTCTTATCTGAAATTTGCAGCACAGTCTAATTCTTCAAGTAAATGGATTCTGCCGTCAGATGTATCTCCGATGGCATTATTAATTTTCCAATAGATTGGTGAACCCAATTTCTTCCAGATACTTTCGGACCATCCTTCGTTTATTCTTGCAGCTAGTTACTTGCGGTGGCACCTAAAATTACAATCAGTTGTTACAACGGCTTTGTATTTGGGTTCGGTCCTATTCGATCGACTGTTTAATTGGAATCTTTGGCCAGACGTCCTGACACATTGCTCTGATCGGCATTGAGTTAGTTTGTAACCATGCCGAATGAAAACTGAGCAGCTGACCTCATAAAGGTAGAACATTGCGAAATGCCGTTCACACACTACCAGCACATAGATGGTTATTTTGCGAAGGCATGGACTGCTGTTGCTGCGTCTTAGTGATATCGAAAGTGGAGTTAGCTGATAAACGCTAGGGCATGGCTGTATCGGGTTATTTGCTTTAACCTAATTTCAAAGGACAGTCCAATGTTGCCAGTAACCTGGCTCTGATATCACCGCCGGGGTGTGACTGGAGGCGGTAAGTGAAGACCAGAGACATGAATCGATCTTCTGTCATAGTAAACAGCTTGAACCTTTCGTCTTCAAGATTGACTCTACCAACACAGATGAAATCTCTGCCCGTCTGTTTGGCTAGCCTCATGCAGTGGCAACGAGCGTTAAACAAAGAAGAACGTTCACCGAAAATTTCTGATTACTGGTGGACGGCTGCGTCAAAAGTAAGACGCCTGGCGTTCATTGGCAGTTGTACCAAGCTTCTTTGGCAACAACCCGAGTAGACAAGCGTCATCTTTGTAGTTCAGTTTGGTTTTAAGGTCTTTACATTGTTTGAGTCACGACGCAAAAGTCGAACTAGAATCCGGTTCAACACGAAACTCCGTGATGCTGTTTGTATTTACTTCGGCTGCATTTGCTTCCGAT
Source organism: Dicrocoelium dendriticum (assembly GCA_944474145.2). Classification (NCBI taxonomy): domain Eukaryota; kingdom Metazoa; phylum Platyhelminthes; class Trematoda; order Plagiorchiida; family Dicrocoeliidae; genus Dicrocoelium; species Dicrocoelium dendriticum. The sequence continues at coordinate 67,888,961 of OX104070.1, read as the reverse complement.
GCCGGAATTGATGACTTAACGCTGAATTGTCCCATTAAGTTTTCCGTTAATCGCATCTGAGCCACTTCACACTGAGCTTGCTGTTGGGGTATGATTGCTTTGGAATTCCTCTGCACTTTTGCACGAGTTCCCGCCACCAAATTTCGCGTGTCGAAGTGCTAGAGTAGACCAATCCCCAGTAAAAGAAAAAATACAACGGTGAATACGCAACAACCTAAAGTCGATTGCACAAGAAGACGTGAGTAAAATTGTGCTGACACAGACCGCTTCAGTCATGATTCAATTGATTAAGGGTGTCTGTTTGTTCTGGACTGACTGTTGGGCATCAGCTGGTCTTGACTTTTTAGTCTCAACATGTCTTGACTTTCAAGGCATATCCTTCCTCTGGCCTTTGGGCGCGAGGTTCGTTGATCTGCGCTCAAGGAAACCCAACTTCCTGGCGAATCGAAACAAGGATGTTTATAAGAGAATTCAGCTGGTCAAAATCCCGTGAGTCCCACGAGCATTGGAGCTTAGCATATTTCACAAATAATGAAAACGAAAGGTCATTTGCGTGAGCGTTGGATGTTAATAGTTCTAGGATAAGACGCTAGAAGTCAAAGCTAGCGAACAAGCTATTTTAACGATTCATCATCAGATGAACACCACAGAGACTAGGGGGATTAGAACAGACCAACCACGTCGCGTAGCCGAACAGACATTTCGATCCAGTTACTCCCCACGTTTAACTCACGTCTGCTCTAGTCGTGATGGCGTTAGCTTGGTGACGAACAGCTAAAAACAAATTTGTTCGCTATATTTGCCTTCTAGTGCCGGAAGTTTATGCAGCTCCGCCGGTACCTAGCGAAGTCCATCAGAAAATGGAACGAACTATTACGGCTTTGACAGTAGGCGTGCTACTTTTGGTCATGTTCGCCGCGTTTGAGACTGAAGTCGTCAGTTCACCAAGCTCCAAATTCGAGTAATGCCAGACTACGGACTAACTGAGGTCTCTGCATGTTTACACGAGACAAGTACTTAGTAGTATCGGAGGGTAGGTCACGTGGGAGCCGAAAACCAAACGGAATTCAGTGGAAAGCACAATGTGAGCCCATAGGGGAGTTCGATCGACGTGAACCGATCGTGAACCGTCTTTAGTCTGCGTCAAGCAAACAAAAATATCTCAGGTAGGGTACAATCCAGTGGGCGCAGAAAAAAGTGCGGAAAATGACGTTTACCAGAAATAAAAATATTGCCAAGAACGATGATGAAGCGAGAGGAAAAGGAGCATCATCCGCATCAAATGACAAAAATGTATCAAGTCGAGGAAAACACAAGCGAGTAGATGAGATGGATGCTACTTACCGTGGCCCAGTTCTCAGCTGATCGGATAGAATCTTTACCAGCAATCGATCAAGATCAAGTGTGAATAGGTAAGAAAGGAAGTCCGTTGAGAACCCTACGGAAGCAGCAGACTTCGGAGGGCAGGGACAAAAGGAAGGATGTTTCGCCACCTTCATATCGGCTATGTCACGCAAAGTGCGGATCATGTTATCTGGATCTGGAGAGTTGACGACAGGGGCACCAGGGATTGCGAATTGAACGCGCCGAAGCAAGAGTACGGGTCGAAGAAATGGAGACTCCGAATAAATTCCAAGCAAGCAGGATGGTGCAACCACCCAGTTCATCCCGTTCAGAGCAGCGACTTCGGCTTGAGTGTATGGCCATGCTGACATGCGATCCCGGCGGAATGATTTTGTACAGGCTGTGAAGGCAACAAATAACGAAGGTATAATACTGGATCACGGTGACATGCTCAAGGAGGAATCAACTGACCAGTTTCGACATCATTGACAGAGACAGTTATATGACGTAAATCAACAAGGAACCTACAATATCTTGAAATGTGTATGGAACTGATCGATCTGTTAAGGGTTTAAAAACAACCGTTTGGTGAAGGTGGTGGGCCACGTTTCGCTTCGTTGGGCCCAATGAACTAGTGGATGATTAGCAATAAATCGGAATACCTGTTGCTCGGGTGATCTGTTCAGATTTTGTTCTGCTCTCCGAGCTGAACAGTTTCGTTGCAAAAGTTTCATCACCAATCGTGGTGACTTCTTCAGTGAGTAATAAGCCAACTCAGTTGGCTGAAGAACTCACCACGATTGGTGATGAAAAGTTTGCAACGAAACTGTTCAGCTCGGAGAGCAGAACAAAATCTGATCTAGTGGATGATTGATGTAGCATTTACAGCGAAGTGGAATGTAAGTAGAAGGGCGAGCGCGCTACAGATCAAAGTGTCACTTCGTGGTGCATTAAGTATGGGACGGTCCAGTGGTTCACATTACGAGGTCGCCAAACGTAAGTCCCTGCTCACTCTCTTTCCTTGATTTGTCCGCCAACCTCTTCACTAACCCAAACACAATGGTTTCTGTAACTTGATCAGTCAAGGTAATTTAAACAAATGTGTGCGAATCGAGTCGTAACCTAGGCTGAGCTGCGCAAAAATATGGACACACCAATACGACACTCTTAAACAATCGAAAAGCGATTATATAGGTTACCAGCTCCGAGTAACAGTTAGAGCCGAGGAATAGGAGCAATCTTTACACTAATTTGACGCCGGGCTGCCGTGCCGAATCTTCGCTGCCAAACAAACACAGCCGGTTGACTTGGACTTGGGTAATGCGAGGTAGGCAGTAACCATGCAGATTTTGTCTGGTGACTCGTAGACTGCAATCCAAACGCCTGAACAATTCTGCCACTGACCAGGGCGTAGTTAGTTCACGATACATATGACGCTGGTCGGACATCTGTCGTATAGCAAATATATGGTGAAAACAGCCGCAGTGAGGCGATTGATAACCATACAATTGGGGGCAAACGGTGACCGTTCTGCAGGAATAACGTCACAATGGTCGAATTGTCCCAGTTGGCTGAGACGGTCCCTGGTGGTAGCCAAAATACAACGGTCAGCCAAAGTATATCACGTGATCGGATGCCTGCCCACCCATCGACTATGTGCGCATATGATGCGGGTGGACACGTGATGGCCCGTCTGTGCATGGAGCTGCGTAGGCGTAAAGCAAAGTTTGTGCCAATATGAGACTTTGAGAAAAAAATAGTCGCGATCGATCTCAGCGACGGAGCTATGTGACGCATAATATATTAAATAAATAGCGTGCTGCCCGGTGCCAGATAGATAGGGTTACACGACAGTTGCCTTTCGTATCAAATAGAACAGACAGATCAATCATTTTCAAAGGGTTTCGCTACCATGCAAGAATATGAAGGACGTAGCGGGACCTGGATTAGCGGCACGCAAGCAGTTGGGGCTGGGAAAGCATGCCGAATATCATATCCAAATGGAAGCCCTAATTTAATCGGCCACGGTTCTAAAGTACCACTGGGACATAAACCGGCTTAGGGAGAGAAGGAAAACTAAGCTACGCCTCAAACTCCTTGGCCCAATGAGTCAGATGACGTCTCTCAAAGTGATTAAGTGCTGTGGTGATTCTTGATTCTTATCCTGACGGGGTTGCGGCATATTAGCTGAGGTGTGTCTCTCACTCACGGCTAACGTGTATTGATGATGATGATGACCCTAACGGGTGATTTCTAAGAGCCAGCAGCGTAAATGGGCTGGAAAAACAACTGAAGCTACACGTCGCCAATCTCTCTCTATACCTGAGCGCTCTGAGTCAAGCTGGCATGCTCGCCGGCACGCGTTCGACAGTCTGCTAAGTACAGTGTAACCAGTAGGGAATCCCTTAGGTCCCAGAAGACTTCTGGATCTCTCAGATATCCAGTATCTGATGAGCTGAGGATCGATAGTGCCAAGAATTAAAGCTGCGGTGTGATGCGTGACGGCAGAAATCACAATCCCCTTGATGTCTTCGAGCAGAGTAAGTGGAAATCTAGTACGCAAGGTAGACACACGTAACAGATGATTGTAATAACATCGTCGCCAACCGGGGAGCTACCTGCTGCCCTCTTCGGAAGCTTCTAAAGAAAACCAATAGAGTGCCACGACATGACAGGAATCAACGCACGTGTTCCGAAATGAAAGGCATTCCTAGTATGAAACCACTCCAGCTGAAGCCTCTGATGATAAAGTTTATTTAGTTAGATGACTGGTCAGCAACCGGGGAACGCCAAGTCACACTTCGATTCCCAATGTGCCTGAATACAGTGTTTTTTAGAAGCTGGTGATGAGCAGTGTACAGCTGTGACAAGCCCCTATCATTGTCCATGTGATTTGATTTAAGCCCTAAGCTCCCACTCAACCAAACATCTGCGGAGATTAGATGATCTGCACATGCATTCATATCCGTCGCAATTAGAAACAAATCCAAAGTAACAGCACCGCATGTCGACATGAGAAGTTCGTGACAGACGTCATGCATAATATCCAAACTTCAGTCAGTGATTGCGTAGACGCTAACTGCGAATAAGCAGCGTCTAGCATCGAACTGCACATAAGGTTACTCGAGCCTAGCCAGTCAATCAACGAGGATGCAGCTGTGAGACTCGGAACAGTGCTTATTTCAAACTGACCTGTGGTTGATGCATCAGCACCTCCAGATGTGTACAACCAGTGGCTAGGGTATATGCCAGATGCACTTAGTTCGCTAACGGCATGAGTCGTGATATAGAGTTTTGGCATACAATGTGCGTGTAAGTGTAACCTACTGACCTATCTGGCTTAGGGTCGTAAAGCTTGGGTGGGTTGTTGTGTTCTCCGAATTGGGCAATTTCGTTGCAGGCGTTTCGTTACCAAGCTAGGCAACATCCTCAGCGCGGCTATCGGGGTCAGATTTTCAGAGTCTAGTAAATCACTACCAAACCCAAGTGACTAGTGATCGCCTCCTGCTTTGAATACCAGTCTTCGATTGGCCCACGTGGGTCGGCCAAATGGTCACATTTTCGCCCTGTCGATTTGGCACTTATTGCGGACTTCACTTGCAAAGCTCCATAGACCTCCTCTAGTTCCAGGTGCTTGTTGATTGAGTTCTGGCCCCAGTGTCAAACCTCGATGAAGTCACGCACTTCGCGGTTCTTTGGTTTTTCAAGCATCTTGACGTTCCCCAGATCGAACTGATGGCCTTCGGCATCCATATGTAATGACATTAGTGATTTTGCATCATGGCGGCGGATGACCAAACTGAGTTCATGTAGTCTTGTGCTTAGTTTCCTCCCCGTCTGACCTACGTAGTGCTTGTCACAAATTTTGCTTACCTCGGAGAGCATAACCCTCTCATCTACACCCCGAGCTACAGGTATTCTCAGTAATTTTTAAGAAAGCTTGTCTCAGCCAAAAGGATAAAGTTTATAAATCAAAAGGGCATTTTGATGACAGCAGATTAATAGGTGGCATGGTTACACGAATTCAGGTGGCAAAAATGCAGTGGTGCTGCGGCCAGTTGGATTCCTCTTCTGAACTATCATATCTTTAAGGCCCTTATGTCCCCATGGAGCTGAGAAATAAAGCACACGAGTAGTCGTCTCTAGTTTCCACCCGACTGTTACTTTCTCTTTACTCGGCCATGTTTAACTGGGGGCGGCGTTCATGTCCCCATGGAAGCCGGAAAGGTAAAAGCAACTGATCTTCATTTTCATTCTCTGTTCCACTATAAGTCTCTAGCCTTATTCATCCATGTCTAACTGGAGGTTTTCAGGTCCCCATAGAAGCTGTAAAGGTGTAGCCAACCGATTTTAATCGCCAGCATTTGCTTCACTTTTCGTTCTTCTTAGTGGACGGTGATCAACTAGAGGAGAGTATGCTAATCTGAAAAGGAAAGGACAGCGAATTCTGAATCCCGTTTCTTCGTACCTTAGTTTCAGTACACAGTTACTGGGTACCAGGCAGTACTCATTTGCCCATGCAAGGTGATCATGTAAGATGCCCCTTGCTAGACTGATGTCGAGCCATGCCTAAGCACACTCGAAAACCTCTGGAAGAGATAACCACGTTAATACATCTAAGTTTATACCAAGTTCCTCTGCTGGTATACTGGTTTAATCACCATGCAAATTATTACTATTATTATTATTATAGTAAATTATTCAGCATTTGATTAATGTACAATTGGCAATGTCACAACATCTAGTTAACAGCAACAAAAAGGGGAAAACGGGTAGTCAGTGAAAGGATTGGGAAAGTTTAGGTTAACGTGTTGTTTGGGCAGAGGTCTTCCCGGTTGCCCAGGCCGAGGAAGAGGGTTGACTTAAGGGACTCCACCCGAGCCTTTGGTCTTAAGACTTAACCAGCAAGGCAGCGGGGCGATTAACGAAAAGCGTTGACATCCGGGTGGCTCCTTTGTTTTCTATGCGTTCAGTAGCAGTCCACAGAGAAGCCGGTGGCCAGGAAGGTTGTTCATCCGCTCTCCGTTATATACTCACCTCTGGTTACAGGAGTGAGTGGTCAGTGAACCTATAGCCGGTCACATTGGCTTCGACGCAGCGCTTTACGAGCTGTTGTGGCAATTGATGGAGAACCAGGTGACCAGCCTAGAAGTCCGCACGCTCTGAGACGCTGCCGCTGATGGTCTGAGACTGCATATTCACCTCGCCTGCAGGGCCAAACGAGACTTATTCGCAGTTATCTCTACAAGGAAGGCATTCCCCAATTCGCAACCTGGGGACGCGCCCGATAGCGTACAGCTCTGCCACACGCATAATTATTCTTTCAGGTTAAATTCAGCCAACTATCCTATGAAATAGGCCACGGATGACATAAGTGATAGTAAGAAACAGAATATGAGCACCTAAAAATGCCAAAGGAATCGATTAAGCTGAAACTAACCTACAGAACACAGAAAAGCCCATCATATTTTCATCATTCCGATAACTAGGACCATGGCGACCAGCCAGAAACATCCCCAACGTTTTCGCATATGAGTAAGGTCCCTATGCATTAAGCTGTCTATGGCGACCATCTTTTGTCCCTCCCTTGAGTGGTCGTCTTAGACAGGTTTGACTGTACTACTTGTTAACTACTGCATTGGAACATATTTACTTATTCCTATGATAGAGCATGCACCATTTGTAATGTAGTGGACCTGACCATGCGTGGGATCAGCTTCTCGCAAAGTAGAAAAGTATACTATTTATTTGTGTGGTCGAGGTTTGCTTTATCAGAGAATTAAGACGTTTGGGTTAAGACAATTGAAGATTACCGGTCATGTGCATACCAGATGCGATTAGCAGCTGGTGTGTCTTCGTGTGAGGTGTTCCTCACCCATAGCTAACGTGCAGAATGAATTATCAGAACTATTGGACTCGAAACGCTTGATTGATTCTAGTCGTCTGCACTAAAGATGCGGTCAGACAACGAAGCGCATACGTCGAATTTTTCAGCATTAAAGTCGCAGACGACTCTATTGTTGCACTACTTTAGTTGAGTAGCAAAGAAGTTATTTTCCTGAAAATGACCTAATTGTCTAAACATTAACAAAAACATTCGTTATAGTGTCTACATTATCACATTTTCCTCCCGTGCTTTTCTGCTATGCAAGGACTGCTGCCTCGCTTTTGCGCTTCTAATTTGTCCGTTGATCTTTCCAAGGTTATTGTGCAGCTATATATTGGCTGGTTTTTTTAAGAGACACAATGCGGTTAATGCGCTAGCCTTGTGTTCAGTGGGCCTGCGGGACTTGGAGCGGAGTGAAAATTATCGCTCAGTGAAGACAGTCTGCGAACTGGCGTGATGGTTAATGGTTGAGAGCGGCTACCATCATTCACGTGGTTCAAAGAGTGTTAATGAGGACGTTTCGGATTCATATCACAGAGCAATTTCGATGCAGAGTCCGCAGAAAAACCCTCAGCTTGGCTCAGTTGAACAAGTATGGTCGGAGCACCGAAGTGCGGTGGATTCGGCTGCCATGATCCCCGTTCTTAAGATAATAATAATAATAATAATAAATAGCGACTGAGAAAACAGGACAGGATGGATAGCCAAAAGAAAAGGTGGATAGAATGTGTTTGAAAGTTAACCGAAATACGGGTTCTGTGGTTGCGAGGTCGGAGGCGTATTCAAAGATTGACGTGACCGATTTCACGGCCAGCATCGGAGACCTCTAGAATCCCAGGGTCATGTTTAACAATTCTCCAAGGTTCGCGTTCTGTATCATACCAGTCAAGATGCAACCGCTGCTTTCGTGTTCTCTGGACTACATAGTTTTCATTTGTCGTGTTTCGGAAATAGACGTAAAAATATTGTGACCACTCCGATCATTTGGCATGAACTTGAACATGGATGAACATATTCCTAACATTTTTGGGGATACTTTGTCGATGGGCAAAGGTAAAACAACGGTGCTGTGCCCGATGAAAAAACCTACGGCAATCCTTGCGAATGGAACTCAATGAATGGAGGAAATAGTGGTTCGAATCTGCATGGAACCTGATACGCAATGTGCGAAAACACGGAGCCATTTTGCTGTTTGGGTACACCCTCAGTAACTGAGACCGCCAAAGACAAATTACATGCGTAGCTTCCATTGGAACTGTAAAAGTGAAAATGATGTGTTAATGGGAAGTAATATGAAAGCCACTAATCAGAGAAGGAACAAGGTTCAAAAGTGATTAGTGCCAATCGTACGAATAACTGTAACGGTTTTCCAAGTGTGTGCCGATCATAGGACTTAGAACAGTAGCATTACTCTCAAGCCCAAGTGGTTGCCTCATTTGGTGAACGACGGATGGAACACTAGGTTTGGCTGAGTAGGCGCAAATGAGGTGGTCAAGTCATGTAAGGGGATACAGTACTTAAATCAGCATATAAAGAGGTAGAAAAGAATAGCAGTAAGCGGACACTTACCCGAGGCCCAGCGAACGAAGGCCAGTGGATTTAGTTTCTGCAGCTTGCCTTGATCGGAAAATTTCCCGGAACCGAGCTGCACATTCGCCATATTGGCTGGGATAAACAATGATTCTATAGAGCTATGGGATACTTTGTGATGACGCGTGACTAAGGGAGGAGGGGGATTTGAAGGTTGCGGCTGCCTCGAAGTAGAAATAATCGTCGGAATAGGTGAGTAGGTAGCTGACGATGATTGAGTGGACGAGGAACGTGACGTCTGTGGGTCTGACACAGCTGGGACGGTAGAAGAAGAATTGGAACTGGGCACGAAACGGCCATCAGGAGTCGCCAAAGTATTTACATATCCGGACACATTAGCCGGTGGCATTGTTAAAGGTGGGTTCGATACGGGAACTCGAGCCCGAAGAAGTGATTGGAAAAGATTATTCAAGACGGAATGGGCCTGAAAGCCGCCGATAGTGTTGTTTGGAAGTACACTTCCAGAAGAGATCACCGTGAGGTTTGGGACTGGAGATGAAGCTGTAAGGAAGTTAAGTGATTCGACGAGTTTTTGTATAGAGGTCCCGGTTAAAAACGTAGCGATTTCTCCCGAGGACTGGTCGCACTTACCGATAGGTTTTTCCATGTGAGCAGGAGTTCTGGAAGGATGGGTATCTGTACCTGAATTAGAACAGGAAATAAAAGCATTCCGATTGGGTGCCACCACACCATTCGGGGTTTGGGACATGGATGCCGGACACCCTGCCGTTTGTAAGGGTGGGCGGTAAAAATTGAATGAGAAACCGGGTCGTACATGCCCGTTGGAAAAGTTTTCTCCGCTCATTTGCTCGACCAACCTATAACGGGAAGAATCGAAGATTGATTTTCGAAATAACAGTTTGGTCTGGTGATATTAAAGACAATACAGTGCGGAGAGTCGGAGGTATCATAATCAGAAAATCGTTGATGTGAACGGGATGGAGCCGTGTTTAAGTCGAAACACTGGCTGCAGAACACCAAAATGACAGAATAAGAATGGCATACTGTTCGACACTAGTATGAAAAATCACGCGAAACTATGTTCGTTCCAAAACTAGGGATAAGTTACGCCATGATCAGTATAAGCAAAAGTAAGCTACTGGATGCTTGCTCTGAAATTTTGAAAATTAGCCTGCAACCAAAGTAGAGATGACGGGAACCCAACTATCAATAGTAGTTTCTCTCTCTCATATTGCTGCTTTCAACTTATCCAGCAAACGCCAAATACTGCAGGCGGCTGAGGTATCAAAACAGTGACCATGGCCCAGACTATTATCATGAGTTGGAGCCTATCGGTTGCTAAATTATTTCTGATGGCGATTAGATCGACCTGAGCAACGTTAACTGTAACTGAGGTACGGTCTACTGAGCACCGAGTGAAGGAATTCCAAAGTTACATCTCAGAGTTGCAGCTCGACAGAATTTGAGAACCAGTTTTCAAAACATAGAATCACTCGTGGAAGATCATCGATATCTTCGAGTCGATGGTCAACAAAGCCAGTTGGACAAAAGAAAAGCTGAATGCACAGCAGCTTAACATCGACGTGACTCAAACTAAGAGATAGTTGGAAAATTGACCTACTCAGATAACTTGTACAAGTAGAGAATGAACAGGCATCAGTAGTACACAGGCATGCAGCACCGACGCATCGTAGGTGGGCTAAGGATACTGCGAGGGTCGTCCGGCGCTCTATGCAGGCTCGAACGCGCGCCCTTGGACTACAGTGCAGTTTTTTGATAATTAAGGCCACGGGCCGGCAGAGAATGGGCAGGCTTAAAGTGTAAGGCTGGTAAAGTGCAGTCGGCGTATACGTTGGAGTAATGAACGATACAGTGATTCAGTGATGGTTGGCGGCATCCGGTTTCGGATTTGGTTGTCACCGTGGCTAGCCACAGGACGCCTGCGCCTACAGAGGGATCATGGGTGGCTTGCGCTGCACCACCCACAGATCCAACCACACACCCCATATCCAGTGTAAACCAGAAGAAATAAGACCGGGAGGCATGTGGATGGGAGCCACGTTTCATCGACGGAGCCGTCCCACACTCCTTCACAGGCAAACACAAGCACGCTGTATTTGGGAAATCAAACTCACACAAGGCGGTGGCTGGACCGTAGTCCGCTCCACACTGAGTGCATGGAACCACTCTTCGAGTCTGGCACGACCACAAGGACCGTGCACCCCGTCCCCTCCAGCAACGACCAACTGTCTGCTAGAGCCAGTATGGACGAGGTAGTGGGTGATAGACAGGTAGGCGCCTTGTTAACATGCACATCAAGCGCAGCCACATCTGAGATATAAAGCAAAAGCCAACCATCCGAAATGCCGATATCAAATAAAAGAGATCGAACAAAGTAAACGTATATGACGACAGAAATACTCGCTAAGTGAGCATATGGTTGGTTATAAGCGAACTAGCGATAAGTAAGAAATGTCCGAAAGTTATTTAAAAAGTACCACGTGACAATGTTACGCAAGTTTACCACAATTAGCATGAGCGACGTGTGCAAGTTAGGAGAAGATTATCAAGTATGCAAAACAAAAAATAAAGTGGTATGAATTTTATCCACACTACAAAGACCTAGTTTAAGTGTAAGTTGGCTTAGCCCAACTGCGATGAAGAAGCATCATGAATGCCACATCAGTCTCAGCAGTGATAGAACCATACAAACAGACACGCCATGACAAGCCGAGCAGAACACTAAAGTTATCAGCAATAAATTGAGATACGATCGAAGGCCCAGGCAACTAAAAGGCTGGTACAAGATGTTTGTCAGGCACTATTTTTAATGAGTGGCATAAAATTATGCTTACTAGCAAAAGGATTCTTTGCATATCCGTAACCATGTATAGAATAAGGCTGTTGGAAAAAAGGCGAGTGACACTATCGAGTAAGGTAGCAGCAGTACGCTGGTGCACCACATCTACAGTTCCGTGCAACCGGTTCCCCAGAGAAATTTCTGAAAAGGCAAAGTACTACTAGCACTTCGGGAGGATGAGTGAATTCGGCTTATTTCGTATATTCCCAGCCAGTCGTTTACAAACGTACAGTGGGAGGATTTAGTGAGTGAATACGATATGGAATCAATAAGGCAACCAATTTGGACCTAGGGCGATTGGGGTCATCGCTTCCGGTGGCTGATCTTATGTCTTACCATGACAAGGCTAAGCTTGACATGAGGTCAACTTGCTTGCACAGATTGGGCTTCAGTCACCGGATTGCGGAAGCCTCGATAAACCGAAGCAGTGTTGGACTGTTCTGCCTATTGACCATCTTGGACGAGTTACGGGGGTGTTGAAACGCATTGCGATCATGTAGGTGTCGAGCAATAGAGCTGGTAGATAGATTAGAGCGGCTGCTCATCGCTAGGTCTCGAGGAACATGCAGAACATGTACGTGGGATAGCAGGTACATTGGTCGGACTGAGAGGTTATTTACAAGGATTATGAAGTATGTTCCGCTAGGCCTAGCGATGAACGGCCCCAAGCAACCTGCCAGCTTTTATGCTCGACACCTACGTGATTGCAATGCATGTCAAGAACCCCGTAAGTGGTTCAAGGCCGTCAGAGTAGACTGAACAGTCTGACACTGTTCCGGTTTGCCGAGGCTTCCGCAATCCGGCGACTGAAGCCTAACATGTGCAAACAAGTTGTCCTTGTTGGCTATAGAATTGAAGACTGGTAGCTCAGGTTGTTCAGATAGTGGACGAACTGTTCGCTGAGCTTGGCAATTTTGCTGCAAACGTTTCGTCACCAATCGAGGTGACATCATCAATGCGAAGTTGAATGGCGTGCAGTAGCGTCAAGTAGCCTCGGTAAGAGGCTCCCTACGCTACCGTACGCCACTCAACTACGCACCAATGATGTCATCTCGATTGGTGACGAAACGTTTGCAGCAAAATTGCCAATCTCAGAGAACAGTTCAAGCGCCAAGTTGTCTTTTTGTCCAGCTTAGCCTTGCCATGGTAAAGCATAGGATCAACCAGTGGAAGCGATGACCCCAATCGCCCCAGATGCAAATAGGTTACCTTATTGATTCCATATCACATGCACACACTAAATCCTCCCACTGTACCTTTGTAAGCGACTGATTGAGAATACACGAAATAACCTGAATTCATTCTATCAATCGAAATCATAGTTGTGCTTGCTTTGTTGAAACATCTACAGTTCTCTGTCACGTGACTATCACCAGCCGAGCGCGGGCTAGAGGTACTGCAAGGTCGCATACACCTATGCATACGATGGAGATTGTTACCAAATAGCTTATGGCCACACCAGAGTACACAGAGGTATGTACAGACGGTTGAGTACTTGGATGACAGTCATGCTACGTCTTGAACATTTGCGCACACTGTTTAGAAAATCGCATGTTTGACAGTGGGCAGCGGAACTTAGTTGATGTAGTACTGCGGTAATTGTCACACCAATGAGGCCGTAAGTGGCGAATATGCGGTATGGACACCTGTCAATGCTTAAGGTTGCGCAAAAATCGTACCTCGGGCAGCAGATGATCGGCGACACCGAGAGACTGAAGTGAACACCCCATCGCATTCGCACGTTGTGCGATCTCCCACATCAGCCACACAAACCAAACTGTGCATATAGTAGGCAACACCTAGTAGACACTATTTTAATGTACCAGTTGTTTATTAATCGTTCTATCTGGTAACCATACTGATGGCAACTGCGTTCCTATTCCTATATCGATTTCGTTCAAATATGGATGCCCAAGATCTAAGGCTGTCAACGTCTAAGTGTTAAAGAAAACACCAACAGTCCTCTTGGATACTTATTCTCATGCCGGTGTAATTGGCGGTTAGCCTGAGCTCCAAACGATACCCATACATGTTGTTAATACTATTGTTCATGAGGCCTAATGTGTTTCTATCCAAACTGTGCATGGAACCGCTCTTCGAGCCTAGCACGGCCACAACGACCGTACATCCGGCCCCCTCCAGCAACGACCAACTGTCTCCTGGAGCCAGTATGAACGAGGTAATGGGTAATAGACAGGTAGGCACCTTGTCAACATGCACATCAAGCGCAGCCACACCGGGGAAATCAAACAACAGCCAATCCCTTGAAACGACAAGATGAAATGAAATAAATCCAATAATACATACAGATACGGTGGCATAACTCTTCCCTAAAGTAGCATATGAAGTAAGTTGGTTAGCAACGAATCCGCGATAAGTACAAAATGTCCACAAGTTACTCAAAAAGGTACTACAAACATAATAAGGTTAATGAAGATAATTACAATTAGCGTAAGCAGTGGTCAGTTACTACAAGATTAGTCAAGTAGGCAGAACAAACCAAATAAAGTGAAATAAAATTTATCCAGCTTAAAAAGACCTAGTTTAAGTGTAAGTTGGTTTAGCCCAATTGCGGTGAAGAAGCATCAGGAATGCAACATCAGCCTCAACATAGGGCATATATATATATATATATATATATATATATATATATATATATATATATATTCATTTGATTGAATGCTGACCGTCTCCTTGAGCTATAGATCAACTATTGAAAGATTACATGCCAACGTAGGCAGTGGCCGTTAGTACTGAAGTGTCACTGAACTTTTTTCATTCTGAGGATGGGCGTTAAGTTTTTCTCCTCAGGTGATCAAGAGGATTGCAACTGCCGCAGATGCCTCACATATGGAGCCGCTCACGTAGAACCCTCTTATGACCACCGACCGAGTGGCTTATGATTTTTCTTTCCGATATCCAACTCCCCTAAGTTTACGACGAATAGAGGCAAGTTCCATGGAATTTTTAAAATTCAAAAGACTAGTGTGTAGCGCGGAGTTATTATCAAGAATGGGTTATGCAATGCCACGGAGATATCTAGTGCGGCATGTACCGTGCGCTAAAAGCAATAAACCCACAAAAGATTAAGTGCTTTCGGCTCACAGCACTATTTCAGATGAGGTCGCGAATTACTTCAAGTAAATCACGATCTATACTGAGACTGGATATCACAATCCAATTACATAATTGATGCTCCAAATGGGCCCAAAGAAAGCCACTAAAGCTACCACTTCCTTTGGCTCGTTAGTGTTCAGGGATCATGTTTAAGGGGAACCGGGAGAGCAGTGCGTACCGAACTTTCATTCTCTCATCTTAATGACATTGGGACTCAGTGGAACAGGATCTCGGCTGCTATGCACGACGCAGTAGCTTCTAATTCCGACGATATCAATCGTCACAGTACCAGTCAATGAATATCCAAGATGTCGGTGAACCTGCTGAAATCCAGAAGGAAACTCCGGACCAGCTCTGAGCACAATGGGACAAGACGAAATAGTAGGTGCGAACTAAAGAGGAGCCCGCACGCTGACAAGGGAGCCTGGTGAACCAGTCAGGCTTAAGAAATGGAGGAAGCAGAAGCAGGAAATTGTCACAAGTTCCAGCTGATCCACACCAATGGTTCCAGAAAACTAGGTGTCAGTGAGACAAGCAGAGACAGCGCGGGTATCCAGATACACAATAAGGAGCGCTGTATGGCTCAGTTAACCCACTGCTTCCGGACCCTTCCAAATCAAATGATGCAGGTTGTGTCATGGACAGTTAGGTTAGAGAATGTGATCTCTGAGACTGGAGCCTCTGGTGCTGGCAGTAATCATGGAGGAATCAGTCTGATAATTGTCCCGAAATTGCCTATGTCTATCATTCTCCACACACTGGCTGACACCCATGTATGCCAGATTCGTGAGGAGCAAACCGGGTTTCTTTGAAATCGAGGCTGCGTTAAGCATATAGTTACTTGACGTAAAGTTGTTGGAATCTCGCCGTACTTATTAGTGTCCCATTACGGCTGTCTTTTTGACACCGAAGGTGTCCGATTCGGTGAATCAATATGGCGTTTGGAGTTGTCTACTCAGGAAAGATGTGCCCGAGAAATAGATAAGTCCCAAGAGCGCTATACGCGCTTAGTTTGGGCAGAGTGAGGGATTAGGATAAACTGACGCCGCCTTTCAATAAATCTAGCGATGAGACAAGTTTGCCCACTGTCACTTTTCCATTCTAACTTCACAATTGGAAACTGTGTTCCCTGAACACGACCAACAAGGTGTGGAGTAGCTTCCAGGTGAGCGACATGTTAATTTGTAATGCGGCAACACTGCCCCAACCTATGACACCTCCCAAACGTGGCGAATATCCTTAGACAGATAAGCATTGGCTATTATCCGTTTTGGACGTTGCTTCTCACTCTCGAAATGAAAAGTCCTTCTCCCAGATAAACAGGAACAAATCCCTGCACTGACCCTTGACGGTGGTCAGTTAGAAGTCGTTCAGAAATTTAAGTATTTAGTGAACTATCTTAGTGCCTGTGGAACAGATGATAACCTATAAAACCGCATAGCAAAAACTTGGTGCGCTTTCGTTAATCTCTGCCACCTGTGGCGCCAAAGCAAAATCACTCACGCCCTGAAGGGTAGAGTCGACAATGCAGACGCTGGTTCAACTCCACTTCACAATAGCGAAACCTGGACCCGAAAGTTCTACCGTCGCTACCTAGCTCATGTCTGGTGGGAACACCGCGTAAGCAACGAGTGCGTTCGGCGTCCTGTATTTAGTGTAGGAAGAGAAAATCAATCACAGAACCCTGTTATATCGCGCACTAAGCCCCGATGGCTGGGACACATGTTGCGCATGCTAGCACACCGACTCTCGCATCGCGCATTGTTTGTGCGCCCAGGGTCCGGACAGAAAAAGAGATCAGAAGGCCAAGCGATGAAGAGGAATGAAAACACCCACTTCGGGGTTGACGTCAGGCAGGGCTGGAGTCAGAAGGATGATGAACACGTTTGGTTGGATACGTGTGTCGATATGGCGAAGAGCCGACTGCTATGACGTTCGTGTTGTTAGTTTCTTTGTGCATCCCCCAATCTTTTGGTTTCTCCCACCGGTCATGATCTTAGGCCCGGTGGATAATATGACTTTTAGCTTCATATTACAAGTTACTATTATATTTGTGATCTGTAATGTTTAACGTCCTATCTTCTTGGATTTCAGCACATTTGCAATGTGTTTTCCACCCTCGACTATTGTATTTTGTTAAGAGGTCCAAAATGTGACCACAGCCCGCAACCGTTTTCGGGTTGCCGGCTGAAATTCCTTCGCATCCGTACTATTTAAGGAAGGTGGTGTAGTCCTTGTGAAACACTGTGACCTCTGTTCGAACAAGTTGCAAATCATTCCAACTAAATGGAGTGAATTGAATAGTGGCAAGGTACAAGAAGGGCAGTCACATTAAATTTTCCAACCAGAGATAGCCTAACGCCAGTGGTGACAAACGTACCGAACTCTATTCTTGTTCGTCGCCTCACCGTGGAACGGGAATCCCGGATTATGGAAGAGCATGAAAGTTTCTGTCCAGGACGAGGCTGTATAGACCATACATTCACTCTAGGAGAGGTGTTAAAGCATCGCCAAACACACAACAGACATAATGGCCGTGTACTTTGACTTCAGTAGTCCGTTGGAATCGGACGATCGGTGCATTCTATCTGAAGTACTTGTGCGGAAAGGTGAGCCCTGAGTTATGTGAATATTTTTACGTGCCCTATACTCTAACATCATAGGCCGCGTTAGGGTCTAACGGTGACTTATCGCATATCTTTCCGACAACTAGTGGCGTTCGTCAGGGTTATCCGATTTCCCTGCTTCTGTTCAATTTCGTTGTGGACTCTATCATGGAGTGCTCTCTTTCGGAATCTCACGATGCAGGCGTTGAGGCGCTGCCTGATGAAAATCAAGTTGATCTTGATTATGCGGACGATATCGTTCGTTTTTTAAAGGTGTTAGAGTAGTCCATGAGTTGGCATGCGCTTCGCACCTTGGACAGTATCAACAGAGGCTTTGCAAAAATCTCCATCTCCCCCATCCTTTAGATGTTGATCAACACTGTGCAAGCGTTCTCCCTATAAAAGACCACATGTCTGTTTAACAACACTGTGACGTGGCGGATGTGACTCGCCACTAAATAAAGTCAATGCCCCTTGCTTCATCCTGGCGAAGCATTGTATTCCAGCAACTTTGTGCTGTAATTCTGGGGAACATTGGGCCTCTGTTTGACGAAGGAACAAACAAAAGGCGTATGAGCTGAGAAATCAGTCACCGGTTCCCAATGGGCGCGATTCCCTGAATTCGCTCCGCGGCCTTGCCGGCACGCTATTCAGCCAAAACCTCGGGGGTAATGTCCCCTAAGCCAACACCCGACTTCGGCTTGGGCGACCGGGTAGTATCTCGCCCTCTAACGAAGCCATGGACTTTAAGGTGTTGTGTTTGCCTCTACTATTTCTGTATCTTCATTTGTGTTCCATGGCTTCTGATGGCTCTATGTCCACTCATAGACTGTTTCAAATATATACAACACTGGCCAAATTTGCAACAAGTAATGCTGTCCGCCGGTTGATCCGGCTGCGGACCTACTCGTTGCACAACGCCCAGGTGGGTTTCGGTAAAATCCTCGGAACTATTGAATCGTCGACGAGCTGTGCCCGCCGGTACGGAGCACAATGAACTTCCCGGTTTAGCTCTCAACAGCTGAAGTCAAGCCTCCGCTTTGATCTGGTGGTCAAAACGAGGTGCTGTGATGGAAGCCGCAACACCGGCTGGAAACTTCCGCAGTTTATTTCACCACACCAACACCACTGGTTGCAATCCACATGTTGTCAGTTAGACAATTTGTGAGTCAGAGGGCGCGAAGAATACCAATCTGTGCAGGCGCTTGGCTTGCTGGGCAGAGCATTTGTTTTCCAATTTACCTTCTCAACTCAGCCGACTGTGACACCTCCTTTTCCTTCGGATGGCGCTTGGCCTGTCGCCACAGATCCCCCCTAGCGAAACAGAGGTCCGAAGCGCCAGCCAATCTTTGAAGCGTCATAAAACTCCCGGTCCTAACAGCCTACCCCAGCTCTATTCAAAGATGGCGGGAATGCGCTTGCCAACGAAATGCTATCAACATTCAAGCGGATTTGGATGGACGAGAAAGTCCCAATTGCATGGGGAAAATCGGTAACTGTCCCGATTCACAGGAAAGGTCCCAGCGACGGTTACGCCAATTATTGAGGAAGTTCGTTTATCTCTGTTGCTTGAACAACGAAATGAGAAGACGAATATTGGCAGATGCTAGCATTTCGTATTATCTCGTCAGTATCAATACAATAACAGGGAAATCCTTTTATATGTCTTACAGGGCACAGTCAAACCAATCAAATTTATTGTTGTGGTCATTGTTATCAGATTAGATCCACGGCAACCGCAGGTTGACAACTAATTGCTTTTGGACACAAAAAGCTGGTCTAATTCGGCTTATCGCGACGGCCTCGGCAAATCGTAAAAGGCGTGCATTAGTATGACGTAACAAGAGCCGGAAAGCTGATAAGGGATTGACCTGGTGACGAGTCGCCAAGATGTGCCTGCCTATGGAGGACGCTGGTGGCTTACGCGAACACGTATCATCGTATAATCTCTGTTGAGTTCAAAATTTTCGTCTTTGTTCTACCCCGCAGGCTTTTAGCGATTAGAGAAGCCGTTTCCCGAGAGACAAGCGGGTTTCCGTCCAGGCCGAGATTGCATTGACCACATCTTGATACACCACCAAGTTCTTGAACTCCGTCACGTCCACCGAGGCTAACCATTGTAGTGTTCTTGGACATCCGAGTGGTATTCGACGCAGTAGATAGATTTGAGTTGTGGAACTGGCTACTAAGGAAAGGTGTGCCCAATAATTTTGTAATCATCCTAAAGGATCTCTACAGTCACACGTCGGGCAAAGAGAGTTTACGGCACGCTTTCCACTTCGTTTGCTGTCACCAACGACGCGCGCCATGGTTGTCCTATTTCATCACTCCTCTTCAAGTTCGCCATCGAAGATATCGTCCAACGAGGATTAGAAGGCGTCGAAAAATGCAGTATTGTTTCTCTCAGGTAGCAGAGTCACTGAGTTGGACTACGCCGATGATATCGCTTCGCCTGTGGACGATCCGCAAGCTGTCCAGAACGCTTTGAATCGCTTAACGATGGAGGCGTCTAAGTATGGCCTTTATTTCACCCCAGGCAAACGTAAAATACTACTCCAGAATTGGCAGATGCCCGTGCCTGCCCACACGATTGCTGGTGAGGTCCTGGAACAAGTCCTCTGCTTCACTTACCTAGGGAGTTGCATCATAGTTAGCGGCTGCACTGGAGACGAGATCTCACAACGGATCGCAAAGGCTCGCGTTGCATTCATCAGAGTGAGACATGGCGACGTCGCCATTTCAGTCACAAACTCAAGGGCAGGGTATACATTGCCTATGTCTGAGCGTTCCTCTTGTATGACTGTGAGACCTGGCCGACGCGCTCGAAAGACAAAACGATTGTCAATTATTGACAATCGTTGTCTGTGTAGGATTGCTCGCATATGGTGGTAGCATCACGTGAGTGACGCAAAAGCCCGAGAGCGAGCCTCCGGAGCAAACAAATCATGCCTCCAAATCGTTAGTCGCCGACACAGCATGCGTTGGCTCGGCTACGTACTGAGAATGCCAGCCTATCGCCTTCCCCGTCGGGTTTTTGTGTTCCCCGGAAGCGATTGGGAAAAGTGCCGTAGTGGACAAACTATGACGTGATTAAGGAGCATGAAGAAGGCAACTCCAAGCTTAGCATCCGTTAGACCGGTTCGCATTTCAGGATGGGGATCACGCGACTCGGACTGGCAGTGGTTAGAAACGCCGGAGGTTATGGCGCACAGCAGACATCAGTCTTCAAGCATATTTCCTATCAGTTAATGTCTCATAGAACATAAAAATTCCAAAATTCCAAAACAATGTGTGTAAAACACAGAAATCGGTTTCTGCTCATGTTATATTTCGTTTCCTTCCTCTTATGGCGATGGTTTTGATGGGACATCGTCTATAATGACATTATATATATATATATATATATATATATATATATATATATATATATATATATATATATATATATATATATATATCGAACCCTCAAGTGCAAATTGTTACAAGACCAGCAGAAACTTGATAACCGCTTGACCCTTGGTAGCGAGGCACACACACATTATACACGTTAGCTAGAGGTGGTAAACACCTCAGCTACTGTGTCACAATACATAAAAGAAAAAGGGAATAAAATACAACAAGTGCAAGCCAGGTGAGCTAACGGTAACCGATGGGCACCGTTCCGGTAAGCAAACTGCCGGCTATTACGCAGCAGAAAAAAATTTACCATGCAAAATTATAATATGCTAACTAATGAGATCGTGGTTGGAGAGGGAGGCTAAGATGGATGGGGTGGGCAAGGAAACTCACAACACGAACGCCAAAGAGGTCGGCTCCTAGCCATATTAACAATTGCATCAAACCAAACGTGATCACTGTCTTTCGGACCCCAAACAGCGAGCCGTGACGCTCCAACCGAGGCCAGCTTCGAAGTGAGGGCCTGCATTCCTCTCGACCAAGTTATCGCTTGCCTACCTCACCTCTTCTTCCATCTACACCCCCGGTGAGCAAACAACGCACGTCGCGGAGGTTAGTGGGCTGGCATGCGTAACACGTAGCCCAGCCATCGAAGTCTGGTGGGTGAAATGACGGTGCTGAGTGGCTCATTTCCTTTCCTTGTGCAGTAAACAAGACGTCGAACACGCTCGTTGCTCACGCAGTGTTCCCACCAGATGTGAGCTAAATTGCGAAGGCACCGGTGGTCGAACGTAACTAGCCTCTTCATGTCCGCCGATCTTAGGGGTCAGGTTTCGCAACCGTACAGTAAGGTCGAACGTACCGCTGCATTGTACACTCTACCCTTCAGGGCGAGAGTAATGTCGCGCCGGCGCCATAAGTGGCGAAGGCTAGCAAAAGCGCCTCGAGATTTTGCTATATGGTTCGTGATCTCATCTTCAATCTCACGGGCGCTGACACAAATTCCCAGGTAGTTGAATTTCCGAACGACTTCTAGGTGGTTCCCACCAAGGGTCAGCGCAGGAGGCGGTCCCTGCCAATCTTGGAGGAACGCTTTGCATTTCAATGGTGCAAAGCAAAGCCCAAAGCGGTTGACAGCCAGTGCTAATCTGTTCAGTGCCGCTTGACACGTCTGGGAACTGTCACAGATGAGGGCAATGTCATCAGCATACTCTAAAACAAGAGGTAATTCTCCTGGAAGTAGCTTCACACCTTCCAAGTCATGTCCTGTAAATGCAATCTCCATGACTTCTTCAATAGCGAAGTTAAAGAGGAAAGGTTGAAGAGGAAAGGTGACAGCGAGCATCCTTGTCTCACACCACTGGAGATATTGAAGTGTGGCGACAGTTTGCCGTAAGCCTTCACTCTGCTTGAGCTAGGCGCGTATAATGCTCGGACACTATTTACATATTTCTCGGGCACACCTTTCCTGAGTAGACAGTCCCAAAGTGCATGTCTATCCACCAAATCGAATGCACCGTTGATATCGGGGAACGCGACAACGGTGGATCGCCAATATATGTGACAGCGCTCCAACAACTGACGCAAGTTGAAGATGTGGTCAATGTAGCCACGACCTCGATGTAACCCGGCTAGCTCTTCACGAATCTGGCTTTCACGAGCGCTAGTCAGTTTGTGAAGAATGACAGAAGCAAGTAATTTGGAAGCGATTGAGGACAAACTGACTCCTCTATGGTTGCTACATTCCGATCGTGAGCCACGCTTGACAATTGGGACCATGACGGAGCGGCTCTAGTCGGTTGGAACAGTTTCCTGCTCCCACAGTTTCACTAGTAACTCCTGCAAATCATCCACAAGAGCAGGTATCATAAAGTCGAAGATGGCTGGATGAAGATCATCTGGCCCCGCGGCTTTGTTCAACGTCAACAGTCCGATCTCACGTTTGAGTTCTGAGCGAGAGGGTGGATACAAAGGGACAGCCCAGGGAGCGGGGTGATCAGTGGCCGGCGAGAACTCTAACAATTCCGACCGATTAAACGGCCTTTTAAAGTGCTCAGCCCAATGTTCCAAGCGTTTTGACAAGTTGTGGATAGGCTGTGCAGTCTCGTCACGTATAGCTTCACTAAAATAATAATGTGTCAGCTGTAAACCGTAACGGCGCTTCGCTGCCGCGCGAGCACCACCAGTCGTGCGCGGGCTGAGTATACCGCGAGGACGCCCACCCCTACGCGGATTCGAACCGGGGACCTTATGATTGTAAACCAAACGTGCAGATCACTGGGCCACCGGCCGACATAGTTTCACTAACAACAGGTCTCCTGCTGCCTGTTTCCCCTATCAGACGGAATAACTTACGATGGTTACCTACGGCAGCGGCCACTTCCATCTCTGATGCACGGTGTGACCACCAGGCTTCGCGGTCTCTCTTCAGGCTAGCACGGAGTTTTGCCCAGAACCCTTTGCGAGTTTCATTGTCTTCGCTTCCAGCCGGAATATGCCGGCGAGCATCGATAAGTTCCAGAGACTGCGAAGAGACCCAATGTCTATGTTGGCGATTAGACTTACCACATGAGGATTTTCTTGCTGCTAGTATGGACAGGAGAATAGGAGATCAGTGAGTTTCAAATGCATCCAGTGAGCGCTTACTCAACTCGCATGACAGCGTAGTTCGACACGCATTCAGAACAGTTGGCTTCGCCAGTTGGCTGGTGTCAATGCGCTCACAACGTCGTCTTGGGCGTCCGCCAAAGCGCATCCGCAGGTCAGCACATATAGATGTATGGTCGGTGTCCACACCTGTGCTCCAAATTGAGCGACAGTTCTGGATGCAGCCTCTTAATCGGTAACTTATCGCAATGTGATCGATTTGCGTCCATAGCTGGTTCGAGGCTGGTGGGCACAAAGTCACCCTCCGGCGGGTGCTGTGTCGGAAATTAGTGCTCGCAAGAAATAAGCGAGCATCTTCACACAAATGAAGTAGCCGTTATCATTACGGGAGCCTACACCATGTTGGCTGCGCAGATGCAGTTCATCAGTGGATAATTTTCCAACTTGAGCGTTCAGATTCTCAGCCAGCACCACAGTGTCAGAGCTTCTTCCGTGGCGGAGCTGGGTCAGTTGGCGGTAGAAGTCGTCGTTTACCGAGTCATCGCTACAGTTTGTCGGTGCATAGGCAGCGATGATGTATAGACACTTGTTAGTCTCGCGCAGCTTCGAAGCTTTGAACGAGCCAGTCAATCGGACCGCACACATCCGGCTACTGATTGGAATCCAATCAACCAGAACAGCTTCAACCCGGGGACTTAGGGCAATGCCAAAACCAGCTTGGCCGGTGCTCGAAGCTGCATCGTCACCGGATAGGTTGAATAAGAAAATACTGCTTGCGTCACCCGCAGGGGATCGCAGAGTGAGTACAGAGCTCGAGTTTTGCAGGCGGGTCTCTGATAAGCAGCAGATATCGATCGAGAGGGTCTCCAATGTTTGGGCAAGTGCTGCCTGTTGACCGAGCTGTAGCAATGTGCGTAAATGGAGGCATGCTAATCTGGAGGATGATTGAGGGCTCCAAATGGAAGCCGATAAACTGGAATGGACCGCTTGGTTGGACATGGGCTTGTCGATAGGAGTGATAAGATCCTCCTAGGTAAGCCGTGATCAGGCATACGTAACACGTGTCCGACCCAACGCAACTTGGTAAGTGCTACCTGTTGTTCTAGGAAGTTAGCATGAGTATCACTACCTAGTACTCGCCAACGCACATCATCGTTGCGACTCCAGCAATGCTTCGCAGACAATGATGATCAAAGACTTGAAAGCGCCTCAGATGTTCAGATGCAAGGGGTCAGGTCTCACTCCCATAGAGCAGAACGGCCCTCACTGTGGGCTGGTATACACGGCGTTTCAGACGAAGGGAAACTCCCTTCTGTCGCCAAAGATGCCGCAGGTTCAGGAAGGAAGCTCTGGCCTTTGCAACGCGTGAGTTGACGTCAGTTTCTAGGCGCCCATCGTTGCTGATGTAGCTGTCAATATAAGTGAATTGATCAACCACCTCGAGTTCCTAGTTAGCAAACGTCAAGGGGTCATCAAGTGGTTGGTGGTCCTGCAGCAACACTTTGCACTTGAAGGTGAAAGGCGCATACCAAATAATGGGACCACTTTAGACACGCTATTCAAAGTTGATTGTGCCGCTGTAACATCGTCGAAAAGCAAGACGATGTCGTCCGCATAATCAAGATCAACTAAGATTTCACCAGGCAGCACTTCAACGCCTACATCGTGAGATTCCGCAAAGGAACACTCCATGGTAGAATCCAAGACAAAGTTGAACAAAAATGAAGAGGTCGGACAACCCTGATGAACGCCACTAGTGGTCGGAAAACTATCCGATAGGCCACTGTGACCTTCTCTTGAAACATAAACTTCGATCTGAGGACCTGCGGCACTTTCAAGTGTTTGATCATCGCTGTAGGCGAAGTACTGCCTGTGTCAGATAGCACCCGCGTGTCTTCAAGGATGATGTGCGCAGGCGAGTATTAGACAGTGATAAGTAGGCTAGTTCCTTAGACCAAACATATAGCACTGAATAATGTTCCTTGGTCTGGGTACGTGCTAGGTATGTCTTATCAACACTTATCAAAGAGAGCTTTGTTTTGTTTACCAGATGTGAGGTGGCGAAAGGCTCGAGATGAACAAAAGATGAGTATGTATGTATGTATTCTCAACAGTCTATTAACTAAACACAGAGCCAGCATAAAACCATGGAGATCAGCAGATAAGCAAGAGTCATCGAGTCATAATCATCGTGGCATGCTAGTTGAAGGTGAGCAACACACTTCAACTAATATGCCGCAGGAAGAATGGAACATTTTGATAAAAAGTAGAACAAAACATTTTTAGTTGGTTTTTCACAGGCCGCTTTTGTTCTTTTTTGTCATTTTAATGTTTGTAGTATTAAACATGTGAATCAATACAATACTGTACACAATTCTTCCATTGATTCCGATTGCGGGCCATATCTTCAAGAGTGCTAAGCCTCCTCATCATTGGGTCCCCATCCTGGAAGACGTACGGATCCAACAGCGGCAGAGACGACGTCAACAATTTCATGTGCTGCCGCCAAGTAGAAGGCTGACCACCACGCGGTCGCCTCCAGCCATGTCCTTGACGAGCGAATAGAGCGCGACGCGGTAGACTCTCAGGTGCCATGCGTAGGACGTGACCGAGCCATCTCAACTGGCGCAACAAAACCAGTTTGCTGAAGGAAATACTTGCATTCCCCAAGATGCGACGTCGAACGCCATTACTATTAACTCGATGTTGCCACCAAACACGAGCGATCCTCGATAAGCAACCGTTATCGAAGGCAAAAAGACGACGCATGTATTCCACGCGAATCGGCCAGGACTCGCACCCATACAATATTGAGCGAACTGATGCACTGTAAACGCGACTCTTTAGTGAGAATGAGACGTCGCGACGATGCCACGAATGCCTCAAATTGACAAATGCTGATCGAGCTTTAGCGATACGAAGAGAAACTTCTTTGTTGATAGTGCCGTCAGCAGAAAGACAGCTCACAAGGTAGACGAAACTATCCACCTGTTCAAGTTGTGCACCTTCGAGATTGAGTACGGGAGCAGGTGAAAGCCAATCCTTGAGCAGTATTTTACACTTCGATGGGGCAAAGCTCATGCCATACTTAGATGCTTCAACAGCCAAACGATCCAGAATGAGTTGCATACTCTGAGGATCGTCATCAAGTAAGGCGATATCATCAGCATCTAAGTCGGTCGCGCGCTCACCCGGTAGAAGCTCTAGGCCAAAAGGTTGGAAACCTTCTAGAGCATTCGACAGAACGTCTTCGATTGTGAAGTTGAAGAGGAATGGGGACATAGGACAGTCCTGTCGCACACCACTATTGACAGTGAATTGCGAGGAAAGCTTGCCATAGACCCTCACTCTGCCGGATGTATAAAGGTAAAGTGCTCGTAAGATGGCAGTATATTTCTCTGGCACCCCGTTCTTTAGTAAGCAACGCCATAAAGCAGGTCGATCAACAGAGACAAAAGCGGCACGTATGTCTAGAAATGCAATGATGGTGGGCCTGTGATAAATGTGGTGATGTTCGAGAAGCTGGCGGATCGTGAAGATTTGATCCAGGCATCCGCGCCAGGACGGAAACCAGCTTGTTCTTAACGGTATTATGATGCACGTACTGGGGATAGCCTGCAAAACAGAATGGATGCCAATAGCTTAGAGGCAACCGAAATAAGACTAATCCCGCGATGATTTGCACATGAAGTGCGAGCGCCTTTCTTGAAAATCGTGATAATGAGTGATTCGCCCCAAGAGGAAGGCACCTTCTCTTCATGTCAAATTTTTGCGAACAGCGCGGTCAGCTGGTTAATGATCGCCACACCACCGTACTTGAATAGTTCCGGAGGAAGTCCGTCTAAGCCGGCAGCCTTGAAGCGCTTCAAGCGTCGAATCTCGAGGCAGACTTCCGTTTCGCTGGGTGGGTTCAGAGGGACGAGCCAGGGTGGACAACAACGTGTACTGCATGTACTGATGGATGGTGGAGGCCAGTTGAACTGCGAGTGAAAGTGCTCGGCCCAGCGGTCCATACGCCTCTGTTGGTTGGTGATCGGAGACTCATCCACCTCACAAATGACCTCACTGACACCAGGTTTCTTGAGGCCAGTGGACCGAATGAGTTGGAAAAGCCTGCGAGTGTTGCCAGAGAGGGCAGCGGTCTCCATCTCTAAAGCACGCTCAGACCACCATGTCTCGCGATCCTTGCGTAGGCTTTGCTTGAGCAGCCAGTTGGCAGAACGGCGCCGCTCGTTGCAATCTGATTCCGCCGGGATCTCTTTGCGGCGCTCGAACAGCTCCAGAGAACGAGCAGAGATCCACGCCTTCAAGGGGCGTCGAGTTAGGCCGCAGCATGACTGTCCGGAAATGGTCATTGCCTTCCGTATACAAGTCCAGTGTTGTTCCACTTCTTGCGGGGGATTGCAACTGAGTGCATATGCCAATGAAGACTGATAGCTCGTCTGGACAGAGGAATCAGTTAATCTGTTTACATCAATCTTGCGATGCTTCGTGTTTCGGGATCCTCCAAAACACATACAGATTTTCGCGCAGACCAGAGCATGATCTGAGTCAACGAAGGTGGACCAAAAGGACCTGCAGTCCAGTACGCTGCCACGCCATCTGAAGCTAATTGCAACGTGATCAATTTGAGACCATGGTTGTGTTGAAGAAGAGGGACGCCACTTTGCGGAACGCTTCTTCGTACGCTTGAAGTTAGTGCTCGAAAGAAACAGACGACTGTCTTCGCACAATATGAGAAGTCTCTCCGTTATCAGAGCGGTTCTCATCGAGCGAGTGATGACCACCAAGGTGGCGTTTGTATGGTAACAGGCGGCCAACCCGTGCATTAAAATCCCCAGCAAGGATAACGACATCCGACTTGTTAGCATTAGCCAAGAGCTGTTGTAGATCCCGGTAGAATTCGTCCTTGACCGAGTCGCCACTGCAGTCAGTTGGAGCGTACACTGAGATCACAAACAAGTTGTGTCTCTCTTTGCGGTGCCTGTTGATTCTACACGAACCCCGAAGCCGAACTGCACATAGTCGGTTGTTAATAGGGAACCAGTCCAGTAGTGCCGCCTTGGCCTTGACACTTAGTGCTATACATATACCAGCCACACCCGCTGAGGCTGCTTCTGGATCTCCAGAAAGAAGCAGGTGATATCTGGCTTCACGGTCAGTGGGTGATGTCGGTATAAGCACAGTGCTGGGATCTTGCAATCGGGTTTCTGAAAGGCAGCAGACATCAATGTCTAGGGGATCTAGGGTGCGCGCTAGACCGGCTTGCTGTCCAATCTGCATGAGTGTCCGAACGACAGACGGAACGAGGATCGGAGACGAAGGAGAGCCATAGGTTGAAGCTCTTGGTCTGCGGCGGAACCGGAATCGCAGCCAGATTGTTGAGTACATGAATCGGGTAATGGAAAGTGAGGATTGTTAACAAACAATTGGCGTGTGGTGAAGTCGCGTGAAAGTGACTAGCAGAAACAGCAGCTGATGAACACGTTGTAATACAGTCCATGGTTTTGCGAGAAAACGTGATACTACCCGGTTGCCCAAGCCGAAGTAGGGAGTTGACTTAGGGGACTCCACCTCGAGCCTTTGGCTAAATAACCTACCTCCTCAAACGACCAAGCTTTTAATAGGTTCGTTGCGAACTGGCCATATCTCCGATCCATTGGCCTTATGGCAACCTTTCACTGACAAGCTGATATCTAGCCGTCTCCATCGATGACTGAATTTCTGGAAAGCCACACGGGCCTTACTGACACGTGAAGTAGGTTCCGCAGCGATGTAACTATCGGAGGTGATACAACTAGTAAAGTAAGTGAACCGATCCACCACTTCCGGTGGCTGCTTAGAAACAGCCAGAACCGGAAGTGTCGGTCCAATTTTGAAGCAGTACTTTGCACTTTGAAGGTGTAAAGCACATACCGGGGCATGCAGCGCTGTGTCAGGATATCAAGTAATGTTTGCATAGCCACTGCGGCAGACACAAAAATAGTTATGTTGTCCCCATACTCCAGATTTGTCAGTCGATGGCCTAGCAGAACTTCCACTCCAGTAATCTGAAAGAACGGAGTCACTTATGAACATTCCGATAACAAAGTTGAAGATGAAATGAGATATACGACAACACTGGCGAACTCCACTTGTTATGAGGAACTCGACAAAACCGAATACCCATACAGGGATTCGGAAATCACGGAATGGAAAGGAATTTAAGCAACATGCCTTTTATGGGTAGACAGTGCAGCAAGCTGGCGCTGTCAACAGAGTCGAAGGTAGCCTTCAAGTTCAAGAAAACCACCATAGTCGATCGTCTGTATGTAGGTTGCGGCTCTAAAACTTAGCGAGGAGTAAATATGTGGTCGATATAAGCACAACTAGGACGGAAGCCAACCTGGGTTTTAGTGATTGAATTCTCACGGGGAGCAGTAAGTCGTCGGAGAATGATATCAGTGAAGAGTTTGAATACAACGGAAACAAGGCTAATGGCTCAATGATTTCCGCACAAACCTTATCCTTATTGAAGATGGGCATGACAGCTCACAGCCGCCAGTCTGAAGATCCCTCCAATGTCCCAAATCGTGTTAAATAGAGAAGCCAATTCAGTCAACGAAGAGTCACCACCATCTTTCAGCAAAGATGGAGGAAGGTCATCAGGCAAAAGAATCTTGTTTCCTTTCAACACCGAAACGACACAGCGAATCTTTTCTAAAGTGGGAGGTGTCACATCTACTTCCCACATCGGCCCAGGAAAGCGGCAGTATCGCAGCAAGTCTGTTGGACTGATCTTTAAAAGGTTCCACCCAACGAAC
The DNA here is from genome assembly GCA_944474145.2 of Dicrocoelium dendriticum. NCBI lineage: Eukaryota > Metazoa > Platyhelminthes > Trematoda > Plagiorchiida > Dicrocoeliidae > Dicrocoelium > Dicrocoelium dendriticum. Next base: position 67,858,790 of record OX104070.1, on the reverse strand, counting down.
TAGTTGACGACGCTGGGAATGGATCAACAGTCTATCTTTCTCAGCTATCGCCCTGCTAACTGATGGCTTTCCCTAACCCGTGTTCCGGATGAGCTGGAATAGCACTCGGCTGTTTCCAATAGCACTGGCTTTCTCCATCTCACGGACGCTTGCCACGTACGAACGTTCCCAGTTGATTCGAAGACTCCTCGTCATACGCCGTCTCAGGGAGTTACGGACATGCTGAATCCTAGTGCCCATCGGAACCTGTTTCCGTGCTTCGTTCAAGCTGATCGATGTCTCAGAGATCTATTCAGTTACGGCGTCTCAAGTCAGGTGCACAGCATGTCAAAGGCATACTTCATGGCACATTTGAGACGATCCCAGTCAGCATTTGGCTCAGCAAACTCATTCATCCCTGACAGTTGATGGACCAGTTCGTCATGATATTGTTGAACTGCAGATTTCGAGTTCAAGTTACAGGCAAGAAGGTCAGAAGATAGGCACCTCTTTGGAGCAGAAAGAATGAGCGCCAAGCGTGCACGCACTGCAGTATGATCGGAATTCAGGCACGTGCTCCAAAATGAACGACAGTCGTGGACTGATGTACGCCATTTGTAGCTGATGGCAATATGGCCAACCTGGGTCCAGATTACTGAGGGCGGGCGCCGGGTGACGTGGTGTGAACGTTTGTGCTGGAAAGCAGTGCTGCTAAGGTAAAGGTGGCGGTCAGTGCAGCTGCAGGATACGATTACCAGTCTGTTCGGCGTGCAGCGACTTCGAAGCGGCCGCCTAGGTGTTGTTCAGAGACTGAAAGATGACCCACTTGGGCATTCATGTCAACAGCAACAATCAAATAGTATTCTTCGCCACCCGAAGAAGAGATGAGAACTGTCGATAGAAATCATCTCTGATACCGTCTGAACAGTATTCGGTAAGGAAATAAACTGAGGAGATGAAAAGGCACTTTGTTTCCAGACGCTTTATTAACACCAATAGAGGTTCGAAGTCGAACCGCATACAAGCGGTTCAGAGCCATAAAGTCGTAGATTCGTCTCAATGCTGTCATCTTGTATGCGTGTTTCGGAGACAGCACAAACCAATACCAAGAGTGAAGAGTCAGAGCCAGTGCTGCCTGCTGGCTGATCCGACCTAGAGCACGCACGTTAGAGGAACCAATGTGAAATGAAACTCTAGGCTTGATGGGAGAGCTACAGGTAGCGAGGGCAGCAGGTGCGAAATCAGCGGCACTCTTGCTCAAAAGACAAGGAAGGAGAGGGGAGAGGAAAAACAAGAGGAAGTATTGTCAAGGTGGTAGAGAGGGTAGATGATACTCTTCGGGTGCTCATTCCGACAGAGGGTTTTGCTCGAGAGGGGGGTGCTTTTAGACTTTGACACAACAGTTTGACCCACAAGGTAGTGCGGCATATGGTGATTCGTTTGAGGGACTCCACCCGGAACCTTTGACTCAATAATCTGATAAACAAGGCAGTGGGGAGCAAGTACAGCTCGGGATTGTGATTGCAAAGACCAGTTGGGATCTGGTTGAGGACTGTCACACACAGCCGTTGAAGAATAAAAAAAAGTTCACGAGATCTGCGATTGTATTACGTTACGCATCTGGGACCATAGCCAGCCGCGTTTACACCAGTTTGACCAGAGGCTGCCTAGTTTGAGGCGGGCGGTAAAAAACCATTGGGCACCGGAAGGTTCCGTCCCACTGTCAGCGACAATGCACGGCGTTCGTACTTTAGCTAATAAGGTTCGGTGAATATGCGGCAGTGGCGATCTACTGTGTGCAGAAAACGCTTACCCAGCCCGGATGCCTGCGTACTTTCGTGTGTATTCCCTCCTTCTAAGGGAAAGGGTTCGTTTGGGAAATGTATATGCAAATTCGGTAGAAATAAAACTTTGGCAAACACGTCAGTGTTAAGACGAACTTGTGTATATTAGTTGCATTCACGTGTTACAATCAAGGCAGCTGGTAGGGCTAGGATAGTAAAAATATTTCCTAATATAGGGCAATGCACATAGCCCGATTTCCTGTTACCCTCAATCAATCAATACACGTTAGTTGAGGGTGAGAAACACCTCAGCTAATGTGCCGCAATACAAAAAGAATAAAACAAAAAAGTTACACTAATAGAATTTAAAAGGCGGGAATAGTATGTTAAATATTATATTATGCAGTTCGTAGGAGATTGGAACTGGAGGGGAATCTAAAGGGTAGAGGTGGACAAAGAAAGTCACAACAAAAACGTCACTGAGGTCGGCTCTCAGACATACCACCAAGTATGTATAATCTAATGTGTTCATCGTCCTTCGGCCCCCAACCAGGCAGTCGGGATGCATCAACCGACGCCAACTTCGAAGTGAGGGTATTCATTTCTCTCGACCAAGTCATCGCTTAGCCTCCCGTCCTCCTCTTCCAACCGCAACCCCGACGCAAACGATGCACCCCGTAGGAGTCGGTGTGTTGGCATGCGCAACACGTGGTCCAAAGCTCGGAGTCCGGTGCGGATATAATGGTGCTGAGCGGTTCACTAGCTCTTCCAGCACGAAAAAAGCAACGCACAACCCGCTCAATGCTCACGCGGAGGTCCCACCAAACATGAGCTATCGTGCGGAGACAGCGACGGTCGAACGTCAATAGCCTCTTTATGTCTCAACGTGATGGGCCAGGTTTCACAAACGCATAAGAGGATTGAAGGGACAACTACATTATAAACGCTGCCTTTCAGGGCGAAAGTGATGTCGTGACCGTGAAAAGCAACAATCAATCAACAAAAGCAGCACCTCAGCTATTTGAACTGATGCATCGCTGCCATACAACCAGGATGACCTATGAAATAAAGAATAAGAAGAGGAAGGAAGACTTAAATCAAAACCTCAATACTCTAAGCAAACATTCAGGGACAAAGCGCCTACACCTTGTGTACACAACATACCGCCACAAACAGCTGACTATCGCGCAAAAATAAGGCGGCATCGGCGAGACAGCTTCCTTGCGGCTTTCACTGCCTCACGTCATAATCGGCCATTACCCCGCAGGTAACTAAGCACCAAACACACTTGAAACAGGCAATCCAATTAAGAGACAGCAGCAGACGCGCCACTGGTGTCGGTTGCGAGCCATTGCCTGTAAAGCCTCGAGCCAAGCACAAGGCGAGTCACGTGGACTCCAGCCAGGAAGACGAGACGGACCAACGGCACCCAGTTTGGTTGTCGATAACTTCATTTCCCGCTGCTAAGTCAACTTCTGTCCACCTCGAGCCTTGCGCCACCCTACACCTGGTAGACTAAACAAGGACCTCCTAGCTAAGCCGTGACCAGGCATAAGTAGCACGTGTCCGACCCAACGCAACTTATTCAGTGCTACCTGTTGTTCTAGGAAGCTAGCATGATCATCACTACCTAGTACTCGCCTATGCACATCATCCTTGCGGACACGCTGGTGCCTTCCGACATCAGCAATGCTTCGCAGACAACGATGATCAAAGATTTGAAGGCGCCTCAGATCTTCAGATCGAAAAGGTCGAAGATTGCCGAAAAGCAAGACGATATCGTCCGCATAAGCTAGACCAACTAACCTTTCACCAGACAGCACTTCAACGCCTACATCGTGAGATTCCGCAACGGAACACTCCATGTTAGAATCCACGACGAAATTAAACAAAAATGGGGAAATCGGACAACCCTGACGAACGCCACTTGTGGTCGGAAAGCCATCCGACAGGACACTGTAGACCCTGACGCGGCCTGTAGTGTTCGAGTATAGAGCACGAAGGATGTTCACATATTTCGTGGGAACACATATCGAACAGAATGGATCGATCAAGTGAACCAAACGAGATTGTTAAACTAAGGAACATAGCCATTGTCGGTCTGCGGTAGGTGTGGCGCTGCTCTAGCACCTGCCACAAAGTGAATATATAGTCTATACAGCCCCGTCCTGGGCGGAAACCGGCCTGCTCTTCCCTAATCCGACATACCCGTTCCGCAGTGAGGCGACGAACGATAATCGAGGCCAATAATTTTGTCACAGCTGGCGTTAGGCTAATACCCCTGTGGTTCGCACAGTCTGTGCGACTGCGCTTATTGTATATTGCCACTATAATCGATTCGCTCCAATTAGCCGGGACATCCTCATCCTTCCAGGTACGTTCGAATAGGAAGGTCAGTGCTTTGCAGAGGACCTCACCTCCATCATAAAACAATGCAGGTGGGATGGGATCCGGGCCAGCAACTCGAAAACGATTGAGGGTTGTGATCGCATTTCGGACCTTGGCCTCCGACGGAGGCTCTAAACTAACCGTCCATGGCACGTCCTGCATCACCGGAGTAGGAAGAGGTCTGGGAGCAGGGGGTCAGCTGAACTGATCTTCAAAGTGTTCAGCCCAACGAGCCATACGGCGCTCCTTATTGTGCATCAGCGCACCCGCGCTGTCTCTGATTGTCTCACTGACGCCTGGTTTCCTGGGACCAGTGGTGCGGAGTAGCTGGAAGAGCTTGCGATAATTGCTTACTGATCCTGCCTCCTCCATCTCTTGAGCCCAACTGGTCCACCAGGTTTCCTTGTCAGCACGAAGGCTCTGCTTTAGTTCGCGCCTAATAGCCCGTCTCGTCACATTGTGCTCAAACCCAGCCGGGAGGTGTCTTCTAGATTCCAACAAGTTCACCGACCTCTCGGATATCTAGTGACTAGTGCGGTGACGATTGATAGTGCCACAAGCAGATGCTCCTGCGTCGTGCATGGCGGCCGGGATCCTATTCCACTGAAGCTCAGTGTTATTAAGACAAAACAGTGAAAGTTCGGTACGCAGTGCGTCTTGATAGGCTTGCCTGACCGAAGGCTGAGACAATTTTTCAGTAGCCAATAGGAGGAGACGCTTGGTGCGCCTCCCGGTAAAGTTCATGGCGAAACGACAGCGCACCAAGGCATGATCAGAGTCGACGCAGGTACTCCAGAACGAGCGGCAATCCAGGATGGAACCACGTCACCTGTAACTTATGGCTATGTGGTCAATTTGGGTCCATCGCTGGCCAGCTACAGGAGGACGCCAAGTGGCACTTCGGCGTCCACTGTGTCTAAAAGCAGTGCTACTAAAAAACAACTCGTGCTCCGCAAACAGTTGCAGCAGACGCTCACCGTTGTCAGTCCATTCGAAGTTAAGCCCATAATGACCACCCAGCTGAGATTCTGAAGAACTCAAACGCCCTACTTGTGCGTTCAGATCCCCTGCAAGTACTATAATAGCTGAACTAGTAGCACTGCGTAGTAGTGCGGTCAATTCTTGATACAATGTGTCCTCGACACCATTAGAACAGCAGTCGGTGGGAGCATAAGCGGAAACCACAAGCAAACAGCATTTTGTATTACTTCGTAAATCCACGTTAGCTGACGTCGTCGAACGGGCTGCACAGAAACGGCTGTTCACCGGAACCCAATCAACCAACGATGGATCAGCCTTGGAGCTTAGAATGATACCTACACCAGCTTGACCCGTGAGTGTTGCATCAGCCTCTCCGGAGGCGTGCAACCAATAACGAGAGGATAAGTCGGGTGCAGTTAATTCAATAACCACAGGAGGGTCAGTGATCCTAGTTTCCGACACACAACACACATCAATACCCAGTGTGTCCAAGGTGCGTGCGATTGCAGCATGTTTACGTGTTTGTCTTAGAGTGCGAACGTTGAATATCGCCATGGAAACGGGATAGGGCGATTTCATAAGGGAGTTTTGCTGATAGGCGTCCGATAGGTGCTGTGGGATAGTGGCTGAAGATGATTCTAATCCAGCGGCACTTCGGTTGCTGTCAATTAAGATGGGAATTATAGAAGAAAGGTTAGTAATGGGAGTCGGGATGGGAGTAAGAGAAACAGGTGGAAAGGAAAGAAGGGAAACACCAGTAGTAGAGTGTTTTCGCTTATCCGCCCTGCTGTATGCAGCAGATAAGGCGACCCTTGATAATCTGCGCGACGGCCGATGCAGGATGAAGTTTATGTTTGAAGAAAATGTTATGGTTGTATGTGGGCTGAGATACTGCCAGGGCGCCCAGACATAGACAGGAGTACGATTAGGGTCCTCATCCAAAGCATTTGGCTCAAAAGCCAGTCCGCAAGGCAGCGGTGAGGTGGCAATGATTTAGTTTTACAGAAATGGACGCCATCCCATTTCAAACCCTCAACTTGGAGGACCAGGAGACTGAGTTTGTCTGACCTCTTACCATAGATCAACCTGGTAGGAGTATCTCTAAAAGTGCCCGGAGGCAACACCCAGTATAGCTCAGTGTGTTAAGGAGGTACGCAAACCGTTGCATCACATTAAGGTCCAGTCTCGTTGCGACGGAATCCAAATGGAAAGGGATGAACTGACGTTGTCCGCTTGGTTGAACATGAACTTGTCGACTGAACTGGACTGGAGCGACGCCCTGCACTTGTGTGTGAGTTTAAACTAGAAGACAAGCAACTATTGAAGTAAGGTGAGTGAAGATCAACAATTGGAGGATTGAAAACGAAAAGGATAAAAGTGTAGGATGAAAAGGCGCAAGAGGGGGAATAAGAGGACGGGAAGGCCTGAGTCAAGGTGATAGGACCGGAATGGTTCAGTCGCGATAATAGGTAGGACAGAACACTTGTCTCGATTAACAGGCAATCGCCACGGGATTGATCAAAAGTACAGAAGATCAAGCGTTTCTTGTAGTCAATCAGCATCCTCCATGCTAAATCTCCATCCAACGCTTCAGATAATCTGAAGTCCGACTGCAGCACACACGTCAAATCGTTATTGAAGATGTTGTAAAACTCGGGAGCGAGAAAAGAGTCCTGGAGGACAAGGCTGGTCATGAGTACAGAATCAGAAAGCGTTTCTCTCACTAGTACTGGCATTGAGCGATCGATCAAGAAATCAGAGATCCAGTGACATCGATGCCTCGGAGTTTGGACGGGAGCCGCTCATGTGGGACCTTGTCAAAAGCTTTGCTAAATTCGACAAGCAGGACATCCAAGGGTTTCCCGAGATCTAGTGATTGAACCCATTTGTACTTGACCACAAGCAAATTCGTCGTGTACGAGCGAGACCTTCGGAAACTATGCTTGGCAAAGAAATTAAATTCAGCCCCTCGGTGTGAAGCTGAAGAGCACGCTTGAGAATCCTTTCCATAACTTTACATAATAATGATGTTAAACAAATTGGGCGGTAACTAGCTGGATCCTGACCGACTCCGGAGGAAATGTCATACAGGCGCCCAAGCCACAATAGTTTGACGTGGTACACAAAAGAATCCTTCCCTTAAAAGACGACGCGGTCTAAAAATCGGATGCGTAAAGAGGAAATGAGCATGAACGCATTAGAACTGTTAGGAATTTGATCCGAAAACGTCACCTAAGTTAACAATTGCAAAAGAGAACAAGAAATTAAGTAAGTACATGATGGCCAACACAGCTGTTCATGAAACATAAAAAAGCGCATAGCAGAAAGCAGGAAAAAGCAAATCAGAATGACGCGATGTAGTCGGTGATATGTGCAGAAGGCAGACAGACCATTCATATATCGCAGGTGAAGGCAATTCAAGTTCAGTTGGGACCGGAACGATAGAATATACCCGTGAATGTCCATTCTTTGCGTATCGTCAAATCGGGAATCGATAGCTCTGGCTGAAATGTTGAAAAACCTAAGACAAAAACCGCATCACTCTCTATCCAACTAATTACTGCCCATACCTCCTGCTCAGCAGTCCCCGCCGAGTGAAGAGTAAGCTAGGAAAACAAGAAGAATGTCAACAAAATAATGTTACTACCAAAGTATGAGAAGAAATAGAAAAAAACGAACCAAAAATAGAGGATACAAGTCGGTTAAGAGAAGGGGAAGGTTTGGTACTGCCACCCAAGAGCATCTAACTGACGCTCGAAGCCCTCTACCGTAGACTCCCTAACGACGTGCTCCGGAAGCGAGTTCCAACGTTCAATAACTCGACGCGACAAGCGAGTTTCCGTCCTTACCCGGTCAGAACGCAGTTTGTGCAGCTTCAACGGGTGACCTCGGAGACTAGGCACCTTGGCGGGACTAAATAGTCAGGACAAGTCTGGACCGATCTTACCCGTTAAGATATGGTAAGTGAGGATCAAGTCTCCTCTAATTCTGCGGTAATGCATTGAGTACATACCCGAGCTAAGCAAACGTTCCGGATACGTTTGCCCTCGTAAACCCTGCACTAACCTTGTACCCACTCGCAAAACCCACTCCAGTTCCATTTTGTTCGTTAGAAGACAAGGTGGACAAGTCTGGATACAGTATTCAAAGTGGGGTCGCACAAAAGCTGAGAAAAGCTTCACAAAAGTATCGGCCGTTAGGACACCGAAGAAGCGTCGAATAAAGCACATCATACGGAACCCTCTACAAGTAGCCTTCCTCCAATTGTCCCCAGTGAAGCACTGAGGTATGGATGATACTTAGATTAACCTACTAAGTGACAACAGGGATTTCACTTCCATCAACTACATGGCGCGTGGGTGGACTAGCATCTCCAATGCGGAGGACAGAACATTTCGCCTGATTTATAGGCATCAATCTTAAAGTTGACCAATCCCACAGCCTATCCAAGGCACTCTGAAGTGCCTCAGAGCCACCAGGGATATCCACAATATTCCAGAGATTGAGGTCATCAGCAAACAATAGCGACGGTACTTCAAGCTACTGGGGTAGGTCATTGACATAAATTGCGAAAGCGAACCGAGCCCTGCGGAATGCCACTAAGAACAGCTTGTCTAAGTGAAAGACTACGCCCCGGGCGTGCACTACTCTCCCCTATAGAAAAGCAGATACCTATTTTAAAGGTGTCTCCAGGTATACGATTTCAACTTTAGTGAGAGTCGTTGTGAGACAGTAACGAAGGCTTTCGAGATGCCAACAAAATGCACGTCGATAGTGTGACCGTTGTCTACTGCCTCAGCTCAGCGTTTACGAGCTACAAGTAAATTTTTCAGACACGAAAATCACTTAAGGAAACTGTGCTGTACAGCACTGAGGTTAAATTCATTCAGGTGATTCTCCGCCGAATCGCTGACTAATTTTTCAAATAACTTAACTACTACGCTTGTCAAGCTGCCAGGTCAGTAGTCCACGAGCAGAGCGTTGTCATCGCCTTTAAAAATCGGACAGATGATTACCTCCTTCCATTCCCAAGGTAAGGCACAGCTGTTGAGCGATACTGAAAACACAGCTCAGCGGCCAATTTATGCATCAGCTTCGGATGAATTAAATCAGGGCAACGAGACTGGACCTTAACGTGGTGCGACGGTTTGCGTACCTCATTGACCCATTGAGCTATACTGGGTGATGCCTCCGAGCATCTTGAGAGCTACTCCTACCAAGTTGGTCAATGGTGAGAGGTCAGACAAACTCAGTCTCCTGGTCCTCCAGGTTGGGGGTTTGAAATGGGATGGCGTCCATTTCTGTAAAATTAAATTACTGCCATCCCGCTGCCTTGCGGACAGGCTTTTGAGCCAAAGGCTTTGGATGAGGACCCTAATCGTTCTCCTGTCTAGGTCTGGGCGCCCTGGCAGTATCTCAGCCCACATACAACCATGACATTTTCTTCAAACATAAACTTCATCCTGCATCGGCCGTCGCGCAGATTATCAAGGGTCGCCTTATCTGCTGCATACAGCAGGGCGGATAAGCGAAAGTATGCTACTGCTGGCGCCTCCCTTCTTTCTTTTCCACCTTTTTCTCTTACTCCCATCCCCGCCCCCATTACTAACCTTCCTTCTATAATTCCCAGCTTAATTGACGGCAACCGAAGTGCTACTGGAGTAGAACCATCTGCAGCCACCATCCCACAGCACCTATCGGACGCCTGTCGGCAAAAGTCCCTTATAAGGCCACGCTGTCCCGTTTCCATGGCGACATTCAACGTCCGCCCTCTAAGACAAACACGTAAACATGCTGCAATCGCACGCACCTTGTACACACTGGGTGTTGATGTGTGTTGTGTGTCCGAAACTAGGATTAATGACCCTAACGGGGTTATTGAATTAACTGCACCCGGCTTATCCTCTCGTTATTGGTTGCACGCCTCCGGAGAGGCTGATGCAACACTCACGGGTCAAGCTGGTGTAGGTATCATTCGAAGCTCTAAGGCTGAGTCATCGTTGGTTGATTGGATTCCGGTGAACAGCCGTTTATGTGCAGCCCGTTTGACGACATCAGCTAAGGTGAATTCTCGAAGTAAAACAAAGCGCTGTTTGTTTGTGATTTCTGCTTATGCTCCCACGGACTGCAGTTCTAATGCAGTCAAGGACACTTTCTATCACGAACTGAACGGGTTACTACGCAGTGCTACTAGTTCAGATATTATAGTACTTGCAGGGGATATGAACGCACTAGTAGGGCGTCTGAGCTCTTCAGAAGCTCAGCTGGGTGGTAAGTATGGACTTAACGCCGAACGGACTGACAACGGCGAGCGTCTGCTGCAACTGTGTGCGGAGCACGAGTTGTTTTTTAGTAGCACTGCTTTTAGACACAGTGGGCGCCGAAGTGCCACTTGGCGTCCACCTGTAGCTGGTCAGCGATGGACCCAAATTGACCACATAGCCATAAGTTACAGGTGGTGTGGTTCCATTCTGGATTGCCGCTCGTACTGGAGTACCTGTGTCGACTCTGACCATATCTTGGTGCGCTGTCGTTTCTCCTTGAACTTTACCGGAAGGCGCACAAAGCGTCTCCCCCGATTGGCAACGGAGAAATTGTCCCAGCCCTCCGTCAGGCAAGCCTATCAAGAAGCACTGCATAGCGAACCCTCGCTGTCTTATCCTAATGATCCTGAACTTCAGTGGAATAGGATCTCGGCCACTATGCACGATGCAGGAGCATCTGCTTGTGGCACTATCAGTCGTCATCGCACCAGTCACTGGATATCCGAGAGGTCCGTGAACCTGTTGAAAGCTAGAAGACACCTCCCGGCTGGTTCTGAACACAATGTGACCAGACGAGCTATTAGGCGCGAACTAAAGCGGAGCCTACGTGCTGACAAGGAAGCCTGGTGGACCAGTCGGGCTCAAGAAATGGAGGAGGCAGGAGCAGTAAGCAATTACCGCAAGCACTTCCAGCTAATCCGCACCACTGGTCCGAGAAAACCAGGCGTCAGTGAGACAATCAGGGACAGGGCGGGTGCGCTGATACACAATAAGGAGCGCCGTATGGCTCGTTGGGCTGAGCACTTTGAACATCAGTTCAGCTGGCCCCCTGCTCCCAGACCTCTTCCTACTCAGGTGATGCATGATGAGCCATAGACAGTTAGTTTAGAGCCTCCGTCGGAGGCCGAGGTCCGAAACGCGATCACAACCCTCAATCGTTTTCGTGCCGCTGGCCCGGATTCCCTACCACCTGCACTATTTAAGGATGGAGGTGAGGTCCTCTGCAAAGCACTGACCTCCCTATTCGAACGTATCTGGAACGAAGAGAGTGTGCCGGCTAATTGGAGCGAATCGATTATAGTGGCAATATACAATAAGGGCAGTCGCACAGACTGTGCGAACCACAGGGGTATTAGCCTAACGCCAGTTGTGACAAGATTACTGGCCTCGATTATCGTTCGTCGCCTCACTGCAGAACGGGAATCTCGGATTAGAGAAGAGCAGGCCGGTTTTCGCCCAGGACGGGGCTGTATAGACTATATATTTACTTTGCGGCAGGTGCTAGAGCAGCGCCACGCATACCGCAGACCGACAATAGCTGTGTTCCTCGATTTCAAGAGTGCGTTCGATTTAGTCGATCGATCGATTCCTTTCGAATTACTTGCGCGAAAAGGTGTTCCCAAGAAATATGTGAACATCCTTCGTGCTTTATACTCGAACACTACAGGCCGCGTCAGGGTCTATGGTGCCCTATCGGATAGCTTTTCGACTACAAGTGGCGTTCGACAGGGTTGCCCGATTTCCCCGTTTTAGTTCAATTTCGTCGTGGATTCTATCATGGATTGTTCCCTTGCGGAATCTCACGATGTAGGTGTTGAAGTGCTGCCTGGTGAAAGGTTAGTTGATCTAGCTTATGCGGACGATATCGTCTTGCTTTTCGACAATGTTGAGGCGGCACAATCAACCCTTAATAGCCTATCCAGAGTGGTCCCATTATTTGGTATGCACTTCGCACCTTCAAAGTGCAAAGTGTTGCTGCAGGACCACCAGCCACTCGATGACCCCTTGACGCTTGCTAACGAGGAACTCGAGGTGGTTGATCAATTCACTTATCTTGGCAGCTGCATCAGCAATGATGGGCGCATAGAAACTGACGTGAGCTCACGCATTGCAAAGGCTAGAGCTGCCTTCTTGAACCTGCGTCATCTTTGGCGACAGAAGGGAGTTTCCCTCCGTCTGAAAGGCCGTGTATACAAAGCCACAGTGAGGGCCGTTCTGCTCTATGGTAGTGAAGCTTGGCCCCTTCGGTCTGAAGATCTGAGGCGCCTTCAAGTCTTTGATCATCGTTGTTTGTGAAGCATTGCTGGTGTCGGATGGCACCAGCGTGTCCGCAACGATGATGTGCGTAGGCGAGTACTAGGTGGTGATGATCATGCTAGCCCCCTAGAACAACAGATAGCACTGAATAAGTTATGTTGGCTCGGGCACGTGCTACGCATGCCTGGTCCCGGCTTAGCTAGGAGGGCCTTGTTCAGTCTACCAGGTGTCGGATGGCGCAAGGCTCGAGGTGGACAGAAGTTGACTTGGCAGCGGGAAATGAAGTTATCGACAACCAAACTGGGTGCAGTTGGTCCGTCTCGCCTTCCGGGTTGGAGTCCACGTGACTCACCTTGTGCTTGGCTCGAGACTTTACAGGACATGGCTCGCAACCGACACCAGTGGCGCGTCTGCTGCCGTCTCCTAATCGGATTGTCTGTTTAAAGTGTGTTTGGTGCTGTGTTATCTGCGGGGTAATGGCTGATTATGACGCGTGGCAGTGAAAGCCGCAAGGAAGCTGTTTCGCCGATGCCGCCTTATCTTTGCACGATAGCCAGCTGTTTGTGACGGTATGTTGTCTACACAAGGTGTAGGCGCCTTGACCCTGAATGTTTGCTTAGGGCATTAAGGTTTTCAGGTAAGTCCCCCTTCTCTCGCTTTTCTTATTCTTTATTTCATAGGTCCTCATGGTTGTATGGCAGCGAAGCATAAGTTCAAATAGCTGATGTACTGCTGTTGATGATGATGATGATGATGATGATGAAGAAGCTTTGAAGGGATTTAACCCTTGCAATAGCGAGAAGAATTATGCCTCCGTTATACGGATTTCAGTTAGGCGGGATTCTTGTGACCAGCTCAACCTGAGGTAGAGAGGTCTCACGAGAAAAGACCAGCATACTGTTCGCTAAGTGTACAAGCCTTATTATAGTCGGTATGCACATGGGTCCCGTCCGCTCGTAGTAACGTTGCGCCACTTTACATAAGCAAAGAACTGGATTTATTGCGGCTGTCAGCCAAATCCTTCTCGTACTGAAGACGAACAGTCTTAAGATTTTGCCGACATTAATTTCTAGCCGCTTGATAGCTTTCGTAAATGCTGCTTGATGAAGCCGTTTGGTAAATTCGCCAGCACTTAGAGCATTTCCTGAGCAGGTATTTAACTGTATGCTCCATCCAAGGAGGCTGCGTCCGTGTCACCCTTTCCTTAATGTGTGCGATGTGGGGAGCAGAGATTTCGGTGAGGCATTCCCTAAATTTCTACCAGACCGCGGTGAACGCACAACGCAGAACTGAAGCTTTGTCTCGCATTGCGTTAAAGTGTGCCCTTCTTCACAGTGATCTCTCACCTGACTCCTTTGAAGTTGATCTCCTTGATACCGTTCCCGAGTGCAACCTGACACAGCATGTCTTGACGCCAACACGGATGGTCCCTTGTCAGACGATAAACATTCGCAAACTGGTTCTCACCTCGGGCCCATCTGATGTATCAGATCTAACGATCCTCCAACCTCTTGCGAAGAGTGATCACTGTACAGTCTCCTTTTCGTGGACACGACGCCTCACAATCCAAGATCAGGGAACACTGCGTCGAAATTTCTGGTGCACTGATCAGCCCAGATTAAGAACGACTACAAGTAACATGGACTGGAGTATACCGCAATCGTTGGAGGTTGATGACGTCCGAGAACGCCTACGATCTATGATGATGCGGCTCATTGAAGTTTGTCCCAAACTGTAAGAGCAGACCATCATCAAAAGGACCCCGATGGATAGATAAAGTGAGATCCCTAATGAAAAAGCGACGGAAACTATGGAGCTATTTCAAGAGTACAGGACTGACATCAAGCTACTTAGAGTAGGAAACTGTCAGAAACCTATGCATCCTGAGAAAACGAGACAAAAGACTACAATATGAACATGGACTGGCCATGGAATCCAAAAACTGTCCCAAGAAACTTTTTGCCCACCTGAAGCGAAATGCTAAGACAGGTAGTGGAATCCCCCCTCTATCCTCTTCTAAGGTACCGTCCTCTACGGCGATGATGAAAAAGCAAATCTACTGGCTGCGCAATATTCCTCGGTCTACTCAATGGAATCTACGCTGCCCAACAACTGTTTGCCAGAACACTACTCCTCTATGGACCAAGTTGAAATGTACCCCGGATTAATCATTAAGTTACTGCTCGAACTGGACCCGAACTCGTCCGCAGACCCGGACGGATTGCATCCCAGCTTCCTCATAACGATAGGTGAGTACGTCGCTGCCCCTCTCTGCCAGGTGTTTTGGCAAGCCCTCGAAGTCGGCTGCCTACCCACAGGCTGGAAAGCAGGTACCGTCCTGCCCAAATACAAGGGGGGAAACTAACAAGACCCAGTCAACTACCGGCCAATATGTCTGACATCAGTCGTATACAAAACCATGGAACGAATAGTCAAGTGCGCCCTCCAGCTACACTGTGTGAATCTAAAGTTCATCTCACGTGCTCAACATGGCTGCCGGAGAGCATGCTCATGCATCTCTAACTTACTCATCGCCATGGAAACATGGGCAGAAGCCATAGATGTCGGAAAACAAGTGGATGTAATATTCATTGACTTCTGTAAACCTTTTGATAAGGTTCCACACGTAGGACTGCTACATAAACTCCAGGGAATTGGCATTACAGGAAATCTTCTCTCCTGGATTGTTGATTTCTTAAGAAGTCGGACAATGCGCATACAAGTGAACCAAACCCTCTTTGCTCCAGTGACTAAGACTAGTGGCAGTCCCCAAGGATCAGTGCTTGGACCAGAGCTCTTCAAACTGCACATTAACGATCTGCCGACTGCACTTCAAACCGACTGCTTGATCTACGCCGATGACCTCAAGCTATGGTCAACAGTATCCAGTCTTGAGGATGCGGACAGATTACAAGGGGCTCTAGACCAGCTACACGAATGGTCCATCAAGTGGGAATTGCCAGTAAACCGAGATAAATGCGCTGTTCTCCCAATGGGTAGCACTGAACCGTACGGTGCATACCACATTGGTGGGTTTCTCAGGAATACCACTCACGAGAGAGATCTCGGGGTTATCGTGACTTCTGACCTTAGAACGACGCAGGACACATTGAAGAAGGTGGCCACTGGAAGGAGACTGGTGGGTGCCTTAAGAAGATCATTCGCTCGAATGACTCCTGAGATTTTTCAACCTTTGTTCACTTCGTACGTCCGTCCAGTCCTACCAGCTATCCATCCCCTTTCAAAGTTTGAATGCGCTCTGCTGGAAAAGGTTCAGAGACGTGCATCGAAAGCTGTTCTGGGGCTTCGTGATCTCCCGTACCCCATTCGACTCCAGCAGCTAAATCTGTTCTCCCTCGAGCACCGCCATCGCCGGGGTGATCTCATCTACACTAGGCGCATCCTCCGAGAGGAACTTGGAAGTGAGTTACAACAATTCTTCCGGCCCAACACTGACTGTTCCACACGAGGTCACACATGGAAACTATTTAAGCAAAGAAGACAGAATTCGCATGGACGTCACCCTATCCACTAGAGTGGTGAATGATTGGAACAGCCTACCGGAAGAAATTGCAGACGCGCCATCCGAGGAAAGTTTCAAGCGGCTGCTAGACAAACATTCGTTGAGAATGCTGGAATCTTGCGGCTGTCACTGCAATTGCGACGAACCCTCGAGGAACGTCGTAATGCAACGACACGCATCAAACCCAGTATGATACGGAATCGATAGGGCTGACAAAGGATTTCCCTCCTGCTCTCTACAACTCAATGCACTCAATCAATGTCTCAGCTGTGGACTGATGACACTTAGTGAGAGGCCAACAAGTACGAGTTCAAGTTCAAGCGGGACTGGAACGATAGGATGAATCCCATAAGTGTTCCTTCTTGAGCGAGTCGTTGAGTCAGGAGTTGATAGGGGTGCTCCGATTTCTTGATGAATCTACCAAGAAAACACCCGAAAAAACACCCTGGTCCACCAACTGAATGCCCACGTTCCTTACATTAGCTGTCCCTGCTGTCAGTTACGTGAAGTAAGAGAGGAAGAAAAATCGAAGGTAAAGAGTAAGGGAAATCAGTTAAAAGAAGAGCATAATACCAATGGTGAGGGAAAGTACAGAAAATAGAATCGAAGTATGAAGATGGGAATTAGTCAAGAAAAAGGAGCGATTTCGTTTTGCCACCCAAGAGCATCTAGTTGACGCTAAAACCCCTTAATCGTAGATTACTTGACAACTTTTCTTGAAACAGGTTCCAGCGCTCGATGACTCGACGTGATAACTGTGTCTCTGCTCTAACTCGATCGGACCACGATTTGTCCAGCTTCATGCAATACGCGCGGAGACCAGATAACATAGCAGGACTAAATAGCCAAGGACAAATCAGGGCCAACCTTCCCAGTCAAAATACGGTAGATAGGATTAGATCCGCTCTAATCCTTCGATAATGTATTGAACGCATCCTCAAACTAAATAGGCATTCCTCGTAACCCCTCGACCAATGTAGTACCGACACGCAACACCCTTTCTAGCACCATTTTGTCCCGGACAAGGCATGGTGGACAGGCCTGGAAGCAATATTCTAGGTGGGGTCGCACAAACGCTGAGAAGAGCTTCACAAACACAGTAGCAGTTAGGGTCCCGAAATAACGATGGATAAACCACAACATCCGGAACCCTTTACTAGCAGCCTTCTTCCAGATGTCCCCAGAGTGCAATGTGGAACAATGAACGACACCTAGATCAGCCTGACGAGCCACGTGAGGAAGTTCACTCTTATCCAGCACAACTTGGGGAGGAATCAGAGGCTCCCATACGCAGCACTGAACACTTTGATAAGCAGACGGTCACTACCTACTCGAGGACAGACGTATGAAATAACACTTAAAAACCCATGACTTCCCAAAAATGACAAGAAAGGTAGAGGGAAGCTGACTGCGCAAGACCTCAAATGGCCGGGAGGTCTACGAACTGACGTAAATGGAGTTGCAACGTTAGCTCAGATCCGTACCGAAAGGCACCAACGCCACACCGCAAGATAACACATCAACATCATCAACAGCAGTACATCAGCCATTTGAACTGATGCATCGCTGCCATACAACCAGGATGACCTATGAAATAAAGAATAAGAAGAGGAAGGAAGACTTAAATCAAAACCTCAATACTCTAAGCAAGCATTCAGGGACAAAGCGCCTACACCTTGTGTACACAACATACCGCCACAAACAGCTGGCTATCGTGCAAAAATAAGGCGGCACAGGCGAGAGAGCTTTCTCGTGGATTTCACTACCCTTTGTCTCAATCATCCATTACCCCGCAGATAACTCAGCATCAAACATACTTTAAACAGGCAGTCACACTAGGAGACAAAAACGGACACGCAACAGATGTCGACTGCAAGTCATATCCTGTAAAACCTCGAACCAAGTACAAGTCGAGTCACGTGGACTCGAGTCTGGAAAGCGAGACGGACCAACGGCCCCCAGTTAGGACGTAAGTGACTTTATTTCCACCTGTCAAGTCAACTTTCACCCGCTTCGAGCGATGCGCTACCGTACATCTGGGAGATATAAGAAGGACCTTCTCGGTAAGCGGTGACCGGACATACCTAGCACGTGTCCGAGCCAACGCAACTTATTTAGTGCTATCTGTTGTTTTAGAGAGCTAGTATGATTATCACTACCTAGTACTCGCCCACGCACACCATCGTTGTGGACACGCTGGTGCCATCCGACATCAGCAATGCTTCGCAGACAGCGATGATCAAAGATTTGAAAGCGCCTCAGATCTTCAGATCGAAAAGGTCGAAGATTGCCGAAAAGCAAGACGATATCGTCCGCATAAGCTAGACCAACTAACCTTTCACCAGACAGCACTTCACGCCTACATCGTGATTCCCCGGCCCACCGGAACACTCCATGTTAGAATCCACGACGAAATTAATAAACAATAAATGGGGAAATCGGGACAACCCTGACGAACGCCACTTGTGGTCGGAAAGCCATCCGACAGGACACTGTAGGACCCTGACGCGGCCCTGTAGTGTTCGAGTATTATGAGGCACGAAGGATGTTCACATATTTCGGTGGGAACACATATCGAACAGAATGGATCGATCAAGTGAACCAAACGAGATTGGTTAAACTAAGGAACATAGGCCAATGTCGGTCTGCGGTAGGTGTGGCGCTGCTCTAGCACCTGCCACAAAGTGAAATCTTAGTCTATACAGCCCCGTCCCTGGGCGGAGGAACCGGCCTGCTCTTCCCTAATCGGACATACCCGTCCCGCAGTGGAGGCGACGAACGATATTCGAGGCCATAATTTTGTCAGAGCTGCGTTAGGCTAATACCCCTGTGGTCGCACAGTCCCTGTGCGACTGCGCTTATTGTATATTGCCTACTATAATCGATTTCGCTCCAATTAGCCGGGACAATCCTCATCCTTCCAGGTACGTTCGAATAGGGAGGTCAGTGCTTTGCAGAGGGACCTCACCTCCATCATAAAACAATGCAGGTGGGATGGGATCCGGGGCCAGCAACTCGAAAAACGAGGAGGGTTGGTTGATCGCATTTCGGACTTGGCCTCCGACGGAGGCTCTATACTATCCGTCCATGGCACGTCCTGCATCCCCGGAGTAGGAAGAGGTCTGGGAGCAGAGGGGTCCAGCTGAACTGATCTCAAAGTGTTCAGCCCAACGAGCCATACGGCGCTCCTTATTGTGCATCAGCGCACCCGCGCTGTCTCTGATTGTCTCACTGACGCCTGGTTTCCTGGGACCAGTGGGTGCGAGTAGGCTGGAAGAGCTTGCGATAATTGCTTACTTATCCTGCCTCCTCCATCTCTTGAGCCCAACTGGTTCACCAGGTTTCCTTGTCAGCACGAAGGCTCTGCTTTAGTTCGCGCCTAATAGCCCGTCTCGTCACATTGTGCTCAAACCCAGCCGGAGGTGTCTTCTAGATTCCACAAAGTTCACCGACCTCTCGGATATCTAGTGACTGGTGCGGTGACGATTGATAGTGCCACAAGTAGATGCTCCTGCGTCGTGCATGGCGGCCGAGATCCTATTCCACTGAAGCTCAGTGTCATTAGGACAAAACAGCGAAAGTTCGGTACGCAGTGCATCTTGATAGGCTTGCCTGACCGAAGGCTGAGACAATTTTTCAGATGCCAATAGGAGGAGACGCTTGGTGCGCCTCCCGGTAAAGTTCATGGAGAAACGACAGCGCACCAAGGCATGATCAGAGTCGACGCAGGTACTCCAGAACGAGCGGCAATCCAGGATGGAACCACGTCACCTGTAACTTATGGCTATGTGGTCAATTTGGGTCCATCGCTGGCCAGCTACAGGAGGACGCCAAGTGCCACTTCGGCGTCCACTGTGTCTAAAAGCAGTGCTACTAAAAAACAACTCGTGCTCCGCAAACAGTTGCAGCAGACGCTCACCGTTGTCAGTCCATTCGAAGTTAAGCCCATAATGACCACCCAGCTGAGATTCTGAAGAACTCAAACGCCCTACTTGTGCGTTCAGATCCCCTGCAAGTACTATAATAGCTGAACTAGTAGCACTGCGTAGTAGTGCGGTCAATTCTTGATACAATGTGTCCTCGACACCATTAGAACAACAGTCGGTGGGAGCATAAGCGGAAACCACAAGCAAACAGCATTTTGTATTACTTCGTAAATCCACGTTAGCTGACGTCGTCGAACGGGCTGCACAGCAACGGCTGTTCACCGGAACCCAATCAACCAACGATGGATCAGCCTTGGAGCTTAGAATGATACCTACACCAGCTTGACCCGTGAGTGTTGCATCAGCCTCTCCGGAGGCGTGCAACCAATAACGAGAGGATAAGTCGGGTGCAGTTAATTCAATAACCACAGGAGGGTCAGTGATCCTAGTTTCGGACATACACACAACATCAATACCCAGTGTGTCCAAGGTGCGTGCGATTGCAGCATGTTTACGTGTTTGTCTTAGAGTGCGAACGTTGAATATCGCCATGGAAACGGGATAGGGCGATTTCATAAGGGAGTTTTGCTGATAGGCGTCCGATAGGTGCTGTGGGATAGTGGCTGAAGATGATTCTAATCCAGCGGCACTTCGGTTGCTGTCAATTAAGATGGGAATTATAGAAGAAAGGTTAGTAATGGGAGTCGGGATGGGAGTAAGAGAAACAGGTGGAAAGGAAAGAAGGGAAACACCAGTAGTAGACGTGTTTTCGCTTATCCGCCCTGCTGTATGCAGCAGATACGGCGACCCTTGATAATCTGCGCGACGGCCGATGCAGGATGAAGTTTATGTTTGAAGAAAATGTTATGGTTGTATGTGGGCTGAGATACTGCCAGGGCGCCCAGACATAGACAGGAGTACGATTAGAGTCCTCATCCAAAGCATTTGGCTCAAAAGCCAGTCCGCAAGGCAGCGGTGAGGTGGCAATGATTTAGTTTTACAGAAATGGACGCCATCCCATTTCAAACCCTCAACCTGGAGGACCAGGAGACTGAATTTGTCTAACCTTTCACCACTGACCAATCTGGTAGGAGAGACTAAGCGTTTGGAACATTAATTGTTGTAGTGGGTATAACAAATGGTGGGAATTAGTGACGCGTTGTGAGCTTATTGATGTGGCCGCTGTGTCGGAGTCCTGGCTCTCTCCAGATGACCTTATTGGTGATCTGCTTATAGACTTTGCGTGCTACAGGGCTGACAAGCCCGGGTAGCAGACTGGTGGAGGAGTACTCTTGCTTATAAGCTGCCAATATAAACACTGAGAGGCTCCATTTACCATGAGTTCTGCTAATGTTCAGGTGATATCCTGCTATCTAAGAACATGGGGTGGATTGGAGATTATAGTATGTGTTTATCGTAGCCCATCCTCCACGCGAGAAGAGGACAGGGATCTTGGTACTTTACTAAGACAGGCGGCAATGGTCGCACCCAATTTTCTGATCGTCGGTGACCTAAACCTTCCGCATGCTGATTGGCAGCATGCTGAAAACAGAGTGGGTACTTTAGAGAAGGAACTAGTAGATTGGATGCACATAAATGCGTTCGAGCAATACGTCAATGTTCCGATTAGGAGTCGTACTGGGAGTACCCTTTCAACCCTTGATATCGTGATCGCCAGACATGGTCACTTGATTGACCTATGTGTGGAGCCGCCCATAGGTGAGAGTGATCAATGTTTTGACCTTTTCTCTGGACACACCGGGGCTTGCAGAGAACCGTCGAATGGGAAGAGATTTAAATCGTATTGATTTTACGAAGCTGCGGGATTGAGCCCTTCAGATCACTTGGGTCCCTGAACAGGACAAGGCCACTTTGGAACAGAGGTGGCTTCTACTTAAAGGTGGACTTGTACAGTTGCTGAATGAATTTGCTCCTCTTCGCCCCAGAAGGCATCTTGGGAAACCCCGATGGTGGAGAAGAAACACTGATAAAGCGATAAAGAGGCGCAATGCTGAGTAGAGAAAATATCAAGAAACTCGGGGCTTCCGACGTTGGCTACAGTACAAAAGGTGTCAAAACATGGCTATTAAGTTACAGCGGCAGGCGAAGTACTCATATGAGCTTAGGTTGGCCAAATTTGCGAAAACTGATCCCAAGTGTTATTACAGTTATGTCTAGTCAAAGGCTTCTTTAAGAGAGGTGGTCGGCTGTCTAACCATGGAGGACGGTACCTAGGCTGTAGACGATGTTGATAAAGTAGAAGTGCTGCTACGTGTCTACCAAAGCCTGCATCGGAAGGATAGTGGGTCAGCCTTGCCATCACAGCCGCATTGCTCAACTAGCTACACAATGCGGGAAATTATTCTCAATGTGTCAGAGGCCTTCACAGTGCTGGGCAGTTTGAACCCTTGTAAATCAGCTGGTCCTGATAGCGTACATCCCGCCATAGTTAAGTCTCTGGCTGATATCCTTCAGTATCCCGTAGCGGAGTTATTCAACCAGTCTCTTCAAGATTGCAAGCTGCCACGTGATTGGAAGGAGGCGACTATTGTTGCCATCCACAAGGGGGTTCTAAGTCGGTACCTTTTAACTATAGACCTGTTAGTTTGACCAGCATCATGCTGAAATGCTTGTAAAAGCTTATAAGGTACAGAATCTATGAGCACTTGACTGAGCACAATCTAATTAGAGCGGAACAGCATGGCTTTCTCAAAAAGAAGTCTTGTCTTACCAATTTATTGTTTTTTAGACGAGATTACCCGTTATCTTGATGGTGGGATATCGGTAGAGGTGTGCTATTTGGACTTCAGCAGTCTTTGACTCCGTGAACCATCGACTTTTAATTGAGACGCTGACATGGTTTGGATTGCATTCTCAACTATTACTATGGCTCTCTGAATTCTTAGGTGGAAGGACATTCAGAGTCAGCGTTGGGGAAGCGAGTTCTAGTGTTGGCTATGCCTACAGTGATGTCCCACAGGATTCGGTACTGGGTCCATTGCTGTTTCTTATGTTTATAAATGACCTGGCTCCTCTTCTTGAGGATCCCTGGTACATCTTCGCAGATGACTTGAAGCTAGTCAATAGGGGAAACCGAGCAACATTGGCTAAGGACATCATCACTGTAGTGAATTGGTCAACCCAATGGGACCTACCTCTAAATGCCAACAAATGTCAACTATTGACTAGTAGTGGTAGCGAAATTGCAGTTCAGTCTCCTGTGGGATTTCTATCATTGCGGTGTACTGATGAAGCCCGTGATCTAAGTGTCATCGTAGCGAACAATTTTAAGCCTTCGGCACAGTGTCGCCATGCTGCCAATAAAGCACGACACGAGTTATTTCGTCTTAGGAGGGCGCTGAGTAACACTAAAGCAGAAGTATTCTTGCCCTTATATAAAGCAGTGGTCAGGCCACATCTAGAGTATTGTGTTCAGGCCTGGTCACCGTACCTCCAGAGTGACATCATTTGTATAGAAAAGATTCAGAAACTTGCGACCAGGATGATTGAAGGTCAACGATGGTAGTCTTACGAAGACCGTCTAAGTAGCTTAGGATTATTTTCCTTGAAACGGCGTAGATTGAGGGGATTTGATAGAGACGTTTAAGATCATTAAGGGACTTAGTGATATTAGCTCCACCCATCTGTTTGAGTTGGCTACGTCAGACCATCTGCGCGGGCATCGCCTGAAGCTCAAACATCACAGAGCTCGTTTGGACATCAGGGCAAAGTCTTTTACGAATCGAGTAGTTAACTTCTGGAATAAACTTCCTTCTGGTTTAGTGGAGTCTGAGACCGTAGAAGCCATCAAAAGGGGCTTAGACAATTGTTGGTCCATCCTTTTTCCAGAGATATTGTAGTTGTACTGGAATATGTAGTGTATTTTGATGCTGACATATGCAAGTGCAGAGATTGCTCTTGTTCTTGCTTAATTCCATTGCAGAAGCAAGAAGAGACAATCCAACGTCGAAGTGCTGGGGGCTGCTTCACTTATCGGCACAAGAACTGGACGCTCGTTAGGTGGAAGCCTCTATCGTACATCTGACCTGACCTGAGTAGCTCTCAACGTGTACGCGGGCATCACCCAGTATAGTTCAATGGGTCATCATCATCATCAATAGCAGTACATTAACCATTTGAACTGATGCTTCGCTGCCATACAACCATGAGGACCTATGAAATAAAGAATAAGAAGAGGGAGAGAAGGGGGACTTACCTGAAAACCTTAATGCCCTAAGCAAACATTCAGGGTCAAGGCGCCTACACATTGTGTACACAACATACCGCCACAAACAGCTGACTATCGCGCAAAAATAAGGCGGCATCGGCGAGACAGCTTCCTTGTGGCTTTCACTGCCTCACGTCATAATCAGCCATTACCCCGCAGGTAACTCAGCACCAAACTCACTTGAAACAGGCAATCCGATTAAGAGACAGCAGCTGACGTGTCACTGGTGTCGGTTGCGAGCCATTTCCTGTAAAGTCTCGAGCCAAGCACAAGGCGAGTCACGTGGACTCCAGCCCGGAAGACGAGACGGACCAATGGCACCCAGTTTGGTTGTCGATAACTTCATTTCCCGCTGCCAAGTCAACTTCTGTCCACCTCGAGCCTAGCGCCACCCTACACCTGGTAGACTAAACAAGGACCTCCTAGCTAAGCCGTGACCAGGCATACGTAGCACGTGTCCGACCCAAGGCAACTTATTCAGTGCTACGTGTTGTTCTAGGGTGCTAGCATGATTATCACTGCCTAATACTCGCCTATGCACATCATCGTTGCGGATACGCTGGTGCCATCCGACACCAGCAATGCTTCGCAAACAACGATGATCAAAGACTTGAAGGCGCCTCAGATCTACAGACCGAAGGGGCCAAGTTTCACTACCATAGAGCAGAACGGCCCTCACTGTGGCCTTGTATACACGGCCTTTCAGGCGGAGGGAAACTCCCTTCTGTCGCCAAAGATGACGCAGATTCAAGAACGCAGCTCTGGCCTGCGTGAGCTCACGTCAGTTTCTATGCGCCCATCATTGCTGATGCAGCTGCCAAGATAAGTGAATTGATCAACCACCTCGAGTTCCTCGTTAGCAAACGTCAAGGGGTCATCAAGTGGCTGGTGGTCCTGCAGAAACACTTTGCACTTTGAAGGTTCGAAGCGCATACCAAATAATGGGACCACTCTGGATAGGCTATTCAGGGTCGATTGTGCAGCCTCAACATTGTCGAAAAGCAAGACGATATCGTCCGCATAAGCTAGACCAACTAACCTTCCACCAGGCAGCACTTCAACGCCTACATCGTAAGATACCGCAACGTAACACTCCATGATAGAATCCACGACGAAATTGAACAAAACGGGGAAATCGGACAACCCTGACGAACGCCACTTGTAGTCGAAAAGCTATCCGATAGGACCCCATAGATCCTGACGCGGCCTGTAGTGTTCGAGTATAGAGCACGAAGGATGTTCACATATTTCGTGGGAACCCCTTTTCGCGCAAGTAATTCGAAAGGAATCGATCGATCGACTGAATCGAACGCACTCTTGAAATCGAGGAACACAGCTATTGTCGGTCTGCGGTATGCGTGGCGCTGCTCTAGCATCTGCCGCAAAGTAAATATATGGTCTATACAGCCATGTCCTGGGCGAAAACCGGCCTGCTCTTCTCTAATCCGAGATTCCCGTTCTGCAGTGAGGCGACGAACGATAATCGAGGCCAATAATTTTGTCACAACTGGCGTTAGGCTAATACCCCTGTGGTTCGCACAGTCTGTGCGACTGCCCTTTTTGTATATTGCCACTATAATCGATTCGCTCCAATTAGCCGGCACACTCTCTTCGTTCCAGATACGTTCGAATAGGGAGGTCAGTGCTTTGCAGAGGACCTCACCTCCATCCTTAAATAGTGCAGGTGGTAGGGAATCCGGGCCAGCGGCACGAAAACGATTGAGGGCTGTGATCGCGTTTCGGACCTCGGCCTCCGACGGAGGCTCTAAACTAACCGTCCATGGCTCGTCCTGCATCGCCTGAGTAGGAAGAGGTCCGGGAGCAGGCGGCCAGCTGAACTGATGTTCAAAGTGCTCAGCCCAACGAGCCATACGGCGCTCCTTATTGTGTATCAGCGCACCCGCGCTGTCCCTGATTGTCTCACTGACGCCTGGTTTTCTCGGACCAGTGGTGCGTATTAGCTGGAAGAGCTTCCGGTAATTGCCTACTGCTCCTGCCTCCTCCATTTCTTGAGCCCGACTGGTCCACCAGGCTTCCTTGTCAGCACGTAGGCTCTGCTTTAGTTCACGCCTAATAGCTCGTCTGGTCACATTGTGTTCAGAACCAGCCGGGAGGTGCCTTCTAGCTTCCAAAAGGTTCACGGACCTCTCGGATATCCAGTGACTGGTGCGATGACGATTCATAGTGCCACAAGCAGATGCTCCTGCGTCGTGCATAGTGGCCGAGATCCTATTCCACTGAAGTTCAGGATCATTAGAACAAGACAACGAGAGTTCGCTATGCAGTGCTTCTTGATAGGCTTGCCTGACAGAGGGCTGGGACAATTTCTCCGTTGCCAATCGGGGGAGACGCTTTGTGCGCCTTCCGGTAAAGTTCAAGGAGAAACGACAGCGCACCAAGGCATGGTCAGAGTCGACACAGGTACTCCAGTACGAGCGGCAATCCAGAATGGAACCACGCCACCTGTAACTTATGGCTATGTGGTCAATTTGGGTCCATCGCTGGCCAGCTACAGGTCGGCGCCAAGTGGCACTTCGGCGCCCACTGTGTCTAAAAGCAGTGCTAGTAAGAAACAACTGGTACTCCGCACACAGTTGCAGCAGACGCTCGCCGTTGTCAGTCCATTCGAAGTTAAGTCATACTTACCACCCAGCTGAGCTTCTGAAGAGCTCAGACGCCCTACTAGTGCGCTCATATCCCCTGCAAGTACTATAATATCTGAACTAGTAGCACTGGGTAGTAGTGCGTTCAGTTCGTGATAGGTGTCCTTGACTGCATTAGAACTGCAGTCGATGGGAGCATAAACGGAAATCACAAACAAACAGCGTTATGTTTTACTTCGCGAATTCACCTTAGCTGATGTCGTCAAACGGGCTGCACATAAACGGCTGTTCACCGGAACCCAATCAACCAACGATGACTCAGCCTTGAAGCTGAGAATGATATCTACACCAGCTTGACCCGTGAGTGCTGCATCGGCGTCTTCGGATGCGTGCAACCAATAACGAGAGGATAAGCCGGGTGTAGTCAATCCAATAACCACAGGAGGGTCAGTGATCCTAGTTTCCGACACACAACACACATCAATACCCAGTGTGTTTAAGGTGCGTGCGAGTGCAGCCTGCTGACCTGTTTGTCTTAGAGTGCGGACGTTGAATGTCGTCATGGAAACGGGACAGCGTGGCCTTATAAGGGACTTTTGCCGACAGGCGTCCGATAGGTGGGGAAACAAGTTGATGGCAAGTGTCGGCCTCTGCGCATGGCGTGCGCCGACGAAACTGCTCCAAGGTTAGTACTGTCCCGCCTCGGTCGCCTAAAGGGGATGAAAATTCATGTCCGGCCAGACCTTGATCCCGCAGAACGAGAGCAGCTGAAGTCTGCCGTGATCGAACTGAAACGACGCACGGACGCCGGTGAAACTAACCTGCGTATCGTAAATTTTCGCACAGTTGCCCGGATACCCCGAATCCGGGTAGACAGAGGAATGACGCTTCAAGCTCGCCCAGCGGTTCCTACCGCGGATTGCGTGTAGCGTTCGTTAATGTATGCAGCTTAATGAACAAGCACGATGATCTGATCCGCTTCATTGCTTCACGTCGGCCAGATGTGGTTGGTTTGGCTGAGACGTGGTTGACATCTGAAGTGACAAACGAAGAAATTGCGATCACGGACTATTCGTGCTTCCGCTGTGATCGACAGTCGAATAGCCGCGGTGGCGTCCTACTTTACCTCCGGTCTACCCTGTGCGGGAGACTCGTGAGCACCTACCGAAGCATTGACGGTCTATGTGAGCAGCTGTAGTGTTCGATCCACCTACGACGCGGCGAACTGCTTGTGGGTGTGGCATATCGTAGCCCACTGAGTAACGGATTGGATTGGCTCACACACGTCCAAAACCAAATGAGTCGCCCGCAGTTCCTGCTCACTGGCGACTTTAACCTTCCTCGAATCTTATGGCCTGAAGTTCAGCTTCTCCCTGGCCATAATGAAGTGGAGACAAGATTCGCCGAACTGGTACTGGAAACCGGAACGGTGCAGCACATCACGCAACCCACCCGCATAACCCCGCGCTCAATGCCATCATGCCTGGACCTGCTGCTAACCAGCTGCGAACAAACAGTGTATGACATAGAAGTTCTTGAGCCCATGGCGGCCAGTGATCACTCGACAATTATGGCCACTATAGACCTGCAGCTTCCATGTGTGCGTCCAGTGGCGCCAGCATACAACTATTGGAAAGCTGACTTCGATGGCCTCATTCTAGCTGCCAATCAGCTTGATTGGTCTATGCCACAGGATTCATCCGTTGAAACTTGCTGGGCAAACATTAAAGGGGCAGTGCACTCATTGTGTGCGCAATTTGTACCCCTCAAGACTCGGAAAGTTGGACCAATGAAACCCCATTGGTTTGACAAAGAGTATAACCGACTGTCTCGACAACGACGTCGACTATGGAATGCGTTCCTCCTGTCTGGCTCTGCCGATGACTATGAGGCATACAAGCGACAACGAAACTTGTGCAACAGCACAAAGACGCGAAAAGGCCGTCAGTTTGAGGAGCAGCTTGCTTGCTCAGCTAAAACTGCCCCGAAGCGCATATTTGCGTACGTGAAGCGACGCCTGAAGTCTGCAGGTGATGTGCCGGCGCTAGTGGGTTCGGACGGACAACCACTAAGTTCAAGCACTGAGCATGCGTCCGCATTAGCGGCGCACTTCGCTTCTGTATTCGCAACTAACCAAACCTGCGCGCCAAGCTCTGCCGTCGCCGCACCGACTGAGCTAACCGACTTGATCTGCGACGTCGCGGAGGTACATGGGCTAGTCAGCTGCCTAGACAGCACGAAGCCAGCTGGACCGGATGGTCTCCATCCGCTGATACTCAAGTCCTTGTCAGCTGTGATCTCACCTGCTGTAACCGACCTGTTCAACCGATCCCTGTCCATAGGCTGCGTGCCTTGTGACTGGAAATGCGCCGTTGTCAAACCGATTCCAAAAGGCGGTGACACACGCAAAGTGGAGAATTCCCGCCCTATTTGTTTGACCGCAGTATTGTCGAAAGTTCTGGAGAAGATTGTGAAGAAGAGACTGCTCCAGCTACTGGAGACCAACTCTCTCCTGACGCCTGCACAGCATGGTTTCGTGAGAGGCCGCTCGTGCATCACTAACCTGCTGCTAACATGGCATGAATGGTTGCAAGCAGTAAACCAACGTAAGTCAGTCGACGTGGTATACGTCGATTTCAGTAAGGCCTTCGACAGAGTGAATCACGAGATCCTCCTTCAGAAACTGAGGGAGTGCGGAGTCGGAGGCTCGCTGCACCAATGGATCCGGGACTTCTTAGTTGGACGGAAGTGGAGGGTGCAAGTCGACAGCCACCTGACCGACTGGTACCCGTCGACGAGCGGCGTTCTTCAGGGGACGGTGCTTGGCCCCATTCTCTTCCTGATTCACATCAACGACGTGCCCAATCTCCTTCGGTCGCCGTGTGCCTTGTTCGCGGATGACCTGAAGCTATGGAGGGTGATCCATACGTCGGACGACTTTGACATACTTCAGCAGGACCTCGACCGCCTCTCCATGTGGTCCGCCGAAGTAAGTTTGCCTATCAACTCGGCAAAATCGCTACTTCTGTGCCTCAGTAAAGGTGGAGCGGGCCGATCGTACACTCTCGACGGCCAAGTTCTACACCCGACGCATTGCGTCAGAGACCTTGGCGTTATACAACGTTACGACATGAAGTCACTGGACAACACGGACAATATGTATCGCACAGCATTGCGTTCGCTGTGGGCGCTGAAACGTAGCTTCTGCACCTGGTCGAAAGAGATTGCCACTTGTCTCTTCACATCCATTGTACGACCGGTGCTAGAATACGGCTCGCCCGCCTACTGTCCGTTGACGAAAGGCGAGATACACAAGCTCGAAAGAGTACAACACAGCCACACGGCTCATTCCCGGTCTTCAGGGTGTGCCGTATGAAGAAAGATGCAGACAATTGGGTCTGTATACTCTAGCCTACCGCCGCGTGCGAGTGGACCTCATCATGACCCATCGGGTATTGCATCTGGGTGCTTATCCGATACTGAGGCCACTGCTCCATGTCCGTGCGTCAAGCAGCACACGAGGTCACCAGTACAAACTGGTAGTCCCTGACCTCAAGTGGGTAGCTCATCCCTTGTGTCTTGAGCGGCGAGTGGTGAACATGTGGAACCGTTTGCCCTCGCGGATAGTAGAAGCGAACTCGGTGTCGGAATTCAAACGATTCCTGGACGCGCACTTTGCGGATGCCAGATTCGACGAAGCCTTCACAGGACACTGACGAAGGAATCGTTCAATGATTATAACCCATGGAGCCCGTTAATCCACCAACTGCAGCTTCCGAAACCATGCCCATCCGTAATAGGCGGCGGAGCTGGTGAAGGACTCCATGTGGTTCATCCAAGAATATATCGTAAGTACATGGAGATTTTTTCTATGCTTGTAAATATTTTACTTTTTTCACCTGGGCTAGCTCACTACTACAGGTAACACTGTGTCAGTGGGACATGTCCTACATTGAGACATAGCTACATAGATGTTCAACATCTCTCGCTATCATGACAGTAAAGCAAAGTAAAGTAATGTGGGATGGTGGCTGCAGATGGTACTACTCCAGTAGCACTTCGGTTGCTGTCAATAAGGCTGGGAATTATAGAAGCAAGGTTAGTAATGGGGGCCGGTATGGGAGTAAGAGAAAAAGATGGAAAAGAAAGGAGGCGCCAGCAGTAGCATGTTTTCGCTTATCCGCCCTGTTGGGTCAATGAGGTACGTAAACCGTCGCTGCAACGGGCAATATAAATCAACCCAACAGACTTCAGCGAGGATGAAATCCCATATCATGAGACATTTATTGGCAGTCTGAGTACGAATTAACTCAATAACCTTAGTGGAGATACTTCCAGGACTTCGATACACCGCTACAATTGTAAACTGAGCAGAAGTGCACACAAGTCGACAGGGCTACAAGAGTTTGAAGAGGAGACTGGAAAACATGAGTCCTCAACATATCAAGTTTGCAACTCACAACGAGCGACGCTCCAACCTTCAAGTGCAAATTCAGTTGGGATCAGAACGATAGGATATACCCGTGAATGTCCATTCTTTGCGTATCGTCAAATCGGGAATCGATAGCTCTGCTTGAAATTTTGAAAAACTTAAGACAAAGACCGCATCACACCCTGTCCAACCAATTATTGCCCACATTTTCCTGCCCAGCAGTTCCTGCCAGGCCAATTTATAGGAAGTAAAAGAGTGAAGGGTAAGCTAAGAAAACAATAGGATGAATGACAGCTAAATAATTATAGTACCGTGATAAGAAAAGTTTAAGAAAGAATGGAAAGTTGAGGATGCAAGTCGGTTAAGAGAAGGGGAGGGTTTGGTACTGCCACCCAAGAGCATCTAACTGACGCTCGAAGCCCTCTACCGTAGGCCCCCTAACGACGTGCTCCGGAAGCGAGTTCCAACGTTCAATAACTCGACGCGACAAGCGAGTTTCCGTCCTTACCCGGTCAGAACGCAGTTTGTGCAGCTTCAACGGGTGACCTCGGAGACTAGGCACCTTGGCGGGACTAAATAGTCAGGACAAGTCTGGACCGATCTTACCCGTTAAGATATGGTAAGTGAGGATCAAGTCTCCTCTAATTCTGCGGTAATGCATTGAGTACATACCCGAGCTAAGCAAACGTTCCGGATACGTTTGCCCTCGTAAACCCTGCACTAACCTTGTACCCACTCGCAAAACCCACTCCAGTTCCATTTTGTTCGTTAGAAGACAAGGTGGACAAGTCTGGATACAGTATTCAAAGTGGGGTCGCACAAAAGCTGAGAAAAGCTTCACAAAAGTATCGGCCGTTAGGACACCGAAGAAGCGTCGAATAAAGCACATCATACGGAACCCTCTACAAGTAGCCTTCCTCCAATTGTCCCCAGTGAAGCACTGAGGTATGGATGATACTTAGATCAACCTACTAAGTGACAACAGGGATTTTACTTCCATCAACTACATGGCGCGTGGGTGGACTAGCATCTCCAATGCGGAGGACAGAACATTTCGCCTGATTTATAGGCATCAATCTTAAAATTGACCAATCCCACAGCCTATCCAAGACACTCTGAAGTGCCCCAGAGCCACCAGGGATATCCACAATATTCCAGAGATTGAGGTCATCAGCAAACAATAGCGACGGTACTTCAAGCTCCTGGGGTAGGTCATTGACATAAATTGCGAAAGCGAACCGAGCCCTGCGGAATGTCACTAAGAACAGCTTGTCTAAGTGAAAGACTACGTTCCAGACGTGCACTTGCCTCTATAGAAAAGTAGGAACCCATATAAGGGCGGCTGCAGGTATCCCATACAATCACATCTAAGCAGTGGGTAGCCATGTAGCCACACTTCAATCTGTGATAGGCGGAGACAAACACGTCGCAGTGAGAGCAAGTATGCCGGAACCAGTGTCGGTTACAAGTATACTCGCTGGTTCCTAGACCCACCTTGTGTACCTTATTCCATAGGTTACGCACATGACTAGGCACTACGCACATGAGCGCACCACGACCAGCCCTGGGTCGCACGCTACTAGTAGGGGTTCTGGTAGGGCAGAATTTGCCTTTCAGCTGAGCAACCGAAAACCTCAAGTCAGAGGGTTTAGTAACACGCCACCCATCAACTTCTGGAGTTATCAGATTCAGATGGACTGGAACGATAGGAAAATCCCTTGAGTGTTCCTTCTTGAGCAAATCGTTGAGCCAGGAAATGATAAGGTGTTAGTTCTTGATAGATCTAAAACGAAACACCCGAAACACACCCTGATCAACCAATTACTGCCCACGTTCCGTGCACTAGCAGTCCGCGCTGTGTAGTTTACGTGAAGTAAGAAAGAAGTAGAAAGTAAATGGAAGATAAAGGGGAGTGAAAGTCATTTAAATGAAGGATAACACTAAAGGTTGAAGAGAATGACAGAATAAGAACTGAAAGTTTGAAGATGGATATGGTCAGGAGAAGGGAAAGGTTTCGTGTTGCCACCCAAGAGCGTCTAACTGACGCTCGAAACCCTTAACCGTAGGTTCACTGACTACATTTTCTGGAAGCGAGTTCCAGCGCTCGATAATTCTACGCGATAACCGAGTTTCCGCCCTGATCCCGTCAGAACGCGGCTTGTGTAGCTTCATGGGATGACCGCGAAGACAAGGCAACCTAGCCGGGCTAAATAGCCAGCGCAAGCCCGGCCCAACCTTCCCTGTTAAAATGCGGTAAGTAAGGACGGGGCCGAATGAAAGCTGAGAACAGCTTCACAAATATGTCGGCAGTTAAGACCCCGAAAGAAAGGGGTATTAACCATAACATTCTGAAACCCCTACTAGCGGCCTTCTTCCAGTTGTCACCAGAATGCAAAGACGAGGAATGCACGACACCTAGATCTATCTGGTTGGAGACAAGGTGGAGTTCGACCCCACCGAGTACGTAGCTCGAAGGCGGGAAAGTTGCTTCTATACGACGAAAGTGAACGGTCACCCAACTACTTCAAAATACTCTGTTATATTCTATGTGTCATAAGCCCACAAAGACCAATCATACAACTAGACCAGTCCAGAGATCTTCTGCGTACTCCATGTTTTGACTAAAATGCTTGCTCAATGGATGCCTCAG